>JAMFTM010000087.1:0-273160 GCA_023522825.1 Diaporthe ampelina | reverse complement strand
AAGGGATGATTTTAGGATATTCTCTGCGCTCTCTGCAGCCCGCAACTCGCCTAACGCGGCCGCGAATCTTCGCTAATGTCGCCCGGGGTTTCTGGCAGCAGGCTAATGCCGAAGGTTGGGGTTCGCGCCTGGTTAGGTGAAGTGTGATGGTGTAGAGGCTACCAGGTGGTGTGGTCGAAAGGAAACCAATCATCTTACACGGTTGCCCAGGCTGTGGGGCCGAGCTCAACTTCACAGCTCGGGCGGGCCTTGAACCTCACTCAAGCCCAGCTGCAACATGCAGTCGGACAATGCGGTTCCGGACCGGGCGGGTGATAGGAGATCCGGGGTCATTGCTAAGCAATTCCCGATCCTGTGATCGCTTTCAGGGTCTCGTATATCATAAAGTCGTGTTGGGAGGACCATGCGCTGAGACACCCCCCTTACAAGCCAGACAATAGCCATCTACCTGCAGAGATTGGACCCGTCAGAGACAAGCTTTCGGACTGAAGGTGTCTCAGAGAGTTCCGAACACGACACAACGAGCTCATGATAAAAAAGACCCGAACGGGAAAGCGCGGTTGGTAGCCTGGAGGACACAAAAGGAAAAAGCAAAGGAAAAGCAACTACGGCGCATGCATTGGCGCCGGGCCTAGATGGGACGCACACACGGACCATGTTCCCCGGGGCCCTTGATCGCATTGTGCGAGATGAGGTTCCTCTGCTTGCTGCAGTGTGTGGACCAGTGTATGCACATCGGTCTAGACCCCTGGGGGCGACACACGCCATCCGATGCCATTGAAAGGTTATCGATAGTTGGCGTGGTACAATGTGGCTGATCACACGGGGTCAACGATCCCAGTAGCACGCTTCGCTCTGCCTCGGCCCAGCACACCAGCTTTCTTGGACCGGCCTCCTCCGAAATCTCACTAGATCTCCCTGCGTCAAGACCGCAGGTTGATTGTTGTGGAGATATGAGCTCGAACACTTGGCCGGCTGTGTGTCTATGAATCGAGACATGCCGGCGTGTGTGGCAGCCTCGGATATATTCCAGGCCGTATCTTATCGAATCACGCTGCTATTCCCGCCAAGGGTGCTATCAACGGCACCTCGATATTGTAATACAGCTCGCCCCGAAATAGGACTGATCTTCCAATACTTGAGGCCGGTGTGGACTGGATTTGGAATGCAGTGTGATATGGAGATTACGCGTGTAACCGTCTTCTCAGGGGTCCACTGCATGGTGACGTCTCTCATACATCCATTTCGGCCGGAGAGATGCCTGCGAATTCTGGAACTCCAGGATCCAGGCCCAAGCACTTACTCCTTGACTCAAAACTCGTTGGATAATTGTTGCTCGGGTATCTGGTACCACCATTCCCCCCCCCCCCAAATAGACGTACTCGGTGTCTGTCTACTGCTCGAGGTCTGATAGGCACACAATTTACCTGTCAGTTGAGCAACCCCTGTCTTAGACCTGTCAACTATGCATTGACCGTTACTTCTCCGTTCCAATATGCAGGATACTGCGTTGAGTGAGATTGGGATCGAATCGGACCCATGGCATCGGTACCCGGGACTGCAGGGCGGTTCGTTCCTCGAGCTGTCGCCGCCGGTATCCGCAACACGCTTGGAGATACACACAAAAAGGGTCGCTCTGAGACCGCAGAAGGGTGCCGCGCGGCTTCGAGAAGCTTACGAGGCGTGCACAAGTGCGTTCTCGAAGGCTCGCGCAGGGCGAAAGGCGTTGCGTGGCTTTTGGTTGGCCGTCGCACAACCGCGGGCGTCGTGTTCGCAAAAGATGTCCTTGTCACACGGCGAATTTCGCACTACCTGGTTGACAGGATGACCTGTCACATTTGTCCCGACGTGGATGCAAAAGGATGGGTTCGCTTTGACAGACTTGCAGTGCGCACATGGAGAGACACCATCAGAAGACCCTCAAAGGCCAGTCTGGCGCCGTCAACGTCCGCCAGGCAATGATTTGCATATCAATCAAGACGTTCAACTGCCCAGAAGACCGTTCAGTGCCTGGCGCCGAAGTCCGCTGAGTACCCAGCGGGTCAGGAGATGTGCCTCTCTTTTTGCTTTTTCTCACAATGGGTGACGACATTATTCGGTCTTCCTACTTCTTCCGAGCCTTTTCGGGACGGTCGTCCACAAACCGTGCGATTTCGTCGAGCTCTCAACAATGCCTGCGATCGTGGATTTGAAATACGCCGGACCTCGACAAGGCACGCACTTGGTGGGCTGCTACCCACTCGGGTGATTGATTCTAGGTGCGACAGGATATGTGGGAGGAGCGCCTGGCGCCTACATGGCACAAGCCACATCGCGTGTTCAGCCCTCCTCCTTTCAGGCCCTGGCGGTACGGCATTTCCACGTACTACCCAGGCACTCTGACCCATGGGTGACCCGCGATCTGCTGTAATCCCTTCTCCCCTTTCTCCTCTTTCTTGCGGGCGTGACTGACAGGGACCTCGTGTTCAGATTGGGAGCGGGTCTTCCAGGCTTACGTTCTGCCTGGATCTGACGATTAAAGGAGATCACGAATCAACAAATCCATATACAGGCACCAATGAGGCACCGAAAATCTCGTGGTGTCTTACGTCCTGTACCTCCAAGATGTCTCACGTTAAAGTCCGGCCATCAGAATTCCACGCGTCGGCCCTCCTCCCACCGTTCCGCAACTGACAAGAAACCACGAGAAAGCCACGTGCAGAGAACTCCAGTGGCAGTCTGGTTGGACAGTGGCGGCCAATTATTGCAGCCCGGCTTCGATGCTGCGAGTGGATGTGAAAGTCTGGTACCGATGCGATGGAAGAGTGGCGGGAAGGCGTTGCGCTGTGCACCACAAGCACATGGCTACCACGAAATAAGGGCAGCGGGATAAAGTGGGTGGGGGGCTTTCCATCCCGGAAAAACGGGACTTGATCATTCTTTGGTGGCCTTATACAAATGATCTTCGACATGGTCTTTTTTCAGAGGACTCGTATAAATACTCACCGAGTCTCTCCATCCGAGCCATGTGCATAGCATCTTTGTGTTCAGCAGGGAGTCGAAAACGTGACAAGACAGGAATAAGCAAGTCCACCGCGGCGTAAATGCCATTCAGGAAGAGCTAAGTCCGTGGAAGATCAATATTCGAGGATAAAGGGAGGCCAGCTGACTTTTCCTCAGAATATATTCGACCGAAAGCCTCTTCACACCAAAGGATCAAGCCCAGGCATACACGCTCTCCTGATATTTCATCTGGATCATCCCACTCCTAAAACGGTGGCAGACTAGTCACCAGACCAAAGGATATATAATATCAACCTAGCCTCTTCTTCCACGCCAGAACTCCTTTTCTTGCAGCCGTTACTCAGTCTGACAGCTGCACTTGCCCACCATCCTGCAAGCTGCCCCTGTCTCGGCTAAGTGCGCCCCTCCTACCCATCTACACCTGAGTGAACAGACATTGACTTGATGCAGGCGCTCGGAAGCAGCCGCCATCATCGTCCTCCTGTTGACTAGCATCACTTTGACCGTCTTAGTCTTCACAGTCCGAGTCATCAGAGGACCACACCAGACTACTCCAGGCAGACAGCCCACAGACGTCACACCCACCCATATACTCGGGCACATACACAGGCACACGGCACTCATTACCCCCCCCCCCCCACAAGCCGTCGATAAGCCACTCGTGGGACATACAGGCCGAGACCCTCAGGAACATACAAGGTTTCCGATTGAGACCTCGCCAGCGCCACAGGGGCAGGCACGCCTCCTCCAGAACACCAAGAACGTCTCTTTGGAATACTTCAGAGCCCTTCGTCGCACCAGATCTGTCCAGGGGAAGACGGCGACCATGTGTATCTACTATTACCTTCATCATCATCACAGTGCTCCATGCACGAGGGACATCGAGTTTGTCATACACTATGTATTCTGCCCGGCCGCCACTCTTGACGAAGCCTTTCAGACCTGGTCTGCCTGCCCGGACACATCCTACTTTGACGAGCAGAGCGGCAGCCTGGGTATCGACTTCAACAACCCGTGCGCCAGTGGCGGGTGCCTGGCCAGCCCGAAGTGCAGCCGGGGCGCGTGCCGGCTGGAGGAGCTGAACGGGCTCTGGGTCTGCTGCCGTTGCGGCTTGGGCGGAAACACCTACCCGGTCTGCTACCATCCGATGAAAAAGAGCCCAGACTCGCTCTGCTACCACAAGTGCTGCCTGGGCTGCGAACCGGATGTGGCCGCCGAGTCTGGGGCAGGGAGAGCTGGAACCGGCCGGTGACGTATCGACGATGTATTTTGGTGGTTTTTCTTTTCCTTTGGGTCTTCTCCCTTTGGGCATACCAGTCATCGAGGCTTCGCCTGAACTATTCCGAGGCTGATGTACGATTGGGGTAACAAAAGCGAGTTGGGCCGGGTCAGAAGCACACACGAGGCACTCAGTGGTGGAGCCTTTTTCTTTTCCTCCTCGCGGCTTCCTTCCTTGCGTTTTCATTTTTTTCTTTTCTCCTTCCTTCCTTTGTTCCGGAAAACAAAAGATCCGCATCTGCGGGCTGGAGATCTATGGGGCATATTACGCACATACTTGGCTGTTCGATCTCTATTGGGATCGGAAGGATTTCTTTTTTAAATCGGCATCGGGCTGCAAGATCTCGTAAGCGAGATCCGGCGGGATGGAAAAAGTAAATCTGCAAGCCCAGGGTCCTCCTGCAGGGGAGTGCGGCAGGGCATGTGGTCAGCTGAACAACACGCGTTTGTGCCACACGAGGCCAGGTTCCTGAACATTCCAATGAGCAACACCGGCGCGGCCAAGTGGCTTCGGCTTGGGTGGGGTATTCGCATAGACTATTCGATGAGGCTGTGAGAGCCATTGGGAAATTTGAGAGGCTAGGATGTAGGGGACCAGACAGCCGGGACGCGAGACGTAGGAAGGTGGGCACCCAGGCAGATGGGAAAATCTTAAAGCAAAATGTTTCTGTGCAACCCCCAACCATACGGATCCGGCTCCGTGGGAACTCCCCGTGGCCCCCTTTCCTCAACTTGAGGCGTCTGTCACCCGCGAAGATCACCGCGTGGCCCCACACACCCCCTCCCCTCCCCCCAATATCCCGTCGCAACCTCTTCTCTTTTGTGCCGAATCGAGTCCACGCCCAGACGGTCGGGACATGTCCAACAGTGGCCGGGCTAAGAAGAAGGAATTCCAAATCGGCTTGGCCAATCCGATAACACGAGCTGTCGAGAAACATCGAGGGTCCTCGACGACGTGCCCTCGTCATCTATTGATCGGCCACCCCTGGCACTTGTTGAGAACCCATCCCACTCCGGCTGGCTGGGAGGGAGAGCCGCTGACGAGCAATGACACGACGACAGCTGAAGATGCTTATATGCGGAGACCCAGCGGCGGTCTCAGCTAGCTGACCGGTATGACCACGACATATAAATCGCCCTGTCGTCGATACTCGGCCTGGTGGTTTGGGATGGCATCCTATCACATCAGATGGTCAGAGCAACCACTCCACACCCCAGCGGCTGCCACCCCAACCTCAGAGAACGACACTTTCATACTTAAGGACCCATTCTCGGACTCCAGCAACCCGAGGCTACCACGGGCGGAGCTACTCATTCAGAAAACAGAGAAAACATTGGACTGTTCTATCGTTCGCCGTAACACCATCGTCACCATCGAACCTGCCTCTCTCACATCGGCGAGCACGGAGATCTACAGTTCCTCAAGGGGTTTACGAGACTTGAAACCATGTGTCACCAAATCACGTACACTCTGCCGTGTGAGCACACGCGGACAGACATTGTTTACTGCGCTGACGCCCCATCCGAATCGTCAAAATCCTCTTCGACGGGGGGGTCGTCATCAAAGTCCTCCAAGAAGGACGGCGGCAAGAAGCACCACAGCAGCAGCAGCAAGGGCAAAGACAAGGAGAAGAAAAGCAGCAGCAGCAAGTCATCGTCATCTTCGTCGTCGTCGTCGTCCAAGCGTAAGCCGTGCCGCAACCTCACGGCGCAGTCGATAGCGTACCCGATGCCTCCCAGCTTCGAGGGGAGCCCCGCGGCGGCGGCGGGCAGCCCGCTGCTGCCCAAGTGCCCACTCCCCAACTGCCCCTTCGAGCAGCGGAACCGGTGCTGGAACTGCTGTTGGTGCGGCAAGAGGTTCAACGAGTACGGCCGCTGCAGCTGCATCATGATCATCGACGGGAACAAGGTGTGGTGCGAGCACATCTGCTGCGAGACGTGCACACCGGCTGGCCCGATGTGATGGGCGCGACTGCTCCGAAAGGAAGGGCTCTGAGGGTGGGAACCTCAGTGGGTCAGCCTACTTTTTCTTTCTCCCGGATATGTTGTAATTTTTCCTTTTCTTTTCCTTTGTGACTATTTCCTGTTTTTGGGCAGGGAGGGAGTATCAAGAGCCTTGGTGTCATGGCGTTCGTGTGCCCGAGGGCCTATTAGGGTTTGCTTGTTCATGGGAAGATCAACAGGGCACACTTTCTGCACACATATATGGGCTATGGAGGGGTTAGAAGCAGTGGTCGTTTGAGGCTAGAACCGGAATGATGGCGTTCACACAAAGTCGCTCAGTCAGTGTTTAGTCACAGACTGATTTATGACTTGGAGAAGAGGCATCGTGGAAGAGTATACTTCTTAGTGCCGATGACGGGGAAACATTCGATGATGATCATCGTACTTAGAATGTGATTAGAAGGCACCAAATTCACTTGATGATGTCGAGCACAAATCCTCCTGGCCCGTATCACTCCGTGGCGTGTCGATAGTATTGAAACTCTTGGGAGAATGTGCAACACTGTGACCAAAAAGAGGCTTTCTTGTGACGAATCCATGACCGTTTGAGGTAAAACCACCGCGGACCAGGATGGGCGAGTCCACTTTTGGTCGTGCTGAAGAGCAAGAATTGCGGCTCCAGGGTTCCCGAATGCCTGGGACCCGGGAGACGTTGTTGGACTCGGGCATTCTTATTGGCCGGGGCACAGAATACGCCGATGGTCCTGGGGTATCGCATGTATGCACAACACAGATCGGATCTGCGAGACGCATGCAGTCAGATTCAGATCTGGATTGCGGCCATAAATAGCTAGGGGGGGGGGGGGGCAGGAAGAAAGGTGCATGCATGCATTGCAGATCGAAACGGTGCAGGACATTGCCATCCCATCAATGGGCTCTGACCGCTGTGCGCCCTGTTTGTTGCCTTGCTGACTTCACCATCCTCAATATTCCCGTCGCCTCACTTTTCTCTTGTCCCTGCTGTCTTCCTTTCGCCAACTTCACCGGCTTCTCCTTGGTCTTTCTTTGCAGGGGCTGGCCGGTGTGTGGGTGGTCCCCAGCACAAGAGAAGTACTCAAGTACCTATCCGGGATTGTGTCGGAAAATGACCTGTCCCTTGTCTCGTGTCACCCCAACAGAAAAAAAGTAAACTGTACCGACAATTTTCGGAGCACCAGGTCGAGGGCCCGACAGCCAGATACAAAGAGAGCCTTGACCTCAGCCGTCTGACATCATTCCCTTCTCGAGGATCCGTTCTCTCGGTCCGGGGCTCACGTGGGGCCGTGACAGACCGGTGTGAGATTTTCCCAGCCTGTTGCTGACCAGATAAGCGAGAGCCTCAAGGGCTCCATGTGGAGCCTGGTCTTCCACGAGTCTGGGTGCTGTGGGACCGCATGGCTTGGCGAGCTGAAAAGGTGTGTGAGAAACCCTCGTGCAAGACTGCGAGCTACGGTCGCACACAATCAGCCAGGGGAGAAGGCCTTATGAGTCCTCTGTTGCACGACGGCAGCCTACTGCTCGTCTCCATCCCCACATATTTACATCGGAAACAGTGCAAGATCAGGCAATCTGCCACAGTCCGGTTAAGCAGCAGCAGCTGTGCCCACGTCCATGCCAGATCCCTCGAATTGCAGCATCTCGTACGCCATGCGGAAGTTTTAATTGTCGGTCGCGGGTATTTCAGTGTTGAGTCCCGAAACACCAAATCTGAGAATGGTTTCGTGTCGCGTGTTTCTCCACCGCGAAGGCCGCCCCTGACCTCGAGAACAGTGGGATAGAGAGCAGCGCGGCGTTCGCCCCTATGTAGATCCGTCATGGCAGGAACAGTCCAATTCTCATACAAGCTGGCCGTTCCCGGGGCCTCAGAGACGTGGCCAATTGTAGTCTTGGCCTCATATTGCGGCCCATTTAAGGTATCCGATAGCCGTTGATGAGCACTCTTGACGCCAAATTGCAAGACCCACGGCCGGATTGGCATCTAGCACGCTCGAAGGGGATTGATTAAACGAATAACGTGTGAATCACCACGTACCATCATGTTCGGGAGGTAGACATGCACACCTTGCTGGCACTCGTAGGCGTTATAAAGAGGCCACGGCGGCCATCGTATCTCAGAGATGCGGGATATCTGGGGAGCATCCTGTTTCGACGGTTGTTCAGATGACAAAGAAGTTTCCAAGGATACTGTGAAATCTTCCTAGGATTCTAGAGCCTACTTCTCGCCAACATGTGCGTCGGTCACCCCAAGAGGCACCCGTGCCAACACACCTCAGTAACTTACAACCACTGCGTGGCAGCCCATTTTGATGGAGCAACACGAGTCACCACGCCCTGTCACAATACCACGTACGCAGCACAAATAGGCACCGAATCCAAGTGCACCAACCAGCTCTGCTTTTTCGAAGAGCTCGGAGGGAGCTGGATTTGTTGCAAGTGCCGGAACGGCCCAAACTATGTGGGCTGGTGTACTTTCGACAACCCGAGGACAGAAGTCAATGCCATTACTCAGCAGTTGGAGCAGGTAACAAAGTGCGATCACTGCTGCTGCTGGAATTGCACCCCTTATTGTGAGTCACTGTATACAAGTTGCAAGAACTGTCAAATCACCAAAGCCGCTGACACCCTGCCTCTCTAGCGACCTCGGACCACGGTGGCTCAAGCCATGGTGGCTCATCAAAGCGTGGCGGCTCGTCAAAGCACAAGCACCACAAGTCTTCTAAGCATGGCGGGTCCTCAAGCCAAGGATACCAGTGGATTGAGATGGATTACAGCTCGAAAGGCAGCTCTTCGGGCCATAAGAAAAGGAAACATAAGGAGAAATAGGGAGGGTTTGCTTTGAGCCACGGTGGGGATTGGGTCACTTCCTAGATGTGTGTTTTCAGATCTGTAGCTGGAGCGGGCACCAAAGTCTCCAAACGAATGCTACAACTTCACTAATAATATCACCTCATATTGCCCGACTCCAAGGCTTCTGCCCCAAGCGTCCTGAGCTCGGGAAACCGAGTTAGAGTTGTTGTGACGGACAGGTTTTGTGACTTAACATGGCCCCTATTTGTTTCCTGCTGAACATTTTTTACGGATGCCGTCAATTCCAGACGGTGAAGATTATTCCGGCCACATGACTCGTAGAAGCGGGAAACGCCAATAGACAGATATACATAGCGGCAGACCAATTGGCGGCCTGTGGAGAGACCATTGGAGCACGAAGGGTACTCTGCTAGTCACGCCCACTACATAGGCACTTATCGTGGACGGCAGAACAGTACCTTTCAACTTGCTGTTATCTTGGGATGGGTTGAGTCAGGGTTGGCATAGGTGAGAGGCTGAGTCCCGCATAGAATGCGACTTGACGTCACTTGGTCTTTGAGCATTTACCACATATGCACTGTACCTAGGTATGAAGGGACCGCACACCTCTTCAGACGCATGCAGGTCAAGCACAAAACTAACATGACATGACTTTCTCAGCATCTTGGAAGACGATGAACTTGAAATCCTGAGGTATCTTGTCTAAGAGATCCAATAGAAAACGTGTCTGTATACTCTGGAGGAGACTTTCGGCTATCAGACGTCTCCGACTATGTGATAAGGCCAGTGGACTTTTGTTTGATTAAGTCTAGATTCACGTACATTTTATATGTATGGTGGATTGGAAACGCAACCGCTGAGTCCAGATTGCCGAGAGGTTCGACGGCCTTGGGCAGCGCGATGGGGTGAAAGTGACTTGAAAAACTACTCTCGAGTAACTAGTACTATTTCACGATTATGTGCTCTCTGTTCTTGGCAGACCTTCAATTGCTGTGTTTGCAGCTGGGTAGTGCTTAAGTAGCGGTTGGAGATCAGTGGAAATTTGAGGCCGAGAGTGCCGCAAACAGACACTGCCGTCACTTAAAGCTCACATCAATGTTAATTTGTAGAAAGTTATTCTGCCAAGACAGTCGGGTATAAGAGCCCTGGGGGGTGGTGTCCTTAGATGTTATAAGACAGGCCTGGAAGAGGTTGTCCCACAGAAGACTTTTCGATAAAAAGTTGTTTTCTACGAGGTTATTTCATATGAGGTTGTCCTGGAGGTCACTCTGTTGGCGTTCCCCCCGGGAGGGGGGATCCTACCACATGGGTGGTTGTCCTATACAGGGGACAGTTATCGTGGCCGCGTAACGGACACCCGAGTGGATCCCTAACTTCCTTACTTTCCTCAAGTTGTTTATTGAACCGTACTGGTCTCAGTCACCTCCATACCCGTCTTCATGTGAAAACAGTAAGTAAGTGAGCAAAGGTAGCCACTGTCATTTGTATCACAATGCACGTAACACTGGAACATCAAGCAAGGCCATCGGTCTCGACCCAACTACAACTATCTTGAGGCAGTTTTATTGGCCACGAGCCCAAAGCACTGGCCGTCGAGACGGCTGAAAATTGCAAGCAGCATGACCGAGCGAAACGATGCACTGGCCTCTTCATATGCAAACGAGGAAGGCGAGGGACTGTATGTGATCTAAAGTGATCGCATTATCCCGTGCTCAGTGCTGCGGCTGGACTATGATGGGGTAGATGACAGTCTAGAATACAATACGTCCGCGCGCATGCCCTCCGTGAATTCAGAATAACTGAACATCTCTAAAGCCTACACGAGTCCCCGAGAGTAGTGAGAGACCGCTGCATACCTTACTTAGTAAGACGCGAGAGTACCGAGCCAATGATGAAGAACAGAGACCGCGTCAAGGTCGCACGGCGGGCGCTGCTTCCCACCTTGCATTAGCGTTTACGACAGAGAATGAATCATCCAGGGTCATGGCATGATGATTCGTGTGGACGGCCGCCGGGACACGCAAACCGTGCGTATGAGCTCCTGACCACGTCGACGGGGCAACCTCCCGGGTTGGGCGGAATGAGTCAATCCGCTGCTGCTGTTGATAGCTCATTTCTGTAGTTAATTTTCTCGTAGTCACTTATGCAGGCAGGTTTGCTGATCTGATAAGATGTGAAACGGCTGTGCTTTTTCTGCTTCACTCCAAAGGATCGATGGATGCAATGCCCTTCTGGAGTTGCGCAAATAGCTTTGAAATATTGCTTTACGCACTGCCAAGCAGTGAACCAAGCCAATGACGTCTCGAGGGACGAATTCCCAATAAAATAAGTTCTCGTGTCTGGGGGAAATAAGCAGAATCCCCGAGGAAAATGGAACGACAATGGGCAGATGGGATTAAGATACGGCATTGGCGGCCATCTACCCGCCCCCAGGACTGACCCGGCCGGCCTCGACGGATGCAACATGGAGCAACGTGCGACAGATCGGTTGGAGGCGGATTGACTTTATCTGGCAGCAGAGCTAAAAGACCGAATTTCCATATCTGCGCATCATGCAGGACCGAGGACTCCCGCGGCGTTTTTGTATCCTCCTCGCGAGCCAGAGCCGCACACGTGCAGCAGGCCAGGAATTGGATTCTGCAGAGACCCGGGCGCGCCCATGCTCCATCACATGCAGTGCAGAGTGCACGGTTGCTCGCTATGACCGTGATCAGCGGAGGATGCTCCGCTCAGCAGATCTAGAACGCGTTCAAGGAGCCGGGCTGAGGGGGCAGCGAGATTGGGTGCAAGAAAGGAAGTGGTCGCATTGTACTGCCTCTGTTGGGTTGGACTCGGTGCAGGAAGGACGCGATATTGCCCACCAGATTCGTTAGCCTGCAGGACCGAGTGTGCTGGATGGGCGCAAGAATGAGGCAGGAGCTTGCATGCAGATGCGCGGCGCCGGTGACGGATGGCAGGAGAGGCAAACCGACTGGTAGCTCCCGAGGGTGGCTGATCCACTTGTGCGGGCGCTTGTGGTGCCTAGCAGCCATGGTGCATGCAGTTTGTTGCAGACGCACCCTTCCACGGATTCGGCGGATACAATGTTCGGCTCATGAGCATGACTGTCGAACACACAGATAGCTGGTGGGCCGTTGTTGCGGGAAACGTTGCCGCTTTCTGCCTTGCTTGCAGTCTGGTACGATTCTGATGTTGATGTTGATGTCGTTGTTGTTGATGATGGTGAGGCATGGGTCGAATCTCCATCTCCAAGCGGATAGACATTTGTTTTGCCACGTGCCGTCGCTGCTGTCCTGGGTGGGACGGCGTGCGGGCCACGTGCTCCTAATGCGAGGCAGGGATCAGTGGACGGGGTTGCCGAGTTTGGGGATTGGCACTCCTGGTCTGGCACTCCCCTATAGGGCACGGTATACCTTCTAGCCATTACACATAACCTAGACTAAATATAGTAAGCTACACTAGGACTACACTTAATTAATATTAGCCTACTAAAACCCTTAGTAAATAATTTTATATCTTATAGATTAGTACTTCTAGCTACTAAGTTAATAACCTTAATTTATACTTTCTAGTATTTAACTAATATATATCTTATATTTAATATTAAATATTACTAATATACCTTTTAATTCTCTATTTATAATTATTTATAATATTATAATTATATTTTTTTTATATTTAAAAGTATTATTAATTAATTTAATAACTTTAAAAATATTAGATTCCTCTTATATAAATAATCTTATTATACTTATATTTATAAAATAAATTTTTTATATTTATTAACCTTAAAGATAAATCTTTTATACTTATAAATCTTAAAGCTATTTTAAAATATATAAATAAAACTATTTTTATTATAAACCTTATAAATTAACTATTTATTATACTTTTTATAGCTCCTCCTTCTAATAGGTATTAATTTTCTATTAAAGATATTATAAATATCTTTCTTAAGTAATTTATAGTTATTATAGGTTACTTCTTTATTTATAAGTAAAATATATTAAAGAATAAGTTAGGTAAGAAGATAATTTATAATTATTAATATAATAACTAAATTAAATAGTTTTTACTTAATAAAATTATTTAAAAGATTAGTTATTTTTTTAATATTATAATAAACTATCTTAAATAAACTAATTATAAGTATAAGATTAATTCCCTTAATATATTAAAATATAATTATAATTTATAAATTAATTTATTTATAATATTTATATATAAAATTAATACTAATAGTTATATATATATTAAAAACTTTATATTTAAGATAAAATAGACTTATTATATAATTTAATTATTCTTTAAGGGTTAAAATAAGTAGTATAAGTATATTTATTAAGATAATATTAAGTATATTTTATTTATAATTTATACTAAGAAATATAAATATTATACTTTAATTTAATATTTTATTCTTCTTATAGTAAAATATTCTAATTACTATATTTATAAATATAATAAAGTAAACTAATTAAAATATATATATTAGATTTTTCTTATAAATTTTAATATTCTTAGGTAGTACTCTAAGATTATAATAATTAATAATATATATAAGGTTAATCTTTTTAATATTCCTTTATTTAAATTTATTACCTTATTAGCTACTAAAATTATATTATATATTAAATATACTCTTAATTTAATAAAAGATAAGGAGTTCTTTATATAAGTATTTAAATAAAATAAAGCTATTTAGAATAAAACTAATATCTTAAACCTCTTTATTACCTTTATTAACTAAAATAATAACTAATATAATAAGGTTTAAAATATATATTTAAATATATAATTATAGTTTTATATATAGTATATTCTTAAGAACTTTATTAAGATAGTTAAAAATTTTTAAATTAGATTATTAGAACTAATAGTTACCCTATTTAATTTATTTAAACTTATTTATTATAACTATTTTCTTAATCTTAACTTATAATTAATCTTAATTAGGGAAAATAATAATATAGAGGAATATATATATAACTTATATAATATATATATATAGCTTAGTAATTTTATTTATATATTATTTTTAATAGAAGTTAATAAGCTTATATTAAGGTTTAAATTAAAATAGGAAAACTTATAATTAAAATTTATAAAGTATTATTATAAGATATTCTTTTATTATACCTAAATATCTTATAAGTATATTAGTTATTACTATAATTATAATTATAAGATAATTTAACTTAATAAATATAATTATTATAGTTTTAAGTTATTCTTATATAACTATAATAATAAATTTATATAAATAATTAAAGTCTTATACTTATCTATTAATATTTATACTAAGAAGTATAAGGTATAAATTATTAAGAAATCTACTAATTTACTCTAAAAGTATTAAAATATTAACTTATTCTATTATATATATATAAAGATTATAAAGAAGTCCTTAGAAATTATCTATAAGGAGTATTATTAAGTACTAATAGTATTTATTAACTCTTATAATTTAAATTATAACTTAAGACTATATATAAATAGGCTTTAAATATAAAAAGGATTACCTTATTACTATTATATTATTAAGTAATATTTTTAAAATATAACTAAATAAGAGGAATAACTTAAGATTAAATATATATAAGAGTTATAAATAAAGGATATTTCTCCTTAGTAGTAGTTATATTCTTATAAGGTATATTCTCCTCCTTTTATATATATTAATTATATTAATAACTTCTTAGTAGGTAAGTAACCTATTAATACTTATTTATTATTTATTTATTATTTTATAGAAGAAATAGTTTTAAAATAAGTTATATAAGCTATTTAAGAACCTTAAACTAAGTAATAACTAATAAGCTTAAAAGACTTAAATATATACTTTTAGCTAGACTTTAAGTACTTAATCTTCTATTAATTATATCTTATAATTTATATTAAAAATACTTATATAATTTATTTTATTCTTATAAGTTATTTATTAAAATATAATATAGATCCTATTATACTAAGAAGAATTATTAGTATTAATAATATTAGTAATATTAGCTAAATTAATATTATAAGTATTATTTAAACTATATTAGGAATATAAATCTCTATTATTATTATAGTAATTATTATACTTACTACTTAAATTTTATAGTTTAAGTAATTTATTTTTAATAGGTATATTATTATATATAATTTAAAACTAATATATAAATATACTTATTATATATAGTAAAATAGTTAATTATTACTTTTATAATATATAGTTTAAGTTATAATTATTTTTAATTAAAGTTCTAATAATTAGTTTATTAAGTAATAATTCTTAAATAATTATTACTTATAAGTAAATAGTATATATTTAAATTATTAGCTTATAAATATAATATAAATATCTTTAAGCTAGGAATATAAATAAGCTAAGATATAAGTTTAATTTAATAGTTAATAATACTAATTAAATTAAAATATAAGTTAAATTTAATAGCTAGTAATACTAATTAAGTTAGAATATAAGTTAAATTTAATAGCTAATAATATTAATTAAGCTAAAGTATAAGCTAAATTTAATATTTAATAGTTTTAGTTATAATAAAGATAATAGTAATAATAATAATAATAAGAATAGCTAGGATAAAAATAATAGTAGTAATAATAGTAGTAGTAATAATAGGTACTAAGATCCTCCTATCTTAAAGAAGCTTATAAAAGTTACTAAATATACTTCTTTTAAGTTAACTATTAAAAACCTTCTTATTTAAATAAAACCTATAAGAGTTATTAAGTATATTTTATTAATTATTATTTTTTTATAAAGATAAGTATATAGAAGAGGATAATAAGAATAATTATACTAATAAGAAGGCCTCTTTCTTTATTTTTTTATCCTTCTTATCCTCCTTCTTATTCTTATTATCCTCCTCCTCCTCTAAATATATTATATAAGAAAAAGAGTTTATTATCCTTATCCTTATAAAATATTCTTAGAAGAGGAAAATTATTCTTTTTATATAATATACTTAATAAAAATAATAATAATAATAATAATAATAATATTTATTACTAAGAGTTACCTTATAGCTTACTACTAAAGGTTACTCTATTATTATATTTATAAGAAGGCTAAATAAGATTTAAATTATTTAAATCTAAGAAGTTTTCTTAAATTATTAAAATATTAATAATAACTAATAGTTAGCTAGTAGTTATTAGTCTACTTAATAACTTACTTAATAGTTTATTTAGTACTTATTAGATTATTTACTAAAATATTTATTAGAAGAACTAATTAGCTAAAATTAAATATTTAGCTTAAATTATTTAAATTTAAGGAGTTTTTTATAATTATTAAAATATTAATAATAGCTAATAGCTAATTAGTAGCTACTAGCTTACTCTAACTAACTAGCTAAAAGAGGAATTTTCTAATTAAATAAAAAAGAAAATATCCCTAACTATTAAAAAGAACTAATAGAATTATAAGTTCTTAGGGTATACTTTAACTTTTTCTTATTATTTTTATAATTTAACTTTATTATAAATTAAATAGTATTTTTAAGCTTAAAAAGAAATTAGTATATAAAGATAATAATAAAGAAGTACTTATATTATATTACTATTTTATTAAAATATCTTAAATTATTAATAATATAGTATTCCTTATAATAATTATATATATAATTATAATTAGGTATTAATAAAGACTTATTCTTAGAGTATTACTATTACTAGCTAATATAAATTACTTAGTAGTAACTATTATAATAGGAATATAAGAATCCCTTAGTAATTGCTTAGCTGTATCTTCTGTAGGAGGTATATTAGGGTAACGATCTTCCCCCTTTAAGAAGGTTAGCTAGTAGGGGAGTGCTAGACCGGGAGTGCTAATCCCCAAACTCAGGGTTGCCCGCGCCACGGCCCACGGGGATCAATTGGGCGTAGTTTTGGAGGCAGTAAACGGGTCGGCCAGTCACTGGGGGAGGCGTCCACGGCCAGAAAAGACGAGACAGAAGGATGAGGCCGTGCGAAGGGCCATGGGGGCATGAGGCCATGAGGCCATGAGGCACCGAGAGACAAGCAGAAAGTCTAACGAGTCAAGGTTTGGGGCTACCTGGGGCCGCGCCAAAACCTCGACTCCTCGAGAGCTCCGTCGCAGCTGTCATCTGTCTCGGGTTCTAGCGTGGCCTCGGTGTTGTGCAGCAAACCAGCAATGTAACCACGGCAAAACAACCCACTTTTGGACCCCGCCGGCTCAATGCTGTGGGATCAGTGTCAGGTGCTCACATCTCGAAGCTCACGGCTCAGGATGGTGCTGATGGTGCTGATTGTGCTTGGCTGAAGTCGAGATGGAGAGGGTGTGGTCATGTTTCATTGGTGAGCTGACAGCATGCTTCCTTCCGGCTGCGAGATGGGGGTTTGAGGGGCAGGCGGCGCGTGGCGGGTGGCAGATCGTGCATGCTGACCCAGATAACGTTTGACGGGAGTTGGGGGGGGGGGAGCCCAAATGATGAGCTGCAGGTCAACCAGAAACCAGAGTAGAGTGGCACCGAGGCGCAGAGCACCGATAATCCGGTCAGCCGCAGGCCTGGAGACGCCAGAGGCCAGGGTGCCTGGGTAGGGCCTGCAGGCTAGAGACTATGTATCCTGTGTGATCTGACCGTGCACCTATCTGCCTGTCTGGCCTGCAAGAATCATGAATGACGCCCGTGGTGTGTTTTGGACGTGGAGCTCGTCTTGAACCTAAAGCTGATGGGGTTTGGCTCGGATCGAGTCATTCTGTGAGATGCGAAGAGAAGATTGCCCTTTTTCAACATTCCGTCCTGGTGAACTAGCAAGGAGGCACTGCGGCGAGGCAGACGGCAGGCAGCTTTTGCACCAGCTTACTGACTGACTTGCTTGACTGCCTGCCCTGGCTGATTAACCGACTAACTGACTGTGCCTCGTCCAAACAGTAGGCCAAACCTTGCTGTGTCTTTACCCTCTTTGGTTCATGCCTGCCCCGTTGCCTGACAACCTGATGTCTGGGTAGATTGATACATAGGCAGTCATTATTCGTGGGTTATGTGCTATAGTGGCATGCACCTAGGTGGCGTGTAGTACCGAGATCCCAACCGAGACAATTGCAAGGCAGATCGAATGCGCTCGCCGCAGGGTCCTGACAGCCTGACAGCCTGACAGCCCGAATGGCAGGTGGCTGGTGGCACGAGGCGGGCACTAAGCGGAAGGGGAGACGAGGAGGACAAGCACGACGAGGGAGCAGGAGCAAAGTGACAGGGTTGGATCTCTGGGCCTGCGTCCATCGTGCTGATCGATCCCTGCTGCCACGCGCCTGAGTTGCGACTGACCGGTACGTGGTGGCAGGGGCTGGGGCGGCTGCTCTCGGACGGTACTTGACGGGCGTGAGCATTGCTGGTGTTGGACAATGTACCCCTCCAGCGCCCAGCCCGTGGGTCGTCGAGGCCGTGGGTCTGCCTCCTGAACAAAGGGCCCACAGGCTTAGTACACTAACCTCAGGGTGCCTAGGTGCACACAACCCTCTGCCCGTGAGCCACCCCAGGCCTTGCCTCGGGCCGCCCACACAGCCAATCCGTCCTGCTGGCTCAGAGGGTGACCAGCACTGCGGAACGCAACCCAAACCGCCTGGCCCGCCTAATCCACCGCGACAGTTGCTCCCTCCCGTTCCCCTTGCCGTCTTGTGCAGCAGGGCGCTGCCAGAGGCACACGGCACTATTTCTCAAACCACAATCACAGTTCCCCACGCAACCTCCGATCTTGTCTTGTCCCTACCGTTTCCCAATTTCCGACCCTCGTCCTCCCTCCCCTTTCCACTCTTCTATCAAGCATCCAGGCCCTCACCCGGAGAGCCTTTGCCTACCCAGGAACCTAGCTTGCCTAGATATACGCTCTCGACCGGTTCGACCCCAACTCGCATGCTACTGTGGTAGGACGCCCCCACTGGTGCTCGCTCGCTCGCTGGGGCCTGAACTGATCCGAACTTGACCATAAAGGAGAGAAGAGCCCGTCGAGACTTGAAACGCAGGACAAACCCCGTCCATCCGGCTGCCCATCCACCCACACCCACCTGTAGCAACCCTTTCAGCCAATCTACCTCTTCACAACACCTCTCCCCCGACTCTGACCCTCCACTTCTTTCTTCTTCCTTCAATCTTTGCATTAGCCCTCGACCCAATCTCTCTCCCCCTCGTACCGGCATCCTCGTCCCTCCCCAGCGGCCAGTACCCCCCAGCAAGAGCAATACGCGGCGCAACAGACTAAGACCACCGTACACACACCTCCACCACTCGCGACTCTTCTGGCCTTGCACGATGCCCACTTCTCTGGAATCCTCTCGCCCAATTATGGCGCCTTCGGTACGTCACCTTCTGGCTCAAATTTCTGCCGATCGTCAATGGGGCCACCAAGTGAACCATAATTCGTTCTACATAGGCGCAACACTGCGCTTGCCCGTTACCACCCCCCTGAGCCCCATCTCGTGTATGCCCTCCACATTCCATTCATCGCTGTGGCTTGCCCACAGTCACAGTCGCTGCAGGTGGCAATGTTGTTATTATCATTCCTCCCTCTTCAACCACATCGTTTCTCTCACTGCTCTGCAATCTGATTTCCGCTGACGACAGAACAACTAAAGTCCCGAGCCTCCGTCCGCTACAGCACCTACTCCATGTCTCCCTCTCTGCATACCACCGATAGCGCCATCGCCGAGATCAGCGACATCGAGAAGCGCCTCAGCCTCATGGAAAACAAGGCCCTCGCTCAGCAGCGCGTCTTCCTCGACGAGGACCAGAGCGAAAGGATGAAGAAGCTGGCTCTCGGTGCCAAGCTCGAGCGCGCCCTCGACCGGAGGATGTCTTCCCAGGATGCCGTCATGCGGAAGCGGACAACCTCGACAGTCAGCCAAAAGAGCATGACTGAGAAGGAGGAGGCAGCATAAGCACCTGCATCGACAGACTGGAACTTCAGCCGACGGGAAATAAGGTTGCTGCAGACACCACGGACTACGAACCACGGATTACGACCATGGCACCATGGGACTCGACGACTCGGGACTGCGCCAGCAACATGTGTCTTAAAAAAAAAAAGAAATACCCCGGAAGAGAAGCGGAGAAGGTGGCCCAGAAGCATCGACGGAGTTTGGAGTAGGCTTCATTCGGAGGGGGCATCGTCCCGTCTAGCGGTAATCGGGATGGACAGAAGTCTCCCCCACCTGCTCGTCACTCATTCATCACCACATCCGGAAACACCAGTGGTCTACCATTTTATCTGTCCCACGGTGCAAGGAATTTTACGCGGAGCCCAGCATTGCGTTGCCTAGTAGAGGACAGGCGTGTGGTCATGGCATCACCGGTTTATCTTGGAACTTTTTTTTGGCGGGGGGAGTGCTACGTCAAATACTCAGCGTGGCAAAGCGGTTCAGCCAGGAAGCACAACAATTTTTAGGACTTGGAATTTTTAAATAGCATCAAGTAAATCGCAATTCCCTTCAATGCGACGTTGACGAGCCCAGCGAGACATGTTGCAAAGTCTGTACAGAATTTTGTGGCACAGCGGGAATACACCAGGACGCGTCTTGTCGGCATTATCGTGCATTGGAGCACTGCTGCTGCTATCGAAAAACATTAGAGAAATAGTCAACCTCCAACCCATAGGACGACTGCCCCTGTGACGCCAAACGCCTTGAACTGCAAACCCCCCGGCCAGTGGGTTGTGACACGGCAGTCTACCATGTCTCAAGGACCTTGATGCGACTGAAACTACCATCTTCTTCATCTCCCTCCCTAGCAGGCGTGAACACACCCGAGATACCACCGAAACACTCTGCGCCGCTCTACTTGGGCAACTTGGCCTCGATCTCCCTCAGCAGCTTGGCGAGCTCCCCGTCCTCGCCCTCCATCTCGAGGCCCTTGCCTACCCACTCCCTCGCCTCCTCGTACCTGCCCATCTCGAACAGGCACTTGCCGCGGCGGTACCACGCCTTGGGGTTCCCGACCTTCTTGGCCTCGACGCTGCACTCGGCGTCGGCGGAGCCCTCGACCCAGTCGCGCAGCTCCATGTGGGCCTGGGCGCGGTTGGACAGGAGCATGGCGCTCTCGTCGCGGATGAGCCCGATGGGCTCCCAGGCGGGCCGCGTCAGCGCCATCTGCACCCCGAGTGTGTAGAACTTGATCGCCTCCTGGTACTTGCCCTCCTTGAACGCCTTGTTGCCGCTCTCCTTGAGCTTGGTGATGTTGTTGGACCGCTTCGGGTGCACCGGCACCGGCGGCGGCGGCACCACCGCCGGGTGCTCCAGCGACAACAGCGAGCGGTGCAGCGCGTTCAGGGTCTCGAGCTCCTGCGCCAGGGCCCGTGACGACGACGACGGGTGCGCGCTGCTTATCGCCTTGGACTGCGGGTCCATGTGCAGCGGGAGGAAGGTGAAGGTGTCCTGGTCGGCGGACATTGTGACGGCGGTCTCTGAGTTCTCTCCGTGCGTTTTCTGGTGGCAGAGAGCGTTCGCTCGTTCGGTGGTGAGGCTGGTTTCTCGCAGGGTTTTTGTAGAATATCGTGCCCTGTATGTGCTCGCAGTGAAATTCCAAGCACAGGGGGGCTTATTACTTGGGGTGTCGGTATGGGGAAAGTGAGAAAGGGCGAAAGAGTGTTGTGGTTGTAAGTTGACTTGGTAGACTAAGTTGCCCTCTAGTGGTAGCGGTGGTCGTCGGCGCGGAAGAGGACAGCTTTGACTGCGTCCAAATCCTTATCGGCGGCGATAAGGAAACGCTCCAAAGCAACTGCTGCATGCGGCTGGCTCCGTACAATCGGGTTTGCTTCAGTTGGCAAAGGGGCTAGCTAAGCTTAGTTTGACTTGAGATAATGTCTTACTTGACAATGTCTTATTTGACCCTTTATCTGGCTCATAAAATTCGTTCCTCGCTTTCTCTCTGATCTTCTTCCGTCAGAGACACCAGGTTGGGTGCCAGCGATATATGCTCGACGCTATGGTTGCGAATCCAACCGTGCAAGCCAAAACCACAAACTCCAACAATGCTATCGAGCTCGTGCGATAATTACGATTAACATGACCAATATATGCCTTCCTTATATGTACTTAGCCTCGGAACACCTTCTTTAATGATTTGGTGAGCGAGAACCCCCCGAAAAGCCAGTCGTTGGCGTGCCTCCCTGCATAGGTATGCACATTGGTCTGAACGCGCTGCGACGGCGGTTTCCTGCCTTTCGCCTTTTTAGATCTCCCAAATTGTGCGCCTCTGCACATATAGCATCCAAGTACTTCCAATAAATGCCTTTCCTGGTACTTGAAGCAGTTTGCGGCGTCCTGGTTCAGCAGGTCCTTTGCGACCTGCAGGAGCAGCTTCATGAGCACCTCGTCCCGCGTCTCGGCTAGACTATGCCAGTCTATCGTGGGTCCGTACACCGACGAATTCGCGGCGAAAGCGGCATGTCCGAACAGCCTGCCTGAGAGGTCCTTGTCCCGGAGGACCCGAAGACAAAAGTCCTCGAACAAATTATTCTTCCGGATGACATCGAGCGCGCACATCAGCGAGTTTGGATCCGTCACGAGCGACGTGAACGCGTCGCTTTCCCCCGACGCCTTGACTCTGAGTACCCTTCTATGGCAGTCGTTTGCGTATCTCAAGGCTTCGAATACGGTATCTTCGTCGATGGATGAGATCTGGCCTAGCACAAAGGGCCGCTCGTAGCCGACCCGCTTGCGCCAGAATATGTTGACGGTCCCTGACGTGATGATGCAGGGCACGAGGAGGATGTATGCCCACCACTGCGTGGCGGTAATCAAGGCGGCCACACCGGCGACGATACCCGTGATGCCGTTCAGGGCGGCGTGAAACTGGATGCTGGACGTGCGGTTCTTGAGCATGGACGAGATCCTAGTCGAGCCCTTGACATAGTTCAGGGCTGCGGCCTGCTGCTTTTTGGCCCGCACGAAGACGTAACTGGACCACAGCAGGTTTGTAACTCCGAAGATGGCGGGAAATGTGTTTCCGATATATCCAGTCAAGAGGTTGCTCGCCCTATAGTTCGCGCTGTCATGGTTCCCATCCATAGCCATGTATGTACCGATACCGACCATGAAGGCCGAAATACCCAGTAGTGTGTCGCTTCCGATGCGGTCTACCATCTCTGTGCCGCTCTCCCTTGTGTTCATGTCGAGGAAGCAGTCGATTGTGCGCAACATGTTCGGGTTGTCGAGATACAGCGGGCGCTGGTTCTTCAGGTAGCGGCGCTCTTCCCTCAGAGCGCGAAGGTTGGCGAGACTCAGGCGGCCATCCTTGATACAGAAGTAGATCATGCCCAGGGCGGCAGTACCACCCAGGCCCATGAGCACAAGCACATGGCGAGGCACGGGAGTCTGGTTCCACACGTTTGCCGCGAAATCGCACGCGTTGGCTGCTTCGAGGAAGCCGACGGCGCCTAGCAAGCTGTTTCGAAGCTTGGTCTGCTTGTTGGGCTTGAATCGGCCATTGCGTGTCTTCTTGAAGTCGAGACACTCGGCGGCACCGGGCAGGGGCTGTGAGGTCTGGTGCTGCCGGCCTGCGGCGCCGGGAAGGCGCACGTCGCGGGTGCTGATGGAGCCGGCAGGAACGATGTCGTCTTGCCAGCCGCCAAACTCGGAGGGCGGGGCGCTGGGAGGGTCGCCGAGGGAATATATGGACTCTAGCTCGAGCACCCAGCCCTGTGTCCTCTCATCATAGCTGTCGTTGCTGTCGACATCGATGTCGTGGCCGAACTCGTGGTTGCGATCGCGGTCATCTGCCATTATGGGGCGGGGGAGCGCCTCGTAAGGAGGGGGGGGGGACGGGTTGACGACAGATATATGGACAAAACAGACAGGCTGCTCCCAGATAGAATGGCCGTGTTGGAATCCACTCGTGCCAGATGACTTGATCTGGATTGTTAGTTGTCAGCTGGGGGAGAAGCGACGTGGGCTGAAAGGACGAGTGAGGTGGTGCAGGTAAGAAAGAGGTGTGGAGGAGGGGGAAGCAGAGTAAAATACCAACCAAACAGACTATAGTGTGTAGAACCAGACTGACGGGACAGAAACCAAGTTTTAGTCTAGTCTGATCCCCCAAGTACTGTGGTTACTAGTCAGGACAACGTCAAGACAGCGAAGAGCGAGAGAAGCCCGTCCGGGGAAGCAGATAAAGTCGACCGCTAGGGCCGGCCGACTAAACTGCGTAAACGGTAGTACTGCGTAGCACGGTGGCCCTCTCTGTCCAGGCTAGACTACATGTGGAGTGGGCAGTAGAACCTTGACCCGTTGATCCCCGTTTTTTCTTCTCAGTGGTATCCCAGTGGTCGGAGCACCCAGGAAAAACGGTCAATTGGCCTGCCCGTCCCCACGCTCCCTCCACCATTGCACCTATGGGCAGCAGCGTGTGGGTGGCCCTGTGGGTGGCCCCCCTACTGGGCTCCAGCCTGGAATCTTGGATCAATCCAGTTTTCTTCTTTTCTCTCGCCCTTTTCTTACCTTGCATGGGCATGAGCAGGTCCTGGCCGGGGCAGGCAGGCAGGCAGGCCGGGGAGGCATGGCCAGACGCCTGGAGACCAGGTGGGGGCTGATCTTCGTTGCGGCATGAGCACCGTGGCTTGCATGCTGTGCCATGTAGACTACATACCTACCTGGGTACCAACCAGCCTGGCACGAGACTCGACGATAGAATGGCTGGTTGAGTGACGGACTGGCAGAATGGCTGGCCTGCTGGCGAGGCGTTCTCTCTGTTGTTCTCGCCTTGGTCGCTATTCGCTCGCTCAATCAGCGGCCATGTTTGCCTCCCAAGCCCCTCCGCTTCCGCCCATCGTCCTTGGCGCCTGAAGCCTCCCTGCTCGTCGCCTTCTTGGCTGTTTCCACCAAGGGCCGTAGCTGTGGATGGCCTCACCCCAGCATTCAGGTCGGTCTTGACTCGTTCCTTTGTTCTCCCGCCCTACACGTTTATGTCATCACACATGCTGAAGACGCAGTGATGTCTGATCAGGTGTGTAACTGTCCTTTGTGAGACGACGGGCTCGCCGCCACCGCGGAAGCCAACGCCAATGCCTACGCCTGCGCCTACGCCTACGCCTACGCCTACTAGCTTAGCCCTTCCGCGCTGGTCAGGTCGGTCCGTCCAGGCAGGTGGTGGGCAAGCTTGGCAGGCAGGGCAGGTCGATAGGCTGTCTGGGCACTGCAACAGCTCGCAGGGATTCGCAAATGTCGTGTTTGGGCCGTCCAATTTGACCACTATGCCCCTTTGTGGCCACCAGATCACCTGTAAGCCGGTAGAGCTGCTCTTGTGAGTCCTCAGGAGATCTGGCGCCCCGTGTTGATATACGATTTCTGATTGCTCTGCTGCCGACACAGAACCACCCCAAAGCTAGCTAACAGTGGTGTCCTACCCCTGCCCGCTCCTTGTGTACATACGCAGGCCCGCTCCCGACTGGACGACAACATTTCAGGGTGTGCCCCACACTTCTTGCAACTTGCTCTCAACTGCCGGACATCTCGGCGGCCCGGTCCTGGTCAAGCAAGAAAAGTTTGTCGTCCCAAACATGACTTTCCGTTGACCTCCTTGGTCGTTTCTTCCCGGTGACGGCGTGCAGCGTCGTCATTGTCCACGTCTGCGGCTCTGTGGGCACTGTATGTCGTGCCATGATCCAGTTGTCATTTCCAAAAACTGTCGCCTGGGGCTTGCCGTCCTTTTTGTCGGGCCTCAAACCGGGTGCCGGAGATCGAGTTGCATCTCGCCCCGGATCTCCAGAGACCCTGGCTCCCAGGCTGTGTCGCCCGCGCCGCCCGCCTCCCGCCTCCCCACTCGGGTCGGGAGCTCGTTCGTAGTCTGAGCGCCGAGGCTCTTTCAGTGCAACCGCATCGGATTCGGGCTCAGTAGCAACCCGGTTGGCATCATGAGGCTTCATTCATAAGTTCACCAGCGTCAAGCGGCGTGTTTTCAGGATGTTTTCAGAATGTCTTCAGATCACTCAAGGCACTCTATTCATTGCGTCTATTGAACCCATTCGCACCAACTCAATCTGTATCTTATTTTTTGCCTTTTCTTATTGCTCTTTCACAGCTCCGACGTCTCTTGGCTTGTCCAGATTCGGCCGGACGCCCGAAACCTAATCTGTCATGGCCGAAGGCAAGAGATTCAACATCATCATTGCCGGGGGCGGTATTGCCGGCCTCACACTGGCAGCCATCCTCGAGAAGTTCGATATCGACTATGTCTTGCTTGAATCACATGGAAATATCGCTCCAGAGGTCGGCGCAAGTATAGGCCTCTTTCCAAACGGTTTGCGCATCCTGGACCAGATCGGATGCTATGAAGACATCAAGGCATTGCCTGAGTCCAATGTCAGAGAGATGCATATTGCTGATGAAAATGGCAAAACGATATCGAAATCGACAGACACCATGCCCCACTTCGAACAGAGGCAAGTATCAGTGCTTTCTGCATTTGTTCATTTCATTCCCATTTCGCTCATACTTTGCCTTCAGGATGGGCTATCGGAGCATATTTTTCGATCGTCAATGGCTGCTGAGGATACTTCACGATCACCTCCTCCACAAGGACAGGGTCAAGCTTAACAAAAAGGTCTCCGGGATCAAGCTCATCCCCTGCGGTGTCGAGGTCCTCACCGACGACGGCGACAGTTTCAAAGGTAGCATAGTCGTCGGCGCCGACGGTATTTACAGCACTGTCAGGGAAGAAATGTTCCGTCTTGCCAGCGAGATCCAGCCTGATTATCTTGATCCAAAGGAGCTCGACAAGATCCCCTGCTACTACAAGTGCAGTTTCGGCATCGCAAAGGACGTACCAAACTGGAACTATGAACACTTCTACATGGTTCAATCGGCTGGGGCCTCGCAGATGCTCATATCTGGCCCTGACGGCCGGCTGTACTGGTTCTTCTTCAGCCGACTGCCCGAGACCAAGTATGGCAAGTCCATCCCCAAGTACACGAAAGAGGACGAGGCCCAGTTCATCAAGGAGAACGCTCACCGCCGCATCACCGAGGATATCACGTTCGGCCAGGTCTACGAAAGGCGCATCTCGTCAACGCTTACGCCCTTGCACGAGGACGTCATGGAGAAGTGGTACTTCCGCCGCGTCTTTATCCTCGGCGACGCCGCCCACAAACCAAATCCTATCGGCGGGCAGGGAGGCAACAACGCCATCGAGTCCGCTGCGTCTCTCGTCAACGTGCTGCTGGAGAAGCGTGACAGCCGGGGCGGCAACTTGGACAACATATCGGACAAGGAGATCGAGGAGGTCTTCTCGCGGATTTTGAGCATCCGCCACGAACGAGCCAAGACCTTTGTGAAGACAGCCCACCAGACGCAGTCACTGATGGCCAAAGAGAAGCCCCTGCTGTCCAAGATCCTAATACGTCTCGACAGCCTCAAGGGGATAGATGCTGGCATCGACAGGATGGGCGCGATCTGCAGGCCTGCTGTGAGGATCGACAAGCTTCCTATCCCCAGCCGCCCCAGGGCGGTGCCTTACGATGACGAACTTCCGGCCAGGCCCATCCACTCCAAGGTGAACTTCCTCTTGCAGCTTCTCATAGTCGCCGCCATGCTCTATCTGTTGTTTATATCCGTTCTCACTTTCCGTGTTCCGGTCGAGCGGCCCGCGATTTGGGGTCGCGACGGTCCAGAAGTGAACCGTCTCTGGTTCAGCGGTGCGCCAGCCCTGAACGAATTCACCAACTTTCTGGTCTCAGCCTTTTCTCTACAGGTTGGCGTTCCAGACGTCGGGCCGAAGATACACACGGCGAATTTCTTCCTGGGCCAGCTTACTTCCTTTGTCCTCATCTGGATTGCCGAATCCTACCGTGCCGGCAACAAGGGCACACTGATCTCACTGCCGATCATCCCTCTGTTCTTGATGCAGCTGTTGGGGATTTTTCGTATGGCACCCATCTATGTCATCTTTGCTATTTTCGAGGGGTTTGATCTCTCGCCAGGGCGGTTTGTGCGCCCTGCGGTTGCGAAGTCTCTGGTCCCCGCGCTGGTGCTTGGATACATCGTGCCCACGCTGTTAATGCTCCTGCCCACGCCCAATATTCACGCTCTCCAGACCATATGCGCCATCTGGCAGCCATGCCCGGCGTTCGTGGCCGTCCTCGTCTCGGTATTTTCTAGCGCCAAAGACTGGTGGGACCGTCTTGGGGCGCAGAAGAAAGAGAGCAATGACAAGTCCATCAAAGATGCCAAGGTGGGCAATGACTCAAAAGAAGGAAGTAAAGAGACCCCACGGGCTGTGAGGGAGAGACAGCGGATGGAGGACCCCAGCCTGCCGATCGAACTGAGCCTTGAACGGTACAAGAACCCAGACGTTCCGGTCCTCCAGGCTGCATATTCTGTATTATTCTGGATGCAGGCGACCGCGCACATCTCCACCTTCATCTACACCTACATCCACCCGGATCTCACCATCTCTCAGCTTTTCTTCGGCTTGCAAAACCCCTTCACGGCGGACTGGGGCATCACGGACCCCGTAGCCGCCATGATGGCCTTCCTGCAGTATGACTACGCCATTTCGACCGCGGCGCTGGTAGTCTACGAACTTTTCTCCGTCTGGAAGCTGCGCCAGATGGGCTACGTAACCACGCGGCGTGCCGCCTTCGCCGTCCTTGGCCTCGCCGCTGGTCAGCTTAGTGTAGGGCCTGGGGCCACATGGGCGGCGCTTTGGTCATGGCGCGAGAACGTGTTGGCTAATGTAGCACCAGTGAGGTAATGACTCCTGGTTAAACCTGTACTGGAACTGTCTCACGAGCCGCCATCGGGGGTTGGGCCCCTCATGGCATGCGCGGCTGGCCTCTCCCCGTCGACCTGTCAGAGGGTGGTTCTACCTGTGGCCTGAGTGAAAGCATCTACTGCAGAGTCCCTAGTCTGAGCTGTTTCCTTTGTACTTTGTTTATTAGCATTGATCATGGCGCCCTCTTGAAAATGTTTAGTTCGTTTAGATTCCATATTGAACTGTCCACTGGTATGGGAGCTTGCCTAGAAATGCGGATCCGGAATTGTGGGGAATGTAACATGTTGAGTAGGGTCAATGCTTCGAATGGCCCAGACCTGATGTAGTATAATATCTATTCTTCAAGGAGCATGGTGGTGGTCCTTTTTCCATTGCACATTGGGCGTCCAAGATGAAGATTAATTATTTGCCAGTGCGTTGGTGGTGAGGTTTAGTGTTCGGCATCAAAATAGGAGTGAGATGTGGGCAGGGCCCTTGTCTGTTCTCGAGAGAGGTAACTGCAGTCCTCCAGGTTCAAGATTGGGAAAGTGCTGGCAAGGCCAGACTATTTCGCGCTGAAAACTCAAAACGTGCTATCCGATTTTCTTTTTTCATTTTTTTATAAAAAAAAGGCTTCGGCCACCTTGTGTTTTTTTGTTCAACTGTCTATCTATTCGTCATCTTCTCGGCCTATAAACTACCTACCTTATACCTCATCCACAAATTTAGCAATCACTTAATATATATCCTTATAATCCTCTATATAAGGAACCTTTAACTTTCCCCATAGGGCCCCCTCTTTTATAGTCCTCCTTACTTATTTTATAGAATTAGAAAGATTCTTAATAATAAAGTAGTATACCTAAAGAAGGAAGTATTAGTTCTAAAGTATTCTTACTTCTACTTTATATATATTATATTTATTATATATCTTATAAATAAATTCTATTTATCTCTCTAAGAGAGCTTCTTTCTTTTTCTTAAAATTATATAGGGAGGCTTCTTTAAATAGGTTAGCTATAATAGTATACTTATTTAGTTAACTATATACTTAGAATAGGGACTATAATATTCTTAGATAGGCTTACTTAGTAAGTAGTTTTAAGAGGTTATATAATTTTAAGGTTATATCTTTTTTAAAAGCTCCTTAAGAATAAGTATTATTAATAGGGAAGAGTTAAGTTTTTTAGCTAGGTCTCCCTTTATAGGATTATTATACCTTCTTATAGGTACTATCTTAAGATTATTATAATCTTATTATATAACTACTTTACTATATAATTACTTTACTAGCTATTAGCCCTTAAGCTATTAGTATTAATAATTAATAGTATTATTAGGAGTAATACTTCTTAGCCTTATTTATATGGTATAAGGCTGAGACTATATACTTATAGGTGTATTATATTGTCCTTTTATTGTAATTAGTATTGTTTTTTCTCTGAGTGCTGGGTTTTAAGTGCTTACCACTGTATAAAGGTACTATATATATTTTATATGTATGGGGGATTGGAAACATAACTGCTTTATAAAAAAAAAGAAGAAAAGCCCGCTCCTGCTTTGGGTGCCCATGTGGCCTACCCACATATCACTAGCTGGTATCTTCACTTCCTTACATACATATGGCACCTTGTCTCATAATCTCGCTGCAATCTTCAGCATCGATCGAGGTGAGTCTGGACTGTATGTCAAAGATGAAGTGTAGAGGGCGTTCGAGGGCGTTGTATGACTCTGGACGATGGCACCTAGGTGGCTGGAGCCCTTGTGGATTCCCCATGCCTGCCATTCCATGCAAGAGATCATGGATTCTGGTTGAATAGCAGTGATTGGTTCGATCTGAGCAAATCGGATCCTGGCGTGAAGATCTGAAGACCTAATTGGCCCAAAGCCTTGAGAATTGAAAAATTTCTTTGTACCCATCAACATGCACTCCGTAGAGCAAAACCCCACAAGCAGCCGCAGGTAATCTGTAACACGCCTATTTTTTCAAACTGATCAGTAGGTCTTCATATACTTGTTGACGATTCCCTACTTTCCTTCCGTCAAGATTTTGGTGAGATGGTGCGAGATTTCACCTACCTCGAGAAGCCCCTAGCTCAGTATTGTACTCTAGCCCCGTGATGCAAAACATGGATCCTCGAAATCACTACCCAAACGCGCCCGTTGTTCCCATTTACGCAGGACGAAATGGATCCTGCAAGTGCCCTCGACTCACAGGCAGTTCCATAACGTAATTCGGGGCTAGTCTTGGTCGTGCGGGAGCAGAACAGTCGGTCCCACTTGTGCTGCAAAGCTGTGGGCGGTCAGACTCAGTGGAAGGATTCGTAAGCCAGAAGTTTGCGTATGCGATTGGAAATGATAATGTATACATAGCTATCCACTTGTTCCTAGACTTATCCACTAATGTTAAGCAAAGTGCTCAAGTCTCCTCAACTAGATTATGTACACTTAGACTCCACCGCTTCACTAGAGCTTTCTTTTTATGACAGAACAGTAGATTTCAATGGATCGAATTCGTTTTGTATTAATTTCTGCAGGACCCGCAGCGGAAATCCTAGAAATGAGAGTCTCTGTCACGAATCTAACCATTCACGTCTCACACAAGCTCATCCGCTCGATCAACATTGCGCCACGTGCCATTGCCTCATAGACTTCGTAAACACTTCGTCGACTTCGTGACGCCCCACTTGGCTTCGCAATTCTTTTGGGTCCGCTTTCGCTTCCTCTTCCTGCCGCACAATCGTGCCCACGCTTCAAAGCATAAAACCGGAGAGAGAGAACTGACAAAAAAGCCCATAAGAAAAAAATAGTACGCGCGCTACGGTGCCGCATTTTGGAACACACACATTACCACTCCGGCTGGGGTGACATAGATCGGCTTTCTATCAAGTAAAGACTTGCCGTGGCTTCCAACTCGTGTCAATCATCTGGTCGACGAAGTACCTGAAGGGAACCGGTCAGCAGTCGCGAAGCCTAGCCACTGTAATATTGGGAGTCTTTCCAGACAAGAGTCTTGCAATAGTTGAATCAGGACAGAACTTACAAACTGTGGCACCATTTCTGCCACCACTCCGCGCCTTTCGTGCCCGTATACAACTCATCATCTTCCAGCACAAGTCAGCCGCAGGTTCGCGATGGTGGAATTGATGAGGGTGGGGAAAGAACAGTCGTACTGCAGGGTCTCTCCTTCCACTGTCGTAGCCCAGTCCAAATGTCCTGGACCATGACGAGTTGATCAGGAGTCAGTTCTCTCAGTGGTGTTTTGCTCCGAGGGTATTTCTTGTCAAAGACCCTCAACGGGTCTGTGCTGCAGTTGTAATAGTGCCAATGGGCAAGAATAATGTTGGCAGACTCATGGATATCTCTGATGATGTGAGCATGCTTGGGGCCCTAGTAGGTTGAAGGTCAGCATGGCCGCGACGGGGAGACTACCTAGGTAGTGGACGTACATCACCCTTGATATCCTTGTCATACCAGCCGTGGTGATAAGCATCCTCTGTTGCATTAGACAGCTCACTCAGGAGCACAAAGGTTGCGAAAAAGATGCTCATCCAGCGATTGTATTGTCGATCACCGACCCAAGTCATCATTATCCTCAAAAGGGCTTTCGTCAGTGGTTTCAAAACGCAAGAGATCCGAATACAATCGATCTGACCAACCACCATTCGTGGTGTCATAATACGTCCCTGTGACGCTCGGAGTCAGCCATCGAAGACTGACGAAACTGGTATATATATTGGCGGGGGGGGGGGGCACCTGGGTAGAAAGATTGTATTGTAGCCACAGGCTTTTTCCAACGCAGTGGCGCAACAGGTCCTTGGACGTACAAATCACTGGGGGGGGGGTTCGCTCATGAAGGGGCTGACATGTGTTCGAAACTCTGCTTACCTTGAGCGGCGGGAACTCTTGACATGGACGGGCATTCGGGATATTACTTCCATCCAGGAGCCACGACCAACCCGTTGCGTGTCCTTCCGGTACAGTCAATTTTCTTTTCTCCAAAATTTACATATGGTAATTAAACAGGCAAGGAAAGATCTCAGGTCGGCGAGATAGACTTACTCAACGCAAATTGTAACTCGAATATGCCTAGGAGAAATTGCTTCTCTGAAACCGACTTCTCACTGTCATTCGTCCTGACCTGAGGCCAAGGCTGATAGAAGTCCCATGTTTCCTCCTCGCTGGGAAGGCCGCAAAAGTAAGCCCAAGCCTTTTCATAGACTTCTGCAACGATTGTGGTGTCGACCCCTTGCTCCGGCTTCCGATAGCCTTCCACAACCTTGGTAATTGCTGGCGGGCAGTTGTGCCCGAGGACACTGTCACGTATATAGTCTTTATAGCGGATCATAGTCTCATGGACGTCGAGAAGGGCATATTCCAAGACAGCCTCGCGTTTGATAGTGGTTCTATCGTACCAGTCGCGTGTGGTCCTGTCCTTGTGGGTGCTGCGGGGGTTGTTGGACACCTTACGAACTTGGCATACGAAAGGATGGTCCACAAAATGCTGGTCCATCTTAACTGTAAATGTCTCGCCCTGTGTCATCACGTTGCGAACTTGAGCGCTATGCCATCTATCGGTGACTCTCGACCCTGTGGGTCGGAACAGGACAAGCTCTCTCAATATGTCTAGCATGTGTCAGTTGCCGGTATAGATCCTCAAATGACGCATGATGGAACATCCTAAACCATGAAAGACTAGGATCTGTTAGAAAGGGGGGGAACTGACACCTGTGACAACCAATGTGATGTAGCACCTTTCGAGAATAGTTCAAGGCGACCCGAGAGCAGGCTTCGCAAGGCCCAGAAGGATCGTCACCATTGGGCACACATCTCACTCGTTGTATCTTGCATCGGACGCCTGAGACGCGTTAGTTACCCGCCACGGGTCCAAAGTTGATGTGGCTTGGAACGCTCCGAAGCATGATCAGACAGAGGTCCGTTACAAAGAAAATTGGTACGAACAAGCTCCCACCTCCCTGGTTTGAGAGGTCTGTGCCCGGGCGTTGTCATCAAGACGTTTCCTTGGCTTGGGTGGTTTCTTGGGTTTGTCGTCCTTGGAGGGCTTCACCAACTTATATGTCACCATAACCCATGATTGTGGGCTGGCGCATGACGAACAAGGACTGTTGGGAGACTGTCCCGCGCATGAGCACTCTGCGCCCTGACTGTCCTCACAGACAGCAAGTATCTTTTCACCCCCACCAGCAACCTCGATGCCTGGGTTTTGAGAACGCGAAGGGTGCAACGACAACTGGTCGCTGTGGGTCATCTGGTCCTCATAAGCGGTGTCATTGAAGCGTACTTCCTCCTGACTGAAGAAAGGTTGGGATGGAGGGCCATCAACATGGGAGGCCCGCCGCGAAAAGGGTTGAGCCGGTATTTCTGTATCAGTCCAGGCCAGAAGACTCGGTATCGGAGTGAGATCTAATTGTTGTGTCTGCCAGGGGTCATGATAGAATGTACGTTGTTGACAGTCCTCCTCTGGTTTCGACACAAGTGCGGGGTTGGAGGCCACATCGTGTTGTGAGATTGGAAACTGCTCTCCGCCACCCATCACGATGTTGTGAGAAACGGGCTCAGGCAAACACGGAAGGCCTGATTGGGGGTATTCGACGAGGCAGGAGGTTGTATCTTGATATGTTTGAAGCAAGTCGTTGCACGGGTTGGTGTGCAAGTCAAAGCCTTCTGTCTGCTTGGGAGCGAAGAAGTCTTGAGATTCAAAGAGTCCAGCCTCGGGACTGCTGTTAACCGACACAGTTGATAGCGAAGACGTTTCAGAAAAGCTTTGACCAAAATGAGATTGAGTCGGAAAGCTGAGAACTGCGAACAGAGGTGGAAAAGACTGCAAGCGCACTGAATCCTGTGCACCCTGCGTGCCCGGCTCGAAACAGGTCGCTTGGTACGAGGACCAGTCGTTACATAAAGGAATACTGGATGACCTGGAAGTCCCTAGTGTTGGTGAAAGCCCTGAATTTGGTGTGAGAGAGGTGCATGAGGGCACGGGCAGTTGCTGTCCGAACTCGTATTCAGCTGTTGTGTTCGCTTTCACTGACGACTGGTGCCAGACATCGACGTGAGCTCCGGGGTACCGCTGTGCTAGGATGCGTGCCTTCTTCACGGCCGGCTCATCAGCTGGGCCGTTGGTATTCTCTGGGCCGGAGCGGTCCCTCTTGCGCTCGCTTGTCGGACTACCAACGGATCCAAATGCCTATCGAGATAGTCAACGGCCAACTCGTCTTTTGTCACGTGATTGACAGGCAAGGAAAGACAGATCAGGAGGTAGTGCAACCACAGATGAGAACACAAAGTAGGGGCGAGAAGATCAAACAAACCTCATGTCTTTGGGGTGGAATCATCTTGCTGGTCTTATAGGGACGGGACTCATCTTGAGCACACCGCTCCATCTGGAATGCACAGCCGGAACGTCTGGTTCTGCCTTTCACAACCGCCGGGCGTCACGGGATACCGTGGAAGTTACCGAGGACAGACCGGGAGAAGCGCCGGTTTACAACAGCCGACTGATGCAGAGTATCCCTCGGGTGGTCCTGTGTATCCAATAGCGATGCTTTGAGTCCCTGATTGAGGCTCAGGCTACTGAACCCGGCGCGATGGCTTGACCGGTCTCCCTGAAGGCTTTCAACCAATGCTCAAGACTCGACCGGGCCGATGCGATCTGAGCCCGGGGAAGGATCCCGTACAGTGGAAGAAATGGAAGATCGCATCCGCCGGTCCGAGCGTTCACCACTTGAACATTAGGTCAACCCAATAAGCAATCGTGACCAAGGGCTGACCGGTTATGAATCGAGAGGCAAGACTGTCTGTCTCCTACAACCAATCAGGATCACAAAATGCCCAGGGGTGCGAGAATCCAGAGGAACCTGAACTGTTTCTTCCTCGGTGTGTAGTCGATGGAGTACAATAGGTTGTTGAAAGGACGAACAGACAGTGGGGGGAGAACTTGGAGGGAGACGGAACGTCCAAGGTTATTGAATACACCCCACCCGAACGAACAGGCCCAGAATCAGTTGTGTAGTTCGCGGGCAAACATTTGTTTCTGCAGGCAGGATTCACGGCTGCAAGCAGAAGCGCCCGCAAGGTCATGCTGGCCATCGTCGTGGCTGATTGGTTGTAGGATGCCAACCCCAAAGGAAGCTCGGGCTCAGCAACGATGTGTGCTGCATGTTGCATGTGCGCTGGAAGGTGAATACCGTAGACGGCAGAGTGCAGCTCGCAGCAGCCACTGTCCAGGTCTGATCAACGGGACGTCGCATCTCAAGTCCTGCAGATCAGAATGAGAATACCAATAATACACCTCGCCGTATTCAGCGGGATGGTAGGTGGTCATCGGGAAAGCACCTGATGCCCCGGTCATTTCGGCCTTGGAGCAAACAAATCGGTGATAACCTCTCCCATTGTGCATGGCAGGCTCTGAAAACAGACACCCGAAGGCTTGGTGCCAACCCGGGACGACAAGGCGTCCAGGGGATGGTAGTCTCAGGGCCCCTCGGCCCTACTGCTCGTGAGCAGGCTCGCCTCTCGAAGTATCCCAGCGAAGCCGGATGAATTGGGGAGAAGGACGTGGTGTAGTTGGAAGCATCCCACTTTCTTCCATTGAAGCGTTTCTGGCGAGATTGCTTGTGGCGTACCAAGAGCTGGAGGCACTGGCCCGGGTCACCTGGGCATGTGAAGAATTCTAACGTGAATTTGGAAGGCCCCGGTGAAAGACGCCCTTTTGGAATGCAAAGCAAGTGCCAGTCCCCGGCCCTATAACCTCGGAACACCTCGGAATTAGGCAGGGCCGGGTTGCTTCAACCAACAGTAGGACCTCACTCAAAAGAAGGTCATCGCGCCGAGAACAGAACAAGCCTTGTCCAGCACCACCTTAGTATCACCAATGGTCCAAGACCGTTTTGAGAGCTTGAATCATAATCGCTCAATTGGGTAGATCGACAAGATTTATCACAAGAGAACACCAAGGGGATTGGATCAGCGGTGAATCACAGGGACCAAGCTGAAACCTAGGCTCGGGCGCAGAGGCAAACACGAGACCATGCTTCGGTTAGCACTAAAGAACAAGCCATGCCTTGCATTCGTTCTGCTCACTCGGGAAAGGGAAAAACGATCATTCAATGGTGCTCCTAAACACGCAACAAGTCCTGGAGGCCTATGACATATGTTTCCAAGGGAGGATCGGGTCTCCCTTTTGGAACCCCTTGGCTAGCGAGCCGGAACCACCAGAGATACTGTCTCCTGCTCCGGCAGTCCGGGTGTTCACATTTAAAAGCGGCCCAGTGCGTTCTCGGCCAATGTATTTGCAGGTTCGTGCCCGGTTTGTTAGAACTCTAGGTATGCAGGAAGTGTCACCTCCAGCAAGAGGACACGCGTTATGGTTTCTGCATTAGATGGCCAGTAAATAGATGCACAAGACTACCTACTCAATAAGTACCTGAGCGAGAATGCAGAGGCCAATTTAGTTGACCGGTCAGGCTGCCCAGGTGGACAGCACTTGAGGTGCGCGCCGAAGCCCAGGTTGGTACCAAGGACGAAACAGCTGTCTACCGCGTTGTACGGAGTAGTGACACCCCAGAGGGGATGTTACAGAGAATACGCCGTTATATGGGGCCAACTGACCGAGTGTGGGGGCCGTTGGCGTAGAACAGGCCAGTCCTGTGCCCTCGTGGGCCAGACCTTCGAGGCCCCTTGTCCCAACCACGGGACATTCCGCCTTCTGCACATTTGTTGGCACACATGCCAGGTTCTCACATGGAAAGCCGTGCTTACCAAGTACTGCCTTGTAACCCGAACTCATTCTACAATAATTAGCTCGAAGAAATTAGCACATTTGAACCCATTCGGTCTATCCTGTGGCAGCTATCGCAGCTGGCACAGCCGTGCGTCTTTACCGAGGCGACAGTGATCCACGCGACGTATACTTGACGGCGGATGAGGCCGGTTCCAGGCACCTGGCCTCGCCTCGAACGCCCGGATGCCCTTATCCGATCGATGCTGTGAGCCGACGGGCTCCATATTACTTGTACAAGTACACAGCTAGCAGACTGTTCTACTTTGATGCACAATCATAGCATTGATCACATTCCCATGCAGTCAACAAAAGGGTACTTGCATTGGCGGTGAGCCGGACAGCCAGATTAGACCGTTGTGTATCCCGCCTATGGGCCAGTCAATCTGGCATCTGTCTCCTTTTACGCCCACCATGTTCTCATCAGAGTTCATCGAGATCTACTGGTCGTCGTGGAGCCGTGACGTACGCCTGCAGTAGCTGAGTCATGAGTTGTCAATCGGGCAGCCAAATTCATTCACAGAAAACAGCATGTCACCTACTTAGCGGTGTTGTGGCGTGGCAGAGGTAGTCCAGCTTGGGGCCCTGATGCCGGGAAGCTCACAGGGTGGAATGCAACGTGTGAAGGCTGTTGTATCAGCCCCTGAGCGCATTACCTCAGCATCGCTTCTGCCAATTTCTTTGAGGCAAGTGCCTCTCGAAGGAACAATCTGAAGTCATTCCGAACATGCCCAGGTGGGGCTAGGTGAAGCATCCTTATACATCTGCGTTCGCATTAACACCAACCTGATCAAGGCTGACCAGTCAACACCCAATCTATATGTGTCCTGACTACTAATGGCTACCTGGGGTCCCATATTAGCTCGATTACTTCGTCCACTGCGTTGTCCTTTTCTTCATCTTTGAACACATATATCTGTGTCAAACTTCCCTTCTTGTCATCCAGCACAGTCTCAACCAGCCTCCACGTTTTCTTGTCTTCTTTCCCTAGCTGTGGTCGTATCGGGCCAAGTGACCAACGAAAATCCTTTGTGTCTGCCCCGTCCCACGTTCCCTCCATGAGACTCAGCTCCGGCGCCCCGCTGGGGTAGCTTGCGATGGAATATCCGTTGGTGAAGACTACCTCGGCCTTTGAGCCATCCGGTCCATCTCCGGGATCCGAGCCTTCCATATCGGTACTGTTTTGGGACCTGTTGCCAAAGTCCGGGAACTTCCACCTCTGCAGAAAGCAGCTCCCGCATATCAGGGCAATATAGCCCATGTCCAGGACTGGAGCCGAGTACCAACTCTTCCAATGGTGAAGCGTGAGAAATCTCCCTAAGACATCAAAGTCAGCTGCCATGGGACCCAGGGAAACGCTTTCGGGAACAGTCCTGAAAAGTTTGGCAGACGGGAAACGGCAAAAGGAGAAGAATCATGCTTACACCCGCTTTCAAAGAATCCATCCAGGTTCCCCTTCATATCCTGTTGCATAAGGCCTTTTACTCTCTCAAGCCTCGCGTGTGTGTGGTCGTGGATACACTCCATCAGCTGCATGTCACCTCCCCTGCCGCTGAGGCAGTTACCCAGGTGCGGTTCCAGCTCCTCAGCGAGCGGTACGGAAAGAAATATCCCGGCACCGCCAAACGCAGCCATGCCGAAGCGAGTGGCGGCGAAGGACTCGGAAAGGTCGCCTAGGTAGGCCGGCTTCGTGTGATCGTGCGCAGCCAGGGCAGCAGAGAGCGGTTCGATGGCGGGAAGGAACGTGTCGTCGTCAAGGATGCCTAGCCAATGCGTGCCGTTGTGGGAGAGGCCAGTACCCTCATCTGCATATTCGGCTGTCTCTGCCATGCGCCGGGCCCGCACGTGTGCCAGCATGTCCAGGATAACCATCATATGGCTTTGGGCGACGGAATGTTCTGGACCATGTGGACGCACTAGGAGGAGCTCGATGCCTGACCTGGCGAAGTCATCGATGAGAGAAGGCCAAGTTGTGGCCTGTTCCACCTCGAGGTCCTTCTGTGTCTGGCCCGCCCCCTCGTCAGGGCTGTCTGTTAAGAGAGCTATGAGCGGGGATCCTGACTTCGACATCCAGTGGGCAAAATGGGGCTTGGCCGCCTTCAGACGTTCGGATGAGGTCGCTATTGCGAATAGAAGGTGGTCATATTGGCCGACTCGTTCGGGATACGGGTCCGGAACGGCGAGTTTGAGCGGCTCGCAGGGGATATAATCGTCAGCTATGCCGCCACAGGATAGCAGGTTGACGTCGACCGGCGGGCTGTTGAGTATCGGCTGCGAAATATTGGCGACAACATCGCGGTCGACGGCTCCTGCATTCGGGTCTGCTGGCGACGACTGCGGCGCTGTTGTAGAGAACACGGGCTTAATACACCGCCTGGTGAACTTGATATTGCTGGTCAGGCCAAGCTTTTTTAGGTGATCCAGCTCCGGGATACACTGGGGAGCGACGGAGTAGTCTGGAGTTTTCTCGGGCCCGGAGTCTGGGCTGTCTCCCTGCTGCTCGATTGGTATCTTGTTCGGCTCCTCGGGTGTGGATGAAGTTAAGCGGACGCTTTCCGGAACAACGTTCATATAGTGTGCGAAACTGAAGACGAAGATGAGTACTGCTGCAACGAGGACGAAGCGCCCGAATGGGCCTCTTGGGAGGCCCGCTGCCATGATTGGGGAACGAAAACCTCAAGGCTTCCCCGTCATCACGCCACGGCACTTGTATGTTGGTAGATATGTAATGTCAAGGCACTGCGGCACACGTGCTGCAACACGTGCTGCGACAAGTGCGGGTGTGGCTGGCGTAGCAGTTGATTTACAATAAGGACATCAACGGAGCACAACACTGCAGTATTATGATGATTATCTGAGAACCTCGAATTTTATCTGTCTGCGTTGTGCTGATTCTCAAGGTTGAGTGGCTGCCTGGTCAGGCTGTTCAAATCTCGTGGTCCAGCACGGGTATACGGCAAGGTCTAGCCGCGTCGAAGGATCGCGTTAATCCGTTTGAGGCTTGCCAAGATCAACGTGCAGGCCATATCTTCTGTTGATGAATCCCCGCGCTTATCTTGGCCTGAAATGAGCGTCAAGGGATGTGCAGCGATTCCGCGTCCGCGTCTGGTTGTGTCGTCAGTTTACTTGCGGAGCCAAGGGCAAGCAAGCCGACCACCGATTTCGAGACATGTCAGCGCCTCAGGCGTCCTGATACCAACGTGAAGACTTGCGAACACTCCCGTCGCCCCCGAAAGACGCCTTCCGTACCTGTACCAGACCCCAGAGAGGTCGACCAGTCAGCCAGTGTGACATCAAACGCATGTCAGTGGATTCGAGACCTCTGCTCCTCGTTCACGGACAGTGACAATATTACGGGGACCTCGCCGCCAACAGAGCTTTCAAGACTTCAGACGTCAAAGCTGGTCTAAGGCTGATGCTGAGGCTGAGCAGAAATAAGCTTCTTAAACTGGGCCCAGTCATCGGCACGAGGAAAGGGAATTTCTGGCACCGGGACCCCCAGGAATCCACACAGAGGTGCCCACCCGTCCGTGGGGTCCCATTCTAAGAATCTCCGCCCCTCCCCCAGCCTTCGTACCATTTCATTGTGTCTTCTGAAGTAGTCACGCCCGTTTGTCGCAAAGTCATTGCTCCAGCACAGGGTATGATATTTGGTGGAAAGTGCTGCCATAGGTGATGGGCTACCTGGTAACACATTCGTGTGATAGTGGATTAGGGTCGACATCATGGAAGTGTACCAGGCATCCTCAGGCCTTGTTGAGAGGATGATGGCCGCCTCTGGGTACGCGTCTACCAGCTGCTGGGGTAAAATGGCGGCTGGGAAGTCGGCAGCTCCCTGAATCCAGCTCGTTAGCATCGATCTAGTTCACAGTAGTGCTTCGTTTCGACTGTGAACCACACGCTCGGGACGCGTACTTGGAACCCGGCTAGAATTTTCTCGAAGTCATCCCGCCCCCAAGCAGGCCCTTTCCCCTCAAGATTGTCTTCAAGCGCGCGTATCCACAGGTCCTGGTGCTTGTTCTTGCCCACCTCACGCATGTGATAGATTTCCGAGATGCCGAGCTGGTTCAACGCCTCTGCAAGTGCTGAATGGGCCCACTCGTTAGCAATTTTTGGAGTGCCCAAGCTGTGTACCTAGATCCCTAGGTAGACTAGACAACACACATTGGGTGCCTGTCCGTGGAGGACCAAGCACTAGTACCTGCATACTGACCGGTATCCACCGCCCAATCGAAATTCGATGGAAGCCTTGCACGTGGGAGATAGTAACATGAAGAGAGTGAGAATTCGTGGATAGGGAGGCAGCTGATGCTCCCTCCAAACATATCTCCAAGCACATATATATTAATCTCATCCTCAAACAGCGTATCTGCAGTCGTCAACTGGTCTCGCGACAAGCCGGGACGCCGGGGAGACGCGGGACCACCCATCTTACACCTTCTCCAACGGGACATACCATGTGTTTAGCCTGGTGAGATGCTTGACAACCTGCCTAGGAACTCAGACATGACAAGTTCAAGCCTCGCTCGTCATCTATACGTCTGGGTACACCAAAGGTCACCACTGAGCAGTGCACTATCTTCGGAGCTTGCCCGAGCCTACGCGGGTTGGAGTGATGAAATCCGCGTAACCGGCCTCTGCTTATAAATGCTCCTAACCCTTGCTTCCTTGATGTCTCTCCCGGTGTCCCCCAATCAGGAAATTCCAGCCGAATTGAACCTCGAGCTTCACAAGCTGCCCCGTGAGGGGGAACGACAGTCGACGCTAGCATCATCGCTTGCCTGCCGACCTCGGCCCGTAGCTCCAGTATCACGACGTCTGGACTACTAGTACTTGTATATTAAGGGCGTTCAACTCTTAGCCGCCAGGATGGGCACCGAGCGTTGCAGTGGGAGTAAAGCGTCGAAGCGGTCCTTATCTTGACGTCGTTCTGAACCTCTCCTCCGTACAGTCACTGGTGTCATCGCGGCAATCATCTGACATACTTACTCGCACAACATGGCCGACAGCCTGAGCGTCTTCAATGTCTCCATTATTGGCTATGGGTAAATTACGCCAGCTCTGTTGCAGGGAGGGTGGGGAGGAGGACGCTGCTAACCGGAGACTTACGTGACAGACTTTCAGCCAAGGTCTTCCATATTCCTTTCGTGGCAGCGACAAAAGGATTGCGGTTGCACTCCATAGTTCAGAGAAAGCCCTCCGAAGGCAACTCCGCGCCCAACGACCACCCCGAGCTCAAGCATTACACCTCATTCGACCAGGCGCTGCAAGATCCAGATATCGACATCATAGTCCTGTCCACCCCGCCGAATACCCACTTCGACCAGACCAAGCGAGCCATCGAAGCTGGAAAGCACGTCCTCACAGAGAAGCCATTCGTCCCCACCTCAGCGGAAGCAGAGGAGCTGGTCAGACTGGCAAAAGAGAAGGGCAAGCTGCTATGCGTCTACCAGAACAGGCGCTGGGACGCCGACTTCCTGACTGTACAGCACCTCTTGCACGAGGGTAGACTTGGCCGAATCTACGAATTTGAAACACACTTCGACCGCTACAGGCCGGACGGTCCAAGATCGTGGAAAAGCACACTGACTATGGCCGACGGTAACGGCGCCATATATGATCTGGGGACTCACCTGCTCGACCAGGTCTACGTGCTCTTCGGCAAGCCGACTGCAGCCTGTCAGTATTGTTCTTCTTGTCTGATGTATCACGGTCCTTCATCTTTTGGGATATTCCAGGATATGGCACTTTAGGCAGCAAGTTGCGGCGACTAACACATACCAGACGGCAAGTTCATCAACCAGCGCGAGGGCAGGCTCGTCTCCGGAGCCAACGGCCTAGAAGATGAGCCTGACAGCATTCACGCCACTCTCACCTATGCCGACAAGGGCCTGCTGGTGCACGTGCGAATCGGGGTGCTCAGCGCCGAAAGCAAGCAGCCGCGGTTTTGGGTGCGCGGCTCCAAGGGCAGCTACCACAAGACAGGGCTTGATGCGCAGGAGCCTCAGCTCATCGGCGGGATGAAGATCAGCGACACGGGCTTCGGCGTCGATGGTGCCGCGTACAATGGTACCATCGACGTGGTCCAGGAGGACGGCTCGATCCAAGACTACACCTTCCCCAACATCGAACCTCAGACGTATCTGAGGTTCTACGAGCTTCTGGCCGCGGCCTTGGTGTCTGGGAAGCAGGAGGATCTACCTGTACCAGCGCAGGAGGCGGCAGAAGTGCTGAAGATTGTAGAAGCCATCAAGGAAAGCGCCCGCACCGGCAAGGAGATCTCGGTGGCTTGAAAGCCGCCGCTGGGACTCATTGGAACAAAGACAGACAGGCCATGGAGATGTCCACACCCTCGGGGCACCTATGCGAATGTGCCCTTGGTTGGATTCGTTTTGCATTTCTGCAGTATTTGAGTGGGTTTGATATTCGGTCGCATTACCCAGATGGAAACGAGGTCGCCACCGACCTGAGACTGTGGGGACTGGAGATATCTCGCAATGCCGAAGCGTTTCTCTTCCAGCCTACGATATTCATGTGTCAGTCATTCTACCAAATGCAATCCATCCCTCAGGCCCTAATCAAGGGGAGGGGCATACTCTGTCAAAGTAGACTAGGCATGATGTACGATTCGCTGTATTTCTCTCTGCCTTCATCGCTGCATGCCACGGTTTTGTGGGCCGGAAGGATGACACCGAGCTCGCAGCTTGCCACAAGGGCTCCGCTCGGCAGTTGAGCTTGCTGCTTGAGATCTTGGTTCCAGACCGTGAGCACGTTCAGCCTCTCATCTGCGGGACGAGCTCCATCATGCATGACGAGATGGGGACGACTGATTGAAACGCCAAGCTGCAGGCAGTGACATTACATAGCTTCCCGTCAAATTCACAAAGCCAAATCCTTTCGGCCATACGGTAGGGACAATGTGTACGAAGATGTGATTAAAAAGCTCCTTGTACACTGTGAGCCAGGGCAGCTCCCCAATCGTTTGCATCGCCAGGCAAGAATCGCTATCTATCCTCTACAAACCCCATTTTAAGGTCTACGCCAACCCGACCAATATCAAATCCAGCGGCACCGGAGCAGTGCAAGTGGCGTTCTTGCCAGCGTCATGAGTACAAGTCAAAGGAAAGCTGCCCTCGTACCTCGCGACCTTTCCGTTGCACCCGCTGCCATAATTATTATAGTACACAGTGCCAGTATTTCCCGTGTCCTTGTTCGAGTCGCCGTAGAATCCAATGTAATCCGCCGCACTGCCACAGTCAAAATGGCCCTCGCCGATCTCATAACGGCGGATGGACTGCGCGTTGGCGGCCGAGCAGGTAGCCCCAGAGGCGAAGCCGATGGAAATGGTGTCGGGTGGCCCGTATCCAAGCGGCTGATAAGCAGCCGATGGTAAACCAGTGTAGCAGAACGGAGTGCATATGCACGCCGGATCGCCGTCGGCGCAGACAGTATTGGAGGCGCTGTTCCAGCACACACGCGCGTCTTCGGGGTAGTTGCGATTTGCACAGTCCAGGTTGTGGGTCGAGTTGAACCACCGGAAGGAGGTCATGGTGAATGTTTTCGGCACGTTGCAGCCCGCCGGGACCGTTACGCCCGGCGGTGTTGACGATGTTGCTGTCGGCGTGGCGACGGAAGTGACGGTCGAGATGGTCGAGATAGGTGCGGGCTTGGTCGACGAAGTGCTAGATTTGGACGAGCTTGCTATGGAGCTGGCGGCCGGTGTTGAAGTGGGAGAGATACATCCGCGATCGTAGAAGATGACCGAGCTGCTCGCGTCGGCGGCGAAGTTGCCACTTACGGCTATATTGAAAAGCAAGCATGTCTTGCCTCCGAAGCTGAAGCTTTTGCACTTTGCGTCCGCAATACAGCGAGCCGAGCACTTGGGGTAGGTTGAATATTTCCCGGTGTCGTCATAGTCATAATTCCCCTTCCCACCATCGTCACCCTTTTGGCCGCATACGTCGGCTCTCTTTTGCGGCACCAGTCCAGCTTGACCGAGCCCAGAGAGAAGCGCCAAGAGGAGGCACACGCTTCTGGAAATATGGAGAAGCATCTTGATCTTGCCGAAGAAATAACGTTAAAGAGAGTCTTTTTCTTTCAAAATTGTGTTGAAATGAGGGAAATGGCCCATATGGACACTCAAAGCAATGCCGGATGGTAACAATTTCCAGGGCACACGATCGTCTGGCAGCCTTCTTAGGGCATGTCTTATATATACTGCTCGAGATCTAGGCTTCCGTAAGAGTGCTTTGTCCTCAAATATATTTCTGAATTATCTGCGTCTCCGGCACTAATTGTAGTAGCGTGGGACGGCGCTCCGCAACACCCACGTTCCGGAACGGCTGAGAAAGCTGGAAGCACACATAATCGAGGACACGGCGACGGCGACACTATCGCCCTATGTCGGAGGGCTGCAGCTAGAAGGGTCTGGACAACTGTTGTCCGAGAATAGCCTCGCGCTAATCCAAGAACAAGGAGCTGAATTGAAAGGGGAGGGGGGGCTCGAGCTACCTCCTGCCTCCCTGACAGCTCGTACGCCGGTGCTGACCTAGAGCCGGAGGGTTGGCACTAGTATCCACCCCTGAGGATTCTTTGTCCGCAATTGGAGCTTGAGGTTTTGGCCCAAAAATCTTTGGAGAGTCCCGACTTGCATCGTACACAGTCTGCGAGCTAGGAATCCAACGCTGGCTCCTCAAGGCTCACAGCCGGAGTGACGGGCCATGCAGACATTTCGAAATCTCGTATAAGTATTGGGAGAAATAGACAGCGCTCCTGTGCAATGCCGACATATACCCCATGAGCATCAACCAATGCATTTAAAGGCTGCATGGAAAAATTCAAGGATACCATCATCCTTCCCGTCTGGTAAATAGGCTGATTTTACAGGGACGAGTCGGCATTGTGTGTTTTTTCTAAACGCTGCGACTTGAGCGTTTACCACTGTATGAAGGCGTTGTGTATGGCTTCTGCCGTATACACAATAGAAACGAAAGCAATTTGAAGCGGCGAGATGTCACCCTGGATAAAATCTTACGGACAGTTAACAACGTTGCCACGACGACCATTACGCCTGAAATCTGAGGTTTTCTATACGCAAATGTTCTATTACGACTGTGAACTATTACGGCCTGACTGTTTCAAGACTCGATTTCAATTCTTCAACAATGCCTGATGTTCCCTTCCAGGGCCTCTTGTAGATCGTCCTTGACTTTGTCTTCGATGGATCCGTTATCTCTCCAGGGAAATCGCTTCAACATAGATCTCCAAAGGTCAGATAAACGGAACGCACGCTGATAGGACAAATGATCTGAACGCGTGATATTTCGCAGACTCTGGAGTTGCTGATTCTTGATGTGCGTACCTCATCTCTACGATCCGAGTGCAAGGTGTCCTGTTCACTTGGCATTGTCCACCCAGCGGCATGTTGTGTAACGTGAAAGCGAGATTTCGCAACACCGACACGAGTAAAGGAAAAATGCGCTCGAAAGCTTCGTTAGTGCCCTCAATCAAAGTGTTCGACGCATGTGGTTTCGTCGACAGCGCGCAACACGCGATGTTGACACCTGGACTGTATCCATAAAGTGGAAAAGATCACGACTCAGAGTGCTGATCGGCTCCGGAAATTTGACCGATGCCTTGATAGGTGCGATCTGCCCACAGAATTCTGCTTATTCCTTGTGCTACAGCGGGCCGTGTCATCGCTAGTTCAGGTTACGCCCAGAGACCCAAAATGGATCGCGCCACAAATCTGCAAGTTTTGCTCGCGAAATTCGACATTTTGTCTGAGTAACCTTTGGAATGCTGCATATTTTCCGTCTTGACGATCACATGCCCCTTTCTGACTAGTTACTATGCCTTGCGTGAATTTGACCACAATTGTCAGCTGAACACCCTGCTCCTGGTCTCCATCTTTACAATTGACCACGGCCTTGCATTTTATGTCGTGAAGGCTACTCGTTTGGGGATTGAGTGAACCCGGGAAGCTCATCCACGTATAGTATAGTAGTACTTGGTTAAATGGACGCGGCTAGGATACCAGACAACAATGATATGGCAATCACGCCTACATGGCTCGCCGAACCTCAGGCTCCAAGCACAGCAAGAAGACCCGAGGAGGCGAGCTCTGCGGCGCAGCAGGGCGGAGCTAAGGCTGTCGAGGCGGCCGTCCCACACAGAAAGCCGCTTTCATTTTACATGGCTTTTCTCTGCCTTCTAATCATGGTGTTTGTCTGTTCTGCAGATTCAACTATCATGTCGGTCTCGATACCGGTAAGCCACCCACGCTCTGCAGATCCCCACACCACGCCAGTAACAAAAGCTGATTCGCATAGACAATCACAAGGGAATTGGGCGGGACAACCTTTGAGGCGTTCTGGGCAAGCCTCGCTTTCACACTCACAGTTGTTGTCAGCCTGCCTACGTACGCCAGCGCTTCAGACGTGCTGGGCCGCAAGATCCCTCTCTACACAAGCTACTTCCTCTTCCTAGTGGGCTCTATCGTCTTCGCCACCGCGAATTCAATGCCCGTGGTCATCATAGGCCGTTTGATCCAGGGGCTAGGTGGCGGCGGCCTTGACGTCCTCAACGAGATACTTATTGTGGACATCACAACTCTCAAAGAAAGACCAGTATACATCGGCTTGATGGCTGTTCCAATGGCGGCGGGTACTATCGCGGGGCCGATGATAGGTGCAGGATTCAGCGAGTATGTCAGCTGGCGATGGATCGGTTGGATCAATGTCCCGCTTCTCGCCGTGGATGTCGCCCTCGCCGCCACATTTCTCCGCTTGAAGAAGCTCGATGAGCCACTTCGATCGAGGTTCGCGCGGCTGGACTGGGCTGGCAGCCTTCTGTTTACCATCGGCGCAGCTGCGTTTGTCCTTCCACTCAGCTGGGCCGATAACCTGTTTCCTTGGTCCTCGTGGCAGACTATTGTTCCTCTGGTACTTGGGCTGCTAATCCTTCTGGGCTTTGCCTTCTATGAAGCAAAACCGGAGGCACCTTTGTTCCCGCACCGCGTTTTCAAGTCACGGACCTTTCTAATGACACTTTTCAGTGGCACAATACATGGTCTCATAATCTATCCGGCGACAACATATTTGCCTCTATTTTTTCAGGCTGTAAAACTACAGTCGCCATTTCAATCTGCAATTTCTATTCTGCCATCGTGTTGCGGAGTAGTTGGGTTCGCCCTGTTGTCAGGGGTCGCCATCGAGGTCAGCCGTCGGTACCTGTGGCAATTCTGGGCGTCTTGGATGACTATAAGTGTTGGAATTGGAATGATTTCGATCTTTGACAAAGAATCATCTGTTGCAGAGACGGCTGGGTTTCAAATCATCGCCAGCGTTGGTCTCGGTGCTTTGTGGACGGTGCCGGTGCTTTCCGTGCAAGCAAGCGCCGCAAACGCCGACGATCAAGCCCTCGCAGTCGGATCACTTGTGGCTTTCCGACTATTTGGCGCTCTGGTTGGTCTTGCCATCGCGTCTACGGTTTTCTCCAGCGTCTTTGAGACATCACTTGCTCTTCTACAGCCCCTACCAGCAGCTATCACATCACTGGGCGGTTCTAGCCAAGCAATTGGATCAATTCCCATTTTGAAGGGTCTCGACATTCCGTCTGATGTCCTCGGTGGGATCATTGAAGTTTACAAACAGGCGTTCCAAGTGTTATGGTATGTCATGGCGGGGTTTGCCTGTCTGGGCTTTTTGTCCGGTTTATTTATCAGTGAGAAATCTTTAGAAACCGAAGAGACGAGCAAGCAGCACTTGAAAACGAGAAGCATGGGAAGCAACTCTGTATGCGTTGTATAACTTAATTACTCCAAGGGTACTGGGTCTTGTTCGCCTGGATACTGACAAGATATCTTTGTATACTATAAGAAGCATGTGCTTGACGGCGTCAGACTAGCCCGCGGCCCGCGATGGCTTCAACCTCGACGGGCTGACGGCTTGTCAACAGCACCGGCGCGAACAGGCACGACCCAACGCTACGGCTGCTAGCGCAGAATGGCGGCTTCTGACTACAGACAGAGTTGCAGAAGCAGATTGTAAAGTCCCTGTGACGCAAAATTACTGTGTTTTCTTTTCTTATGTCCTGTCCTTCTAGGACTACTAGTAACTGTGGATTCCAGCTTAACAGATGAACTGAAAAATACAAATAGTCGATTATAAGAAGCATTGTTGGCATTCGCATGTGAAATCAAATTTATCCTCAATTTTGTGCCGTTCTCGTCAGTTTGGGCGGGGTACCCTAGGGTATGGACTATGAGCCGTGGTGTGGTGAAACGCGCGTCTTCAAAGATTGCGCGGGCGACGTGACCAAACGTCAAAGAAGGTCTGAATCCCCGGAGTGGACCCCAGGGCTAGTCCTTAGTAACCTTAGTCCCACTTCCCCGATGTACCCTAGGGTATGAGGCACAATTTCTGTGTAAACGCGTTTCTCTATCAGGTTACGTGTGTCCGTGGGCTATTGAACGACTGCGGATTGCAACAACACCGATCTCGTATGGTCCCTGTCTGAGAACGTTAGTGAATGAATCGCTATGAGGGTGTAAGATAAAAAGGACTCAAGTAGGGGTTCGAGCTGGTATGAACAAATACCCAGTAGATTATGGGCTTTTCAGTATGGTCTGGTAGAAAATAGCTGACATACAGTTTCACTAGGTTCGTCGAACCAGCCTGGCCTCGGCGTGACAGCTTATAGCGGTTGCGTTTCCAATCCCCCATACATATAAAATGTATGTGGTGCCTTCATACAGTGGTGAGCGCTCAAGACCCAGCACTCAGAGAAAAAACAATGCCAATTACAATAAAAGGACAATATAATACACCTGTCTACAGGCACATGGCCTCAGCCTTGTGCCGCACAGACGAGGCTAAGAAGCATCACTCCTGACAGCGCCATTAATCGTCGACACCAGTAGCCCAAGGGCTAACAGCCGGCAAAGCAGTCACACAGCAAAGCAGTGTGACAGCTTATAATCCGGACATCAACATAAAGCTAAGGAAACAGGTCCCCTAGCACCTGAGAGAAGCGTGATAGGTCTATTAAACCACAAGTTTAGAGCCTAAGGGAGATACCTCGGTAGCTAAGGATGAACTTATATACTACTTTAGCCTATCTGAACTCTTATTTATATACTAGATAGGTAAGGAACTATAATATAATAATAATAAACCTGTCTATGGCATATTATCTTATGGCAGATTGGGAGGTTATCCTTAAGAGTATATTGTATAAGGAGATTTGCCTCTAGGAGGTTGTCCTCTAGGAGGGTATTTGATAGGATGTTGTCCTGGAGGTAAGCGGGATAGATACGGTGCTCGCGTAGGCAGACACTGGTTTGGTTGTTGCAATCCTTCGGTCGGCTGACCAATCCCTGCCGCAAGTGCTTACTTTGATTGCGGTATCCCTCTTGGCACTAGGGCTTAGAAATCCACCGTTGAAGGACTGTTGGTTATGCATTGTGGAGTAACCCAATACAACATAAATGATCGAACCTCCTCAGTGCGGGCCTCGTCAAAAGTTTTGTCTCTGCTCAATCAACCTTCTTCCCATCCTAGTTAATCACCCGGCTTTTCGCATACCCGTCCAACACTTCTTGTATATTTGAATGCAATTCCGAAGACGCCATCAGCATGCCTTTCCCACAGCTGGAGAAGAGCGATGGGTTCACACTCATCGTCAACACGACCGTACAGGAAGGGAAGTTGGACGAGTTCCTTGAGCATTTCTGGAAAGTTTTCAAGCTCGTTTCCGCGGAGCCAGAGTGCCTGAGCTTCGAAGTTTTCAGGTATCCGGGGGAGCCAAACAAGCTCAAGTGGATTGAGAACTGGAGTAAAAGCAAGGAGTGGTTTTTTGAGGTGAGATTTCCCAACCCCTTGCAATCTCACAACACGTGCTTCGACGTCTCACATGCCAGGTTGTTATTGGCGGACTCTCGTGAATTTCAGGGAGACGACGCAGTACAATATCGTGTTCTGTCACCTGCTGACTGCTGCAGAATCAACTCAACAAGGATTATATGAAGCCATACACCGAAGCTACTGACAGTCTTCTCATTGGCGGGAAGCAGTTTGAAATAGTGGAGCGTTTTGGAGGCGACTGGGCTGTTGCCCAGGAAGGTGCTTACAAGAAGTCTTAAGTCTCAGATATGTTGTCGAGACATGCAGAACAGGTCGACCGGATATCAGGCCATTGGGAAGATCGAAATACAGTTTTGAGACAGCCCAGAATGATATCGACCGCACTTGCTTTAGTTGCTTGCGTTAGTTTCATTAGTTTATGGTTGTCTGAGAATACTTACCTACTCTCGTCTGTTCTAATCAACCCGCGTTGATCTCTTCTAACTACTCCATTGAAATATGTTGCACACTGGCCTCTGACAAGCTATACATGCACCCCTCAATCACCCAGAGCACGCAATTTCTCTGCCCCAGACGCTAGAGCTTTATTAATTCGACTTTGTGTAGCTTCATTCGACGATTCAAGTTTGTCCTCACAACAAGAATGAAGACTCCAAATATCTAATTCTCAAGGATAGTAGTCCGCTGGCCCAGTCACCGTTCCCCTTCGCCATTTTCCCCTGTACTTAGTGAAGGATTTAGGATGAAAAGCCGTCTGAAAACTCCGGCAGAGAAGCGACCATGAGAATCTCCACGGTAATCTCAAACCTGTGGGTGAAAGAAGGTAATCATTTGGACCGCTAGATCCATTTCACCGTTTAGTAGCAATCCCATGCCACGAGAGACAGTATACTACTCACCTTGACAAAGACTCCAAGACACATGTAGTGACAATGGAACACACTAAGAACTTGTTGGGCCCTGTCCAGAGCGCAGCAGTGTGCGTCGAAACTTGCTTGATGCAATTCCGTAGTGCAACTTTGAAAAACCAGCGCCAATCAGGAAGCTTTCTTCGTGAGGTCTGCATCTCAGGGTTGGTAGCTGGCTCTCAGATAGCGGTGTCTTTCCTCTGTGGTCATGTTTCAAAGTGTCTTCTTTAACCCAAGGACAATCCATGGCAGAACGGAGCGACGTGTTGTTCCCAGTCGTTCCGTCGGCGATTCTCATCAGAATTTGTGTTCATGTCTCTCGACTCCCAAACCCTTTCAATTACTGAGAGGGTCTGTGAAACATTGGACAAACAATCCCTAGCCATTTTGTCCAAAGCGAACAATACGAAGTTACGTCCGTATCGTGGGGCAACTGATTCAGTTGTCCAGACTAACTCTTCTAGTGGGTCCAGCTCAACGGCTGCGACGAAGATAGGCCATGCGAGCCCAGCCGTGACATCTCGTTCTAGGAGCGCAGACACAAGACGCAGGATCTGAGTGACTGACGCGATGACTTGCGAAGAGGATGGCTGGGCACCGCGGATGGCACACTCAAGATACAATACAGCGGAGAGTCGTTTCAGCTCCGCCATAGTCTGAAGTATATCGTCCTCTGGATCAACCACTCGCTGTTCAAGCTGGCCAAGCCTCTTCTCTAGCATGAAGGTCTGGGATAGAAAAGAAGTTGAGTTTGCTACAGCAGAGTCTCTGGACCGCTGCCTGCTCAGCTCCGTGACGACACACAAAACTGACACAAGCTCTGGAGAGCACCCCAACCAGGCGTCTGTGTCGTTACTGGTCCCATGGGACACCCAAAAGTCGCCATCGAAGATCGGTTCTTCACCACAGGCCGTTCGACCGATGATGTCTTGGTAAGCAAAGAACTTCTCGGAGAAGTTCACAAGCTCGATGGAGGATTGGCTCTGTGGTGAGGCCGTGAGGAGCGCCTGCCTGCGTAGCCGGATGAGGTCTCGAGCACCCTTCAGGTGCACAACCCACCGCTCGTCGCAATCATGGACGATTCCCGTCAGACAGAGCATCATTGTGATGAGAAGCGTCTCGGGGTCAAGTGCGACTTGGGTGGCATCTCCTGCCTTCATCCTGCGACGGAGGTATCGCAGCACAGCGCCACTTAGCTGCAGGGCTGTTGCCTTGAATGTGACATCTTGCCTTGCGCGGTGGCTGGCAGCAAGGGCGAGTATTGCATGTAGGACCACCGGTGACCTGGTGACTGAAAAAGGGAGAATCAAAGTTGCGAAGGGAGATTTGGAACGTGGGCTCGAAACTGTCAGGGGGCAGAGTCTTTTAGTGTAATATTCCAGGAGCGTCGCTTGAAGTGGGCTTAATGATATGAGCGATGGTATTCGGCTTAGATGAGGTGCCACTGCATTTTGTTCTTTCCCGGCTTGCCGAAGGTAAGTTGGCAGACATTTGCCTATTTCCAGAACATCTTGACCGTCAAGATGCCCAACTCCGGCAGCACCGCAAGATTGCATGTGGCTATCCGAACCCGATAGTAGAGGTCCAGGTTTGGATGCTGGGGATCGAGCAGCTGTCAAAGCGCCATACTCGTCGTCCCGTCGTCCGAAGGTGACATTGACAAAGCTGTAAGATTGAATTGTTGGGATGGTACACCACGGGGTGTCATAGTGTGCGACAGCGGTAAAATCCGGGGATCTCGCGGCAAGTGGGCCCTTTGACCAGACGCCGGTGCGGCCAAAGGCCAATCCCCTTGAGGCATATTCGTCTTCCCACTTTAAAGCGAAGGTGGGTTGGCAGCTGAACCCCTTGGCTTGGCACTGTCGACACACAGGCTTGGACTCGTCGCACTTGATCCTGCGAACCCGGCACCGCTGGCAGCCGGTCCTCGAGCGTTTCCGGCTGCCCTCGGACGAGGACTGCTGAGGCATTGGTGAAGAATGGCAATCCAGGGGCACGGCAGTCGAGATGTACTCGCTGATTTGGCTGTCGCGTGTTCATCGGAGGTCGGCTGGGGGGATGAGGAGCTGGGTCAACGACTCGTTCGTGGGGACGAGTCAAGGTCCCAGGAATCCGGAACCGAGTGGAGCAATTTCTCCGAGAGCAGGTTGCGTGCAGGAGTGGAGTATGGTGAGCAGCGGAAGTCATGCCGCTCGATAGTGTCAGATACACTATTACCATGACACGGCCACATCTTCAGAAAGTTACATGATGTCGTAGTAGAGCCCCTGTGGCTTGCCAGATCCTGGTATATTGTCTTGTTGGAGATGATCCTACGGGAGGTCGGTCTTGAGGAGGGCGGCCTTGAGCTTTGAGGTTGCCCTATAGAAGGTAGTCCCATAGGAGGTAGTCCCATAGGAGGTAGTCTCATAGGAGATTATCCCACAGAAGGTCAGAAGTTGGCATATAGGATGTTCTTTCCCTTTTTTTACTGTAATCGCGTAGCGGACATCCGCGCAATCCTTGTTTGGACTTGATAGGATCTCTGGCCTCGAACTTCCTCTTCACCGTGTGTGCGCCCACGAGGCGATCATACCAGTATGGGGCTCTGATATAAGTGGCCAATTACACCCAAAGGTCAGCGGCCCTAGTTGAGCTGGATGGCTCGAGCCCGGGGCCCTGCAGATGGTCTTTCACGATCGACTTTGGGTAAGACAGGCTTGATTATGGCGACTGCTGTTATTCGGTCACTTGAGGCCACTGAAGAAGGATCTCCGGGAGCAGGCCTAATCAGGCCTAGGGGCCGTTCATGCGTGTGAGAGTTAACTGCAGGGGCGGTGCTACAACGCCGTGCACGGTGCAGGCCCGACGGCCAAGGTTGACCCGTTGCTTACTGCGGGGCCCGGCTCGAACCTAAAGTCGACGACGCTTACACGCCCACTCACTCACTCCTTGTCCCACAGTGATTATATCCTCAACCCTCTTGATCTCATGCACCAATTTCCATTGTATCTCCCACTCCCACTCCCACTCCCACCATCAACGATCCAGCCGAGCCGGGGCCCCGCGATCTCTCATGGATGAGAAGCAGCCCTTCCTGGAGCCGACAGCCGGCGACGACCAGCTGCTCCGGGCTCCATGTCAAGCTCAACAACAACGAGCACGACGCACCCGAGGTCTCCTGCTGCTGACCAGCTTCCTGGCCTGCTTCGCCCTCGTACACTACTCTTGGGCTTCTCTACTGCTCCCTATCTATCGCCACCACTGTGCAAACCACCATCACCACCACCAGAGCCAGCGGCACACCTACCAAGGCGAGCACATCAGCTGGGAGACGTGCGGCGAGATAAGCGGACGGCCCGTCGAGTGCAGCACTATCACCGTTCCCATGGACCAGTTCAACGCCACCAATTCGGGCGACAAGGTCTTCACCGTGCCATTGATCCGCCTGCGCGGCCACAACGCCACCCAGAACCTGCTGTTGAACCCCGGCGGGCCCGGCGGGTCCGGTTTTGAGTTTCTCCACCGCCGTGGTCAGCAGCTGCACACCATCGTCGGGGAGGGTTTCCACCTGCTCTCTTTTGACCCGCGCGGCATCAACGGCTCTACCCCCAAGGCACTTTGCTACCCGGACCGCGAGACCCGCCGGAATCTCGAGGCGCCCCCTCCGCTGCGCCTCGTCGAGGACAGCGGAGCAGGTTACGCCAATGCGCACAACTTTGTCCGCGCCTGTGCTGATACCATGGGCGAGCACGGCCTGTATATCAACACGCCCCAGACCGCGGCTGACATGAACAGCATCCTCGATGCTGTTGGCCAGAAGGACATGGTGTACTGGGGCTTCAGCTACGGCACGCTTCTAGGACAGACATACGCGGGCCTGTTCCCGGAGCGGTCGCATCGTGTCATCATTGACGGCGTCGTCAACCAGTTTGACTGGTACCAAGAGCTCGCCAGCACCGAGGATCTGTCTGACACCGACAAGGTGCTCGAGGGGTTCTTCAGCGAGTGTGTCAAGGCGGGCAAAGACTGCCCGCTGTTGTCAGTTGCCGATACGGCTGACGAGCTGTATGACAAGGTCTTGGGCTTGGTCGATAGCGTCTACGAGGAGCCGCTGAGCGTGTACATCAACAGCACCCAGTACGGGCTGCTCGACCACGCCAAGATCCTCTTCTATGGCATCTTCCCCGTCCTCTACAAGCCGGCCAACTGGTGGCCCCTCGCGGACAAGCTCGCCAAGCTGCTCCAGGGCAACGCAACCGAGGCGTTTCTGGCCTACGGAGGCGGCGACCCGTTCGGGCTGGATGGCGACGCCAACACGTTCGTACAAAACAACGACATGCCGTCTGGCCCCAAGCACTGGCCCCAGGACCGCGAATCGGCGATGGAAATCATCGCGCCCGTCTTCAACTCGAGCCTCTTCGGCCCGGCCATGTACAGCGGCGTCTACGCAGAGCAGCAGTGGCGCATCCCGCAGACGCACACGTATGTCCCGCGCCGCGGTGTCGAGACCGCCCACCCGCTGCTGATTCTCTCCACCACCTATGACCCCGTCTGCCCGCTTGTGTCTGCGCGGTCTGCCAACGCCGCGTTTGCGCGCTCGCGCATCGTCGAGGTCAAAGGATATGGCCATTGCTCCGTGGCCGTGGCGTCGACGTGCCTTGCCAGGCATGTGAGGGCCTTCCTGTACAACGGCACGCTGCCTGAGGGCTATACGCAGTGTGAGGTTGACGGGCCTTATTTCATCAAGCCCGGCGATGACGGGAAGGCCGTGGCTGCGCTCAGGGAGTTCGACGACCCTGAGGAGGCAAAGATTCATGTGGCGCAGCTGCAGCTTGCAAGGGATCCCGACTGGCCAGTTTGGTCGCGGCGATGAACGCTCTCCGGGGCACCCTTGGTGGACGTGGTCAGCGGCTGAGCCTGTCAAGACTCATACTCGTCCTCTGGCATGTTTTATCAGAGCACGCCATCGGGGAAGATCACGGAACCACCACCACAGATGTACAATATGTGATATACACGGGAAGAATGAATTCAAAGCGACTACTGGTATCCTTCTATGCTGCCCCGTGGACGCCACTCAATGCACGTAATTACTACCCCGGGGTCTGGGTTCCCCCTTTATTCTCAGAAAGAAGGACCCGGAACAAGCGAACAAAAAAGAATGTCAAAAATGGCACAATTGACCCCAAGCGCCAGGTATCTTGTCATACAACCATAACAGTCATGTAGGCTCACATTTAGTCCTCTGCATGTGAACTCGGGGCTCTTCCCCGTAACTCAGGCCTGGCGGTAGTTGTCCATGTTGTAGTTGCCAGGAGCCTCACCGGGGTCGTACGAGGCCTTCGGCTGGTTGTTGTAGCTCGGGTACGCCGTGGGCTGGCTGTAGGGCTCCATGCCGGCTCCCGCGGGTGCGCTCCTGGTGTTCAGCGTCCCCTTGCGCGACTTGTGGAAGATGACGCTGGCGTAGATGAGGAGCCCAATGAAGGAAGCACTAGACCGAGGGGGAACATTAACATGTTAGCAACTGCAGTAATTCGACCGGCAGGTAAGCTGAGAGCAGAGGTGTTAACTCACAGGATGATAATAGGGATGATAATGTTCGCCGCGGAGGCGACTGAGCCAGCCAGAGACAGGCCCATGAGCACGACCCAGACGGTGGTCTGAATAACATTGGTGATGAGGAAGAAGCGCGGGCTGAGGCTTCTCCTCGACCGCCTTATGATGCATAGAACGTCCAGAAGGAGACAGACGAGCACGATGACCAGCACGACAACCATGACGCCAATGACGGCGCCCATGGAGGATCTTTGATAGCCCTCGTCCTCGAGAGCGTCGTTGATCTCGTCGCTGAAGGCGCCGAAGGCGGCGAGCGCTGCGATGTAGACGGCGGCATAGATCAGCATTATGATGATGCGGATGACCCAGAAGGGAATCAGCACGCGCTTGAGGAACGGCGAGTCGCCGACAACGTGTTGCGAGGCCATTTTTGGGGTGTTTTGTGAGTGTGATTATATGGTGTGAGAAGTGTCGTGGCGAGGTCTCTGCTGGCGTTTTGAAAAATGCAACAAGACAGACAACAGGGAGGTAAGCAGATGTTATTGTTCAAGAACATATCTTGAGATCTTGAAGAAAATCAGGGCAGCTGAACCATACTTATTTTAACTTGTCGAATTTCTTTTCTTCGTCGCTGGCGCCTGCACCGACACGAGATCCCTGCCGTGCTGCACGCGAAGGATCGCTTCCCCAGTCGAGACAGCGGCCTAGCTCCACCCTGGGGCACACCCTGGGGCACACTTGACCCGCTGAAGGCACTGCATTGCCTCTGTCACCTCTGAGCCATGGCCACTAATCGTGAGAGCCAAGCACGCTGTTTTAGGCAGTGACTTATGCCGCCCAGGGTTCGCCCAGCAAGACTGCCCAGGCCAGCTGCGGCCGATGCAGGGGATCTTCACACGAGTGGGCCTCCAGATCGCCCTTCCTTCTCTCCCTAAGCTCAGCCTCCCTGCCGGCCTGCCTGCCTGCCACTGCTGACAGGACACCACTGCCACGCTGTCAGGGTTGCCCGACCTTGCCTACAGCATGGCAGCCGAGCCGGCCAAGCGGTGGCTCGTACATTGGCTAACCGCTTCAACGGCCCATCGTGATGCACTCTGACGTACCACACCCGCGCCGAAAAGAAAATTGGTTCCTGTCTCGACTGTCGCCCGTCGGGTTGCCTGCACGGTTTCATCACTGCCCAAGAAAACACTCATGTCCGATGACAGACGTGCATCCGGATACCGGCCTTCTAGGACGGCTATGCGGTGGCTTTGATTCAATTGATCCTGAAGGATTCGGCAGAACCACGAGGGCAGATTTTTCTCCTTACTGCTTACTGTTCGATGCAACTCCGTATGGACCATGGTTGTATCGACCGCACTGTTGCAAGGGCTACTAAATCAACACTTGACCAGATAAATGTAAGGATAAACCTCAGCAGAGTACTATTATTCCGGCAAGGGCGAAGCGTTTTTTCCAACCTTGGAAATATCCAGAACTGGAACTGGAGGAAACAAAGCCAATAAAGTACGGTATTTGCTGAGCCATGTCTCGTATAGCTTCTCGTGGCGACTTTGGCGATTCTCACCATAACCAAGGACCAAATCCCACGTGAGAGGCAAATTCTACTTCAAACGGAGTTCTCCACTCCATTGGACAAGTCCTGGATAGAGCAAGTTTCTGGTGCTACCATGTTGGATCAGTTTTCATCATGTTCACTTGCTGCCTTCCTGGCATCTTTCGTGATCTCGGACTACAGAATCAATGCAGACTAAGCCCGCGTTCGAAAGTTGATAGACCTTGTCTGAAACATTATTCTCAGATCCTGCATCGGGCGACAGAAGATCCAGGGATGCAAAGGATCATGTGTAAAGGACGTAGGGTGATGCGCGTCAAGATAAATAGGCGATGAGGTACTGGTGTCACTGTATAGCTATATGCTCTATTCCCAGGTCTATTCATCGAACGGAGGAGCCTCTACCTTCGGAAGCAATTTCACAATTCCACAATTACTTGGCTGGGAGGAATTCGTCTGTACCTGGCCGAGGTTTACATCCGACTTGAGATCCCTCAGCCAACACAGAATTATTCGTCCCATACTACAGCGCTCAATCCGTCCTCATTGTTGACCGTCCCCGGTGCCCCAACCTGTAGTTGAGCAAGCACGTTGCCCAGCCTCCCGGTGGACACATCCCTGGCGACGACCACGACAGTCGATGACGTCTGGCCCCCAAACGCCACCGCATCGCCAGCCTTGTTCAGAGCGAATGTCCGCGGGAAGTACGAGTGAGTGTTTGTCGCCTCGACGAACGTGAGCCTGCCCGTGGACGGCTCGATCGCAAAGGTCGCCGCAGAGTCCTGCTTGCTGCCGAAAGACTGATCGTTTCGGTTCGTCGCATACACAAAGTTGCCCGACACGCGGACCTCGGCCGACTTGGACCCTGCCGGCGGCGTCCTGCCCTGCGGATACGTCGACGCCGACTGGATCTTGCTGAGGCTGAGGCAGCCGCCCCCGGCCACGGGAGGGGTTGTCACCGTCCACGCCGTCACGGATCCAGCGAGCTCGTTGACAATGTAGAGCTGATGGTAACATTAGTCCTGTTACGGGTACTGAAGTGTTGTATTCTAGAACATTCCAAAACATGAAAGACGGGGATCCGTAACAGATGAAAAGGGACGCTTACGAACAGGGCCCCCGAGGGACTCTTCCAGAACTCGCCGTGGCGGGGCCCATCGCCGGCCCCCGTCGCCGCTGCCGGACAGGCGGTAAGCTGGCCGGTTGAGGCGTCGATGCTGAAGATCCGGATCAGATCTGCGCCCAGGTCTGCGCTCAGAAGGAACCTGCCTGTTGGGTCTGTGAAGACCGAGTGCGGGTGGGGCTTGTCCTGACGGTAAGGGTCTGGCCCTGGAGCGCTCATGTTGAATGCGAGTCTCTGAATATACTGAGAGGTTCCGGATAGGGGGAGCTTGTAGGTCGATATTGTCGATGGGTTGCTGTCTGAGTATTAGCGCGCCACCAAGTCGTCCTCTCTTCGCAAGGTAATATGTTTAGACGCCTTACTATTCAGCCACGGCGAAAAAGCTTCTCCCATCATTGCCTCCATATAGCGCACTGTGGACTCCACCGCCGCTTGTTGGCGCAGTGCTGACCAATTGCACGCTATTATCATTGTTGACCTTGAGCGCGGTGAGCACCGGGGAGCCATATTGAGCTTCATCGGTAACATAGAGATTGCCAGTGGCAGAGTCCAGTGTCAGCCAGCTGGGCGTGCGCCCACCTGCTCGAAGCGTACTTGTGATTGCAAGCTGCCCTGTCCCGTTGTTTGTCGTCAATGAGAGCGAGTAGATACTGCCACTGAAGTGAGATACCAATAGGTTCGAGCCGAAAACATTTCCTGGCAACAAGCATAGAGAAGCCAGCCAGCTTCTCGTGGACCACATCATCTTGAAACGACGAATAAATACGAGGCCGAAAAACGTGGTTCAGTACCGATGCCAACGAGGGAATGCTGGTCTTGGAGGCAGAGAGCACCTCGATCTTGGCAGGAATTTGAGTTCAAGGTATGCTGCACGACATCTATAACGTAAAAGGTCTTCGCCCAGGGGCCATCGGAATGGCTCCACCGGGTTGTATCGCCTGTTACATCGGAAGCTGGGTGGATTTCCGCTTCGGGCAATATAGCGGACGCCCTATGTCCGTGTTAAGTTGCTCAGGGGTTCGAATCAGTCCTAACATACCGTGTCCCGGCCCGGGTCTTTGGTAAGGCTAAATGTAGATCTTGATCTAAAACTGGCGACAGATTGATCGCATCCGTGCAGATGCTTTTGCATCGTGTCACGGGTCCCGTGATGTCGCAGAGTAATTGTCTGCGGCATTTGGACGTTGCCCAATCTGCATTGGCATCTCTGCTGTAGAAAGGTAGCCAAGATCACGTCAACGAGTTAATATTTGATCATTCCGGTTCGGACAAACATCATATCATCGTTGTTTTATTTACAGCCACATTATCTGCAAGAAACGATAACAAAAAATGTTTATCGCTTTGGTCTCAAAAAACTCATGGACTTCCTATCCCCCTTTCGGCTGCCTTCCCTGTTCAATGTGAACATGTCTCTCGAATGCCGCACATCGCGACCCTGTATCGGTAAGATCGGCCCAGAATCATCGCTATGCTCTGTCCCCAGGGCTTGAATGTCGGGTACCCGGAGCGAGTCGTCCGTGTTTGTCCTCGTCAGTGTCCCACCTCTGACGCTGTTCTTTTCCTCAATTGATGTCAACTCTCTCACATTTGATGTTGTGCCTCCCCTGCTGGATATTTCCTTGGTAGGTGTGTTGAATCTTGAGGTGGGCGGCGACCCCGGGGTCAGGGGCAGCGGTTTCATATATGACGAGATTTGCACTGATCGTGTGCTGTCCGAACGCGTCGTCAGATCGTCCATAGATATCATACTGGGCTCGGAAAAGTCGTCACCATGAACTGGGCTGGGGCGTAGCCGGCTCGTAGATGTGACGGTCAGGGAGCGCTTGACGGTTATGCCGCCTTCGCCCGATGTGAGCAGCTCAGGTGTGGATGGACGACTCTTTCGGCGACCAACACAGCATATCGATGATTCGCGCCAGCTCTTTGGTATGAGTAGGCTGGCGAGCTTCTTTCTCGACGAAGCGGTGGTCCCAAAGACGACGAATATAAAGATGCCCGGTGTAGTGCCCGGCATGAAAAGGATCATCGTTTGTATTGCCCGCCCGGCGCTTAAGTCTGGTGCCGGGGCCTTCGAGTCCTTAATATTATTTTGTAATGCTGTGACCTGAAAGAGAGTATTGGTGCACTCGAAGATCCTACATGAGGGTTATTACCACGACTTCAGGACACGTGCGCATACGAGGACGGGGTGGGATTATGACCATACGCTAGGGAGACGAAAGCGATCGTGAAGCGGACCATTAGCCATCGATCGTAGAGGCCACGCCGTCCTGACAGATTCCGGTGCGAACTGTCTTGAGAGCCGGTGGGCTCTGTGCCGCCTTGCGAGGTCGTGCCGGAGTTCCAATTCGGCGGACTCCATTGTGTAAACTTCTGTCTTGTCCTGACGTATCTGATCAGAACTGCGATCATAAGCCCACTGCCGATGGCAAGGCTAATCATGACTGCTCTCACGCCGTCAGCCAATTAGCTCTGACCGTGGACAGATATGTATCTGGTGGAATGACTGACGGGGCAGGTCGGCGATGAGAATGAAAGCCACAAAAGACTCTTTGAGGGACGGAATTCGTAGCATCAGGATGGTCATCAGGGGAAGGAGCCAAGAGATTAATTTCCCCGCCGTGTGAAGCTTTCGAAACATGAGCCGAATTGTGCGTCGCTCTCCAACCTGATAAGTCAACTGGCACAGCTCAGCTGCCCAGAACATGACCAGCATAGCCTGCACGCTGTACAGGTAGTACTCTGCAGATCTATAGTCAGTGCGTACATCTCCCAGAGTGTAAAGTAGGGAGCCATACGAAGATAATAGAGGACCAGGTCGACACCAAAAGACCCGTTGGCGATGGCGAGTTCCGGGTCATCAGCAGGGAGTCTCAACTTGCGTTCAAATCCCTCTGTCACTATGTCGACGTAGAATGTAATGTCGCGTATTTGTTGCACTATGGAGAAGGTTGTGCTTGAGATGGATGACACAGCGAGCAGCGAGAGATCTGAAAGTCGGAGCGGTCTTGGTTAGCATCAAACCTCGCACATCTGTGGTGGCAGTCATGAGCCGGAACGGAAGCGGGCTGTCTAACAAGACCATCCTTCATGGTGCGACCATGTCAGCCACAATAACAAGCTGCTGCAGACCCAGCTGACTGAAGCCCATATCAGCGATATGGCAGCTGCCCCTTCTGACCCAGCTGGGAGTTGGTTGATGCCAGGCATCGCGAGCGAGAGCGCGGTGAGCCCTCAGCCTCAGCCCTTGCGAACAGTTCGGTATCGAACAAGCATGAATGAGCAGAGGCCGGGGGAGTCCACGGGGTAATATCGAAAAGCAGCGAGAGAGGCCCAGGCCAGGGAAATAGTTTTCACTGGGATTAAGCTTTTCGACCTCGTGGCGAGTGTCCCCCTGCGCCTCCCCGGCGCTGAAAACAACCCGAGCTTTAAGGTGGAAAGCTGGGGCGGTTCGCACACAACATGGGTAGGCATGATCCCTCGCCCGGAATGTCCCAGAACGAGGGCTCGCCCTGGCCCTTTGGTCATTTTGAGAACCCATCCAATGGCGTAATGGTGTTATGAAACCGTAAGGATTTCTGAGGAGACGTCAATGCAGGGCAGTGCCTCTGAGGCGAGTCTGTGTCGAACACGCATGCTGAAGACGCATGGCTGATGGGTGAGTGGACCCCACTTGGGCGAGAAGGGAAGTCAATTCCCAGGGTGATGCCTCGATTCACAAAGCTGGACTGCCAATCCGGGAAGGAGATGGCTGTTGGTTCTCAAGAGTTGCATCGGCCGGTGTTACCCAAACAGGCACAGTGCCTTGTAAGTGCTCTGGGCCTCCAGCTTGCAGACCGGTCCACATCCCCATGGCCCGTCGAGATGTCCCATGCTCGGATGAGATGAATGGGCCGAAGAGTTGGGACGAGATGCCTGCCGTGGAGCTCGGGAACTTGAGACCATTTTTTTGCTGAAGCTGAACCAGATCCGGAATCCGTCGGAACCTGATCCGAGCCGGAACTGGTGGATTCTTCCCAAGGACGCATGAGATACACCTAGTCTAGCGGGCTCCCGCTAATAAAGGGCCTTTACACGTAATGCCCAACTCAAGGCTCACTTGCTGGGATCCAAGCTTGATTCCCATTTCGCTAGTCAACCGGTCAATATTCTGGAGCTCTGGAGCTATATGAAAAGTTAAATGCCAGGGACGCATCGGTCACATCAACTGTGTCAACTTGATAAGCATGCAGGCACGACAGCTGCATGACAAGAAGCAATGTGATTGTCACGACCCAGATGTTCTCACACCCACTCGCCTCCAGAATGCACGGCGTGCTGCATTTGCACAGTCGCTTCCGCGTCTCACATGACATTCTCATCGACACCCTCACGGCTTTTCCCACCTGGGCACCTCAAGTGCCGTGGCACGTGTTGTTAGCGAGGCCAGTGCAGCTGCATACAAAACAACAACGTCCACCAATCTGCTCGCCTGGGGTGCGTGCATGCATCGCGAGTGCATTGCCGTATCAGGATGCCTTGGCCGGGTCTGGCCGGGCACATTTGGGAAAAGGCCATGTGTTGTTGCCTTCCAAGGCTGCCACACCCCATCAGAAGTCGAGCCACTGCATGGGATACTGCAGTAAGAGACCGAAGGATGTGTCCTAGTCAGGGGGACCAAGTTCTTCCCTACCTCGGTGCGTGCGTCCCAGGTCTTGACGTACAGTAGCCGAGGGGAAGATTGGCAATGCTGCCCATTCAGCCGGGATCCGACCTGCCCTGCAGGGAACGAGGGGTGGGATGGGACGGCCCGTGGTTGGACGAGAAGATCTGCAAGGTACAGCAACATCCTTGAGCAGTGGAGCCTCGGTCGCTACTACATGGCGATTTGTAGCCGGCTGGTGGAGACGGCGGCCGAGTGCCCCGGGTTGGATCCGCGCAATGGAAACACGACCCCAAAAGGAACAAGTTACGAACCTGCTGCGGTCATGGTGGGGACAAGTGATATGTCAGTAGAATTATTGCGGAATGTCGGATGATTTCAAGCACTGCCGGGGCTGCCTGGAACCTGCTTGCAGCGACGAGGTTGGCGAGAACCCGCTCCTCGGAATCAGAGCGATCAGCCAGGTGGAGTGCAGACCGGCTGGACCCTGTCTTGTGTGGGACTGCCGTGGATCAACCGTGGCTGAATACTGCTACAGTTTGGAACAGATCCCCTCAGCGATCGATCTTCCCGCGATTTGGGTACCACAGTAGTATTTTGTGGGCTGACATTTTCACAAGGAAAGCTCGGATTCCCAAAATTTGGTCCTGCCAGCTCGGCCGTGTTCTCTCCAGCATTTACAGTCCCTTGGCAACGGGCCGGTCACACATCTGTCACCCATGCCTTTCCACCCCCAGGTGGGACGTTTCTGGCTACACGAGTCCCAATCTACTGGTCAACGCCATCTTTACCCTGGTGTAAAATCGATAGAACACTGCTAGAAACCCGCTACTTGAGCTTCTTTCCGGGAGCTGAGAAACCCTTGCAAGTAAGAAAGAGATTTGGGCAGCCCGACCTAGGTCTACCCATGGAATGGAGCTCAGTAGTCTGGTCATCTACTCCGAAATTGGATGGTGAAACGAAGCGGCTGCCTGGGATTAGCAATTAAGTTCGTGACCATAGTCTTGAATTTCTGCGCTACCTTTCAGCAACTACGCCTCTACGTAAAAGTTCACGATGTCTTCGTGGGTCTTGACGAAGCTCGAGATCCGAGACAGTACGAGTCACTCATACTTCAAACCAACAAACGTTGAAATGATATGGCACTTCTCCCGCCCCACTGGAACACACATCGGGAACTAGTTCTACCGCAGCACGCTTTAGACTACTCACAAGCAAGCTGTAGGTTTTGCATCGATAATAAGGATGCGTTGACGAATTAAATGACCTCGGGAGTAAGCATCATTTCAGCTCGCTGAATGATTCTTGCTCGATCTGCGTCATGAATGAACGTAGAGTACGAAGCGGGATGTCAGCCTTTGTTATGGACCACCAGAGACCCATTCACAGCATTTGCCACGTTTCTGGCACTTGAAGTAACTGCCGAGTACAAATATCACACACTTCGAATAGCATGGAACCTATATGCGACTTATGCCTTAACATTCAGCACATGTAAATACATGACGAAGCTCCAACTACCGGTACTCACTTGCACCGCATGGAAAATTATCATTCTAAAGTTTTGGCAGATGTCGTCTGATGCACGCACAAGCCCCAACACTTTGAAACATTTCAGCTTCAAACCTAATGTTTTTCGAGGGAGCAGTAGAACTGGAAAGCACGCCTATCCGAAGATAAGCCGCCGCTTAGCCCGAGAATCCTGATCCCGGGCTCTGAAGGGCTGAAGGGGAAGGCTGGTTCTATACCTACCTAGGTATCAACCATCAGGCCTCCGTACTGGGAACCTACATTACGTAGCCACACAAAGGAGGCAGATGCGATTGCCAACCGATTTGACGTACTTGGTGGCGAGCAATGTATAAGGCTAATCTTTGGCACGTCGCTTGCATTGTGATGTGAATATCGGCAGTAAGCCCTAGTGAGCACTTCAGCGATGTGCAATTTACCCTATTCCCGGAAGCGAATGCCCCGCAACGCGGAGACGATGTTATATGTGGAAGGTCGATCTCAACGGAATACTCCGTGATGCGTGCAGCCCCTCTTCTGCTGCTTGCATCCGTAGAACCCCCGGCTGTGTATAGGTTGTGTCTTCAGGAGAGAACACCTGCACGTGTTCGTACCAATGAAATAGTATAGCTTCGGTCATGTGTGCTATACGGGTCAGATTCTTGTGCGATAAGCATCAGTCCCGGCCCGAGCTCGGATAGATGGTGTCTCTCTCGTATGCACTCGAGTATCAGATCAGACTGATCGACCGGGATATTCCACCTCACATTACCCCAGCTTTCAGGATGCACCGGCTCCTTTTGTGCTGTGAGACAGGGATGGTTCGGTACCGGGGCTATCTATCTTCTCTAAAGAGTACTTCAGCCTTTTAAGGCTTTTGAAAAGGCGGTGCAACGTCAAGAAGTAGCGGCATGACCTGGTTGTCGAGGCCTGCCCGGCGTCTTCACGATATTCCATCGTCTGGCATACTAGATGATTAAAATGGAAAAATAGATTTAATTTCACATTGAAAGGTTTGAGAACTTAAACATCTGATATTAGAATTAGACGTCCGGGGATCTTATCTCAGCTTGTAATGATTCAGACCTGATATTCTGAAGCAATACATGCAAACGGTATCGGGAGACATTGAATGAGCAAGATTGGCAGGGGCGGAGCACAAGATCACCCACACACCACAACCAATACCTGCAACTCTCAGTACTAATACTTCACTTATAATGGCACGCGGTTGACCGGTGCGTGGATAACTAGGCAGATTTGTGAAGACCTGCTACCCAAGAAGTATTTGGCTGACAGTTCATTGATCATTCTGAGAGAAGATGCAGGAACTTCGAGGCTTTGAGTCTGCAGAATTTTTGCCTTAGTAAGAGATCTCCAGTCCCCAAATAGGCCCAATAAGGATCTTCTTTGCTCATGATGTTGTACCTTAGACGTGATGATGCCGACAGCAGTGTGAACGATACAACGTCTTTGTCTGCCGTCAGCACCCCGCTTTTGGACATCCACTCGCGCTTCCATGCGGGCTACAATCAAATCGTATCTCTTCGCATCAACTAGTTCAAATCCTTTCACAGGCTGACGGAAAACATGGAAACCCCAAGCAGAGTAGATGTTGCTTTAGTCTCCGATGAAGACATTCCCACATTCGCTGAGGTCATGTCAAAAGCATTCGGTCACAACGCACCGTTCGTGGATATCTATTTCCCCAATCATGATACACTGGCCGGACAAGCGCAGCTTTCCAAACGCTTCACAGCCTGGAAGCAGGGCTCCGATAGTTCTACCTTCCTCAAAGCAGTCACTCGGACTGGTGAAGCAGACCAGGAAAGGATCATTGGTATCGCCATATGGACGCTGATGAAGGAACCGCCGCCTTCAGCGCTGGCCGAGGCGGAGAATGTCGAAGAGGTTTGGCCCAATGCAGACGACCGCGAATTCATGACTCAATTGTGGAGGGAGTATGTAATCCCACGGACCCAGTCAATCAAGGATTCTGAAGGGAAAGGGATCTATGGTGCGTGGAATCCAATAATCTTGGAATACAATGCCATGTGTTGCTGATAACCTACCCCGACGCAGCGCTCGAGCTACTGGCCGTTCATCCAAACCATCGGCGGCTGGGTGCAGGCAGAGCTCTAGTCGAGTGGGGAACTAAAGCCTCAGACAAAGAAGGCGTCAAGGTTCGCAAAAAGTTTCGTCAATCTTACCCGTGGCCATGAGTCTCGCCTGCATGCGGCTCTTTCACTTCAAGAAATTGGCTGATAATGCAAGGGCCTAGGCCATTGTCGAAGGAACTCCAATAGGCCGTCGACTGTACGAGCAGTGTGGCCTCTCTGTACAGATTGAGCAGATGCGGTTTGATGTAGGAGAGGAATTCATTGAAAGGAGGTTACCAGAACTCACATATCTGACTAGAGAGCCCCGGGGTTGACACACATGCTTTTCAGGGCCGGCAATGTCTGGTAGCAGGATTGACAACCTTGGAACTTTACAACATTTGAAAGCAGCTGGCATTCTGCGTCTAGCCGGAAAGACAACACATCACCGAGTGCAATTATTGGTGACTCGTGTGGATCGTCACAGATGCCACTGACAGTGTACATATGTAAAGTGCTCAAACTTTACCACTGTAGCCTGCATCCTTAACAGTCTTAGCACGTGTCTGATTTTCGGTGTTTTATCCCAGCGGTATTGTAGAATGCTGCAAACAATGAAAGAGGAGCTGTTCATTCAACATCAATTAGCCAATACAGACGCATATTCTACCAGTATTTCAGAGGATGGAGCTTCATATCCACGTCCTGGGCTTTGGACTGTATGAAGGCTATTCCAGTCCTTGACCAAGGTTCCAACAAATTGAACAATGTCAGCTTGGGCCTCTACAATGCCTTGAGGAGGCAGTGTCTCCAGCATCTGATCTGTGCCTAATCCATTCACTTCCCAGTGATGCCCAGCAACGTGAACACCATCCCAAACATCTTCTTGTAGAATAAGAATCAGGGGCCACGGCTCTGAAATTGTGGACTCATGAAAGCATGCTGCATTAGAAGCTAGGGTCGCCGCACGTCACGGATCGACGAGACCATGGAGAATGGCCAGGCGAGGGTATGAGATGTCCCAAATGCCATATTTGTTGATTGCTGTGGTGTTGGATATGGCGGGCATGTTAAAGTTGTCTCGACAGTACGAGCTTGCGATTTAAATGTCCATGATACATGATAGCAATGGTTTGTGGAGCAGCAAGTCGAATCTGGAGCCCGTGATCCATTATCCCCACTCTGTGCAGGTGTGATAATCCCGTGAGTCGAATTTCTTCGCAGTAATATGACCTAAGCCAAAGACGACATGATATGCACGAAATAAGCGGCAGATTCATTTACGGGCCATGCATCTGCATGTGAAGGTCACAAAATCCAGCTAGCATAATTAAGTCAACTCAGGGTCAGGATATCGTTATTACTGTAGCCGGTGGCCTCCAGGATTGCAGCAGCAGAAGCATTGAGTTCGACAGATAAAGGATACTCCAGTCATGTGCTAGCAATAATCTAACGCCAGCCCTGCTACGTGTTAAGTCTCCTGGCACAGCCTAAGTGACTGCATATTTTAGATTGTCCCAAAATGAGGACTAAGGGCGCCATGAATGGGGAAGGTTGGTGCTGACGCTGAAAGTGGTAGAATTTGTGACCGAGGGAAAAGAAAGGGATGGATTCATCTGAGTGATAGATATGAAATTGAAAAGTGAACTAATTTTGTAGAAACCGCCAGCTACTGGCAAATCCGGATTAGAAGGTGACCTAGTGAGGCAACTTTCGGCCACAATAATTCTTCTATATCGGCAGACTATGGCCTGCTCATTTTGTACATATAAAATTTCTGTCTAGCGGTTTCTCTGAGAAGGCCACACATATTCTTACTTCGGTATAGGCTGTCCCTAAACGGGCATGGTTTAAGAGGTTTGAAAGCTATCCTATAGTATGTTATGTTGTAGGAGGCCAGAAGCTTGTTCCATCCGAGGTTGTCGTACATGAGCTTGTCCCAGGAGAGACTGTCCCAAGGAGGTGCAGGGGAACATGCCATGGCCGCATCGTAGACACATGAGCAGGGCGTTTTGGTACCTGTGGCCCAAGGGCCGGTGACAGTGACGACATGGGTAAAAAATCAGCCTAATCATCAACCCACAGCACCGGAAACGTCGGCTGAATCATTGACTTGGCATAGGGTTGACTTCTAGTTGCCCGCTTATGCCGTGTCTCCGCCGAGAAACACTGACCCGCATTTCTGCAATCCCTCACACCGAGGATCACGAGGAAACCTGGTCATGAGAAGAGACAGCCCCAATTTCACTCTAGATGTGCGGCTTAAATGATAGGATTCAAGCCTTTACATGTCGCAAGGAATCAGCTGGTTTGTTCGACGAATCAGTGCCATTGAAACCCATGGTATATATAGCATTGTAGCACAGTATTTGTGGACACCGCAGTCTCGGAGCCTCCCTAGGATTTTGAGACTCATTACACATGTCAATTCGCAGGCAAATTGCACTGAATGTTGACGTTCTCCCAAAAAAGGCTAGGATAATACGAGCCTCGAAAGCGTTAGGTCAATACGAATCTCACGTGGGGAATCTGAGAGCCTTGTGGGCTGTACAGGATTGATTCCTTCAGGCTCAGCCCTGCGGTTCAAGCATGTGAGGGCAGTCCTGATCGACCAAAAGAAAATTATATAAAGGCATCTACCTGAGCGCTTAAATTTTGCTGCACGAGACTTTAATTCATTGTCACACCGTCCGATGTTTCGTAATGAGTCTCAGAAATCGATTCATTATGCAAATTTGCTCACTATTCTCTGCGTCTCTGGCCTTGGGAACGTTGGCTTCCGGCCTTCAGCTTCCAGCAACATCTGGGCCGTACACACTAGGCACTGTTTCTTTTGAGCTAGTCGACACGTCGCGCACTGATCTGCTTGCACCAACTCCCCAGACTAGTAGAGATCTTATGGTGTCTCTGATCTACCCATCGGATGCCAGCAACTGTGAGAATGCTTCATTTTCACCTGTATTCTTTCCGCAGACAGCGCCTTATTTCGACAACTATTACTCGGTTCCAAACGGCACAGCAGCTTCCATCATATCTAGATCATACCTCAATGCCCCATTAGTTGACAACGACCTACCAATCCTCATTTTTGGTCACGGCTTTGGTGGCTCCCGTTTAATTTACACATCGCAGCTTGAAGATCTTGCAAGCCATGGGTGGATCATTGTGGCCATTGACACTACGTACGAAGCAATAGGGGTAGAATTCCCAGATGGCCGGCTCCTCTCATCAAACATACCGGCCAATGCGACTCTTGAATATGTCGAACTAGTATTGAAGACTCGCGTTGAGGATGCCAAGTTTGTTCTGGACTCACTCAAGGATCCAAACACGGTAGAGAGGATTCCTGGGCTCGCAAAAACTGGCAAGAAACTCCAGGCCGATACTGCAGCCATCTTCGGCCACTCGTTCGGCGGAGCCACAGCTGCTCAAGCCGTGGCAGAATACAGCTCCTTCACCTGTGGAGTAAACATTGATGGTAGCATCCTAGGGTCTGTGGCAGAAACAGGTTTGGAAGGGCCATTTGTACAAGTGGCCTCTCAGATTCACAACCGCAGCAGCGATGCTACATGGGCACAGCTCTGGGAGAACCTCGACGGCTTCAAGCGCGAATTCAATGTCAACGGAACGGTACACGAGTCTTTTGAGGACGTCACCCTTTATCGCGATGCATTTGGTACCAAATTTCCCATGGAGCAAGGAGATCTTTGGGGGTCCATCACTGGAAATAGGCTTGTCCAGATTGAAACGGGCTTGATGAACTCTTTCTTTGGCTTTTGTCTGAAGGGCCAGGATGCGAGCGAACTTGACAGACTCGTTGAGTACAAGTTCCCAGAAGTGTCTGTGGTTCCATAGGACAATTCACGCTGGATGCAAACAAATAATGGGTGGATCTGTATAGGCGTCAGCTCCCAAGACTATCAGTGGCGCTGGAGGACGTTCAAGGCAGACCATAGAACCTGGGGCCATGAAGATTCATAATGATTGTGTTTCTATCCGTATTTGCTCTGTTATAGCCGAAACCCCGTTGGAAAGCTTTTTCAAAACTCGTGTATTGTAGCTGTGTTCGCTACTCAAGTTAATTTGCGTTAGGATTGTGCTCGCTTCTCTACGCTCAATCCTTTGATGCTAGAACCGTCCTGAATCAACAATATTTAAGTAAGCTATATGAGGTCTGGCATGACATGATGTAATTCTGCAAAGGTATATCATGGTCACAGGAATAGCATCAATGTGTATGACATTTCTAGACTGGCGGTTGGCCCTCGGGTGACCGCCCCAATTACAAAAAGGCTGCCTTACGAATGGAGCTTGTTGTTCCATAAACTACGAGTCTTTTCAATATTGACGTGTTCTCTTCCGACCGTATCATCCGCCCGCTGAAATATCTACGATGGCCACTGGGGTTCCATACTTGACTTTGAAACTGCTCCCAGCTCATTTCACCAGGGGTCTCTTTCATGAGATCGGAGATCCACACCCACAAAAACGGAAGATACACTCATATAAGGTTATCCCACGGGGTCTAATCCTATAAGAGCTTATCTGGTAGGAGGCTATCCTATAAGACACTATCTTATAAGACTCTGTCTCATAAAAGTTGTAAGTAATAAAGGAAGTACCTGCTAAACTAGTATGGTAATAGTCACAATATTGTTTAGGCACTAATCAGTATATAACTTGATTTGTTTATAGAGGGCTATAGTTGTATAGGTATACCCTCTGTTTTTCTGGGTGCGAATCTCTGATCTACTTTTTGTAAGAGCCCGACTATTTATCCTAAGTTCTGTTTAGTTGTGGAAAGATTTGCCCAATCTTTACAACCCGTGGGAAGCGCTGTTAATTATCAAAAACTTTCCCGAGTGCCCGTGCCCCATACTTCCACCAGAACCAGCCTACCCCCGAGAGACCAACAGCTAATAGCGATATCTTGAGGGCATTTGTCGCGGCTTCTACAACCCATAATCGCTTCCTTAGCCCAACCATGTCTTTTGCCTGATTCATGTGCGGGAATGGCTCCTGAGGGATATCCTTCCCCAGGAAAGTACACAGTTCCTCCCATCCGTGCTTGCCGAGATCAAACTCAAGAATCCTGTCGGCAGCCACCCTGCTACTCGTTAATCGCGCACTGCATAGCCGAAAGAATGGCGCTCCTGGGGATTCCAGAACAAGCAGAACTGGGAACCGTGAAGGCAAAAGATTTATGCTTACAAATGACGCACGCGTGGGTAATGAGCTTCGTAGGTCTTCCGGTACTGCTCCTCTGTCCAGTATTCCGGATGAGGCGTCGTCACGTACGGTCCAGAGCCTCCGATCATGGTGAGGAAACAGCAAGCGTATTGGTGCCAGGCCCTTGACTCCGCGCTCAGGAACGGCTTCAAGAATGGCCACCACATCCACGTGGTCAACTGCATGCCTGTGTTGCTGACGGAGCGGTACCAGGCCTGAAATGGGCGCTTGTTGAGGATAACCTTTGCTTCCGGGTTCTGTGCTAGCCAGTCTTCTAGGAAAAACATGGCAGGCCCGTCAATGATCCCTTCATATCTCCACAAGATCTTTGACCAATCCTCAGCATCGTAGGGTGACTTGCTGCCGCCATACTTTGCTGCCAATGCCTCGTTCCAGAGGGGGAGATCCCCATTCTCCATGGCGTCTACGGTATGGTAGGTTGGTATACCCAGGACATTCAACGCCGCCCGGATAGCTACACGTGTTCTCATCAGATTAGCAACCAGAATCACAGATCAACACAGTAGTGGATCCATTGAAAGACAGTGTACATTTTGTTCCAGAGCGTGGCAGTCCCAACCCCAGGACAGCCAGGTGACTAGTTTTAGGTGCCATAGGCAGCTTGTCGATAAGCCTCCTGCGGTCGGCCATCGTTGTGGAAGCACTCGACTTGTTTTGCTGTGAAAGGAAGGGACGAAATTGAACCAGGAGGGAGGGCGGAGAAGTCTTTCATAATATGATGGCGCTGGCTGGTTCCAGGTATCGGGTCGATCTATGATCCCCGCTCCCGGGAACGCCTGCAGGCGTCTTCATCAACAGAAACACTACCTAGTTTACCCAGGTAGTGCTGAGGTGAGATTCCAGCAGACTAGCAGAGCTGCCCGACAAACGCGAGTCATTAATCCGAGTTTCGCTCAAAGCAGTCTTTCATTAGCCGAAACGTTGCGCACCATATTTTCCTGGGAAATTGGGACTGCCTTGAGCTGAATACTGCACAGCACTAGATATGCTAACTACCTAGGTAGGTATCGGGCTTGGTTAGCACGTATGATAGAGGGAGTATCGGTCTTGAGCATTTGCCACTGTATGGATTTAAAAAATTGCATTACTTTATAGTCATCTTCTTAGCCTGACGTTTCCAGTTATTGAGGCATATCTCTTTGTGACAGTACGATTTGATTGCAGTGGTGTATGAATGGCCACCGGAGGATCCTGGCTTTTTATAACCCGAGAAACGCGTACTTGAGGGGCATGACACGAGAAGTAGTGGATCTGGTATTCTAACGCTGCTGGTGGCTCAGATTCGATGGCAAGACACGCCGAGCTTGTGCGAACCAAAAACTGGATGAACGCCTCTAAGCCATCAACGGTTCATTCGAGCGATGAACCGTGGCCCAAACCATTGATGCAAACATGATGCAAGCCGAAGAGAACCACAAATGCCCAAAGGAAATGTCCGGCCGAGCCTGTGGGTTCGTCCCTAGAACCTCCTCCGTCTCCTCCTCCGGTCCGACCCACCCCCAAAGGCCATGTTCACCATCTCCATGATGATAAGCTGCAAGACGTACTCCTTCATCATGGCCCAGGCCTGCTCCTTGCGGTACCAAGGCAGGGCGTTCCATCCCAGAACCCAGACGGCGGTCAGAAGCACGACGATGACGCATCTCGTGGCGAAGACGCTGGCGCTGCCGGACGCGACGGCGTACAGAAGCACGGCCTCGGCAACAGCCAGGGCCCAGTAGTATGCCGGCTGCCACAGGCCGAGGACGATGGTGTTGGCGGGTGCCGCGGGGCGTCCTCCGCGGGCGACGTCCTGGGCCGGATTTGGGATGGTGATAGTCAGCGGGAGTGCGGTGCGCTGGGAGGCGATGTACCAGTGCAGGATGGCGGCGCCGCCAAGTAGCACGGGCGAGATGACTCGGTCGGCCAGGCAGGGCCCGTCCAGAACGGTGACCCAGTCGGACTGGGTGAGCCACGAGACGGGCGCGAAGCGGCCTGATGATGCCGAGAAGAAGAAGATTGCCAGAGCCACCGACGTGACGCGGCGGAGGAGGAGGTCTGTTGACCCTGGCATGCTGTTCTCTGCTCTTGGGTACGACTATAGGCGGTGTGTCTGCTGGATGATGTGTTGATGCTCAAGCCCTTGAGTCTCAGGCGCAGCCAGAATATAGCTCTAGTGTTGGTTGCAGCGCAAACGTGCTGAAGATGCGTGTGCCCTTGCTCTGTTGTCAAAGGGTCCAAGGGAACGAGTACGTGATGTGTGATGGTGCTTTGCCCCACCTCTCGTGGCTTGCAAGACCTGTGCCTAAGTGACCAGAAAGTCAACCCAGCTGAGTGATGACGTTGAGTTGGTGGTTTTGTTGTCTGTTTTATTCTTCAGTTGACCCGAGGCAGACATTAGTTGCGACGTCGCCACTGGGTTGCTTCAAAGGCCAGCTCAGCTCTTTGTGTCCCGCGCCGTACCGCATAGAAACACAGTCACTCCGCCCCTCCCGCGAGAAGGTTCGAGAAGAGCATGTCTGTCTGTCATTTCTTCTCTTCCCCCCTCGCCCTTTTTCACCTGCCTGCAAACTTCATCATGTCTGGGTCAGCTCACCATGAATCAGCATTGCATCCAAATTTCGGGCGAATCTTGCCTGGGTTTTGCTCTGGTGGGTTGAAGCTGGCAAATCGGGTGTGCATGGCCGAATCCGACGCCGTCTCAGCGTGACCTTGTGCCTTGGGCTGTGAATGGAGGGTGACCCGTCTGACATCACTCTGTTACAGGGTTGAGCCCCCGCTGGACCACCCGCGAACCGTGCTGCCCTTAGATGCTCAGAGCAACCATCCAGCGACCCGGCACAGACAAGCTCATCATTGCGACGTCTTAGGTGACCGACCGACCGACCACCCGGGAGCGTATTCTGAAGTGCAGCCCTCTGGTTGAGACACACAGCCCAGGTAACAAACAAACATCAAGAATCTCGCCAGACTGCTGCCCATACCAGCTTCTTTTCATGGTATACTACTGCATCCATCTACTTTAGGATTATATCTGCCACCCCCCTGTCCAGGCCAGAACGGCACACCGCCCGTTACTTCTTTGCCTTCGCTTTCCTCTTCAGCGCCCGCATCTCCTTCTTCATCCTCGAGTCGACCATCTTGTATCTGCCCTTGACGCCCTTGGGCCTGCCCTTGCCCTTGTTCGCGCCCCTGGCCACCACCACCTTGACCGGCGGTCGGCGCACCTTCTTGTTGGCCTTTGAGATGAGCTTGGAGATGCTGTCCGCCTTCTCCTTCTCCGTCATGCCCTCGGATGCCGCTAGCACGTCGCTCTTCTTCTTGAGCTTCTCCAGCCGGTCCGCCGCTCTGAGCTTCTTGCGCGCCTTGGCCTCGCGCACCTTCTTGATCGGCCGCGCGTTATACGCCCGCAGCTTCTCCTTGATCGCCGCAGCGGCAGCTTTGGTGATGGGCTTCTGCTGCCGGTCGTGCCGCGACTCGTCCTCCGTAAACCAGTCTGGGAGCCCGTCCCGGTCCGCCCTGAACGCGTGCTTGTTGAATCCATCGTCCATCAGGTCGTGGCTCGACTTCTTTCCCGTCGCGAGCTCGTGCGCCAGGGTCATTGCCTCGGCCGTAATGATGTCGATTTCTGTAGACTGCACGTTAGCACGTGTCGGTCATGGTGGGCGGGTGCCTCAAGAGCAGGGGAAAACAAAGGGGGGAGGGGCCTACCCGGCCTGTTGTCACGCTCGCGCCTTTCCCGCCTCTCCTCCTCTTCCCAGTCGCTCTCCTCCTCTTCGTCTTGCTCGACCTCCTTCTGTTTTGCGGGCTTGGCCACTTCAAACTCTTCGCCTTCGTCCTCGTAGGCATCAACAGCTACGGGCGCTTTTGGTTTGGATCCGGTCGCTAGCGTGTCTTCATCCGAGGACACTTCGTCGACCATGTCGACATCCATTTCCTCGACCCCCACCTTCTCGGCCGGCTCGTCCTCAGGCTCGTCCAACAGACCTTCCATGTCCTTGAACAAGTCCTGGTTGAAAAAGGCTCTGGCGCGTTTTGACAGCCCTGACGAGTCTGCACTGTCCTTTTCAAGATCTGTTAAGAGAGTTTTCTTGCCAGATGCGCCGTCTTCGTCAGCATCAGAGTCCTCGTCGCTGTCCTCGTCCAGCTCACTCTCCTCGTCGCTGGCCTCTTTCTCGTCGGCAGACACACCCTCCCATTCGTCGTCATCGTGCTCCTTCTTTGACCGCTTGGCTCGGTACTTTGCATCCGTTGCTGCTTTGCGCTCCTTGTAGGCATCGTACATGCCGTCAAGCTCCCGCTCTAGCCTGTCCTCCTCCTCATCGCTGTCTTCGTCCGAGTCTGTCGAGGTGCCGAGACCGCTGTCTCGGTCTTTCCTCGCATCCTGCTCGCTCAATTTGACCATCTTGCCCTTTGATATCCTGCCCAGGGCGCCTGCCTTGTCGACCGCCTTGAGCTGGAACATGGCGTCCTCGCCCATTGGTCCTCGCTCTTCCATACCAATATCCATGGGTGCTGTCATGTTGAGCTGCATGCGCACTATGTCCTTCTGGCGCTGTTCGTTTTCCTTGCGCCTTTCTTTCTTCTTCCTTGCCCCTTCCTTCTCCTTGAGTGCCTGCAGCTCCTCCTGGATCCTCATCTCCTCGTCCATGTCTTCAATCTGTGCCGTCTCTTCGGCAAGTTCGGGTTCCTGCTTGTTCTTCTTGGTGGGAAAGCCAAACTTCTCGCGGACCTTGAGTCGCCATTTCAGCAGCAGCTTGAACTCCTTCTTACCGAGGATCTTCAAGTCGTCACAGCACCGGCGGATCTCGTCTGTCGTCTCGGGTAGCTTGTTCAGTGCCGCAAGGGCTACATCTCCGTTCCTGGACTGGTCGAAATGCAGGCGGTTCTTGCTTCCTAGGATAGCGATAGGATCTGTGGTCTGGATGAATTCGGAGGCAGGGACCTCCTTGAACTGGGTCCAGTCGCCCTCTTCATAACCCTCTCTCTTGCGCTTCTTGACCTCGGGATTGTAGACCTTGGCCTCGTTGTTAGGGGTGGGTGCGGCGAGTTCTTCGAAGACGGCGCGGGGGTCGAGGAATTTGGGGTCGATGTGCTTGGGAGCTTTGAAGCCGCGGCACACGACGAAGATTTCGGCGGAGACGTTTCGAGACGAGGGCGGCTTGGTGGCCTCGACCTTGGTGAAGAGCTGGTTAAAGACCCAGAGCAGGGAGTTGTAGTCCTTTGAGCGGAAGACTTTGGTGACGAAGGTACCGCCCTCGACGAGGAAATCGGTAGCCAATTTCATAGATTGTAGGACCAGTTCCGCCTGGTTGAAGGAGTCCTGAACCCAGGCTGTACCAACGTTGGGCGCTCCATCGTGAAGGACTGTGTCGGCCTTCCATGTCTTGAGGTGTTTCCTGATAGTTGCGCGGCATTGTTCTGTGGTGATGTCGCTCTGGAAGGTGATGACCTTGGGAATAGGCTTTATGGGAGAGAGATCGACACCGACGATGAGACTGTTGACAGGCATAACCTCTGCAGCGACTTGACACCATGACTGTGCGGCAAAAGGACGGGTTAGTGATTGAAGGTAGACTCGGTGGCTGTTTGGGCGCTTGATAATATATCATGCGAAGCAACATAGAGTACTAATGAAGCCATGAACATACACCAGGGGCGGCGCAGAGATCCAGCAGGACCTTGCTCTTCTCGAGGAAACCATATTTCTTGTTGAGCTGGATCAGCTTGAAGGCGGCACGAGCACGATATCCCTTCTCCTTGGCAAGCTTGTACCACTTGTCGAGACGACCCTTTCCGTGCTTCTTCTGGATCGCCATGATAGGCAGTCGAGCCGGAGAGGGGGCCGGCGACTATATTCGGTTTGGTCGTGGTTGTGCGGCGACGATGCTCGATGTGATGTCGGCCGTCCAAAGGTGCACAGGACTGGGAAATGGGACCGAGTCGAGAAACGCAAATGCGACGAATTGCAGGACCCCGAGAACTTTTTTTCCGACCAAGTGCTTATCTCTTATCGTGTTTTCGGGGGTCACTGAACCTGGGTGGGGGGGTGTATCTGGAAAACAGCCGTGCTTTTGGGGGGAGGGTGCTTGATCAGGGTTCCAAAACCCTCTTTGTTCAGGACATGCCAGGGCCAGGGTCCTAGCCCAGCTCGAGCCTGGCGGCGGATGCAACCGAAATGGGACGTGCTGGGGCGTGGTGGCTGGCGGCTGATTGGACCGAAGGCTAAAGTGCTACGCGGTTCCAACGCGTACATGGGAGCTCAGACGCAGAGCAAGAGCTCCACGGCCGCTTGGTGGCGTTTTTGCGCGTTGGTCGAACCGAATTGAGTGCTGTGGTTGATGACATCGACCCCATTGGCCCACACTGCACTTTCTACATCCTGCACTCGTTCAGACCTCAGCTCAGCTTGGTTTTCTCTGCATTGATCACGACCTGCTCAATTCCAAGCTGTCTTCGATCCCTCAATCCCTTCTCCTTACCCTTCTCTCGTCGCCCTGTAAACATCACCGTCACCAATCAAGAGCCTCCTCTGTGTCGAGACAGCTTGTCTATTTGTCTGTCTTTCTGTTGATCGCCTCGCCCTCTTTCTGGCCCTCGTCTTGGATCTTCGGCCTCTGCTTGGCGTCTAGAGTCTCTCCTCTCCTCGTGCGATAGGCAATTCCTCAACTACCACCACCCTGCGGACAAAATTCCTGGGGGGCCGCCCGCGAGACTGGTCGAACCACAGCGGCCATGGACCTGAACGATGGCCGACTTCAGTCCAGCCCAGTTACCGACGGCCTCTCTTCCCCCCCTCGTCCACCACCAGCACGTCATGCCAAACAGAGACGCGCACCTTCCATAACTCCCCGCAAGTTCAATGCCTTTTTCGCCCGTCGTTCGACGCGTCTCGCCCCGAATGGCGCTTCTGTCGACCAGAGCTCACGTGCCTTGGGTGCCATCACCGGTTCGGCAATTAATAGACGCCAGCCCCAGCTCAAGGACGCACCAATCCCGATGAAACCTCTGGGCACCCCAGATGCCGACGATGTCCAGGACGAGAACGATCATGACGACGACGAAAACAACAAGGTCGAGAGCGAGACCCCCAGGCAATCCAAGCGGCGGAAGACGGGTCACCACACTCCTCCTGACTCGTCGCCCATCAAGCCACCACCTCTCTTCAATTCATCACCGTGTGTGCGGGAGGATGAACCCCCAGGCGTTAGATCGGCACTTCTGAGCCCTCTGCAGTCTCTCGCGACTAGCAGTCAGATGACTGAGGACATATCAGACTTTGAATGCGACCATGACGACTCTGACGACGACCGCGAGCCGCCGAAGCGCCTAAAGCAGCTGACCCACAAGGGTATGGGAGCTCAGCTTTTCCAGCGGCAACTGGGAGGCATGCCACGGGCAGGCCGTTCTTATTTGTCGACTCCATCATCCGATTGGCGCTCAGAGACGGCAAACTTCAGCTCAGGTCCAGCCGACGCCCACTTTTCTTCCAGCCACGAGGGTCTGGCAAGATGCATCCCTTTTTGCACAGCGTCATGTAATACCAACAGCCTGGTAGCTGTCGGGGACGAGGAGGGACGAGTGCGCCTGTTGGATTCCTCACCCAAGGCACGTTTCGATAGGATCCACCTGTGCTTTCAGGTCCATGGCAACGCCATCATCGATATGGCCTTCTCTGAGGACGACCAGCGGCTGGCAACAGCCTCGGGGGACCAGAGTGGCAAGGTGATCGATATGATGACACAGACGCCAATTTCCGTGCTGGGCCAGCACACTGCCTCTCTGAAGCAGGTTCGCTTTCAACCTGGCCAATCACAGGGAAATGTCCTAGCGACGTCTGGACGCGACGGCAGCATCCAGATCTGGGACCTTCGTTGCAACGGCGGAGCGGCTGTCATGGACCCCATTGTGTCGGACCGAGAGGCAGGCTTGCAGTTCACGGCCTTGCGCAAGATCAGCACCGGCTGCGTCGTCAATTCTTTCTTTGGCGCCCACGAGGCCATGCCACGCCACCAGACCCGCTCTGTCGGCCTGCTCGCCCCGACCACGACATCGACCGACCACCAGACAGACATAGCCTCCCGTGGCGAGGTGCCCGGTCGCATTGGCGAGGTCTCTGTGACGGCCTTGCAGTGGCTGCCCACGGGCCGCGAGCACCTGCTCCTGTCGGCCTGCGAGGCGGACACATCTATCAAGCTGTGGGATATCCGCTCCATCCACACCAGCCGAAACCACCGCGCGCCTACGCCACTCAGCTACACGGCAACGCCCGCCTCGCACACCAGTTGGCGGCACTTTGGCATCTCGTCGCTGACACTGTCCACCAACGGGTCCAGGCTGTACGCCCTCTGTAAGGACAACACGGTCTACGCCTACAGCACATCCCACATGTTCCTCGGTCCCGCACCTGGCAGCGCGCCCGTTAAGCGCCCAAAGCACGCTCCTGCGGACGAGCTTCCTGGCCCGCTGTATGGCTTCCGCCACCCCAATCTTCATGCCACCTCCTTCTACGTCAAGTCCGCCCTGCGACCTTTGCACAGCGGCCGTAGCGAGATGCTGGCCGTTGGCAGCGCCGATAACTGCCCCGTCCTGTTCCCCACGGACGAGCGCTATTTTGAGCAGGAGCTCGAAGCGGCCAGGCTGGGCCTCAAAAATGGCAACCCTGATGTGACTATGACATCGTCGTCCTTCTCCCGCCCCTCAACGGCACGGAGGCCTGCCCTCTCTCGTACAAGCTCCTTCGCGGCCCGTACAGGCGCCGCTGGTGCAGGCGGGACCGGTAGCAACAAGGATGACGTCCCCATCATCCGCAACGTGGGCGGTCGGCCGCTTGGCACCCCCCTCGTGCGTGGTCATGAGAGAGAGGTTGGCTCGCTATCCTGGACCGCGGAGGGGAATCTGGTCACCGTCGGAGATGACTTCATGGTGCGATGCTGGTACGACGGCAACAACGACGTGGGCGCGCAAGAAGATGAGGCTGAAGCTGTTGAGGCCGTAAAGAGACCCAGCGCCCGGGACCTGAGAACCAAGGGCGAGGGCGAGGGCCGCAGGTGGGGTTGCGGATGGGCCGATGTGAGCGGCCACTGGGACACCGATGAAGACGACGATGTTGATGAGTGGTGAGCGGGCTTAGTAAGCGCACGTGGTCTGTCTTCTGTTGGCACAAAACGAAAAGTTGATGCACACGCGTGTACCTGAGCAGAATCCCGGACGGATCTGGCCAGTTTGGCATGAGGGATTGAGTCCCCATGCAGGCCTTCCTCAGTTGGAGCACTTTGGCCTGAAAACCTGTTAGAATAGGCGAGGCATTTCTTACAGCATTGTAGCATTTTCCGGATGGGGAGTCTAAGGCATAGGGATAGGCGTATCTTTGGACACGGTTTGGTCTTGCATCTCCTGTTCTTTTTCTTCGGCCGATGCGGGTAGGTGAGACCACAGGTGGAGGGCAAATAGATGGGCACCCAGGATTGATCGGTCAGTGGCACCGCAGTCGGATTAAAAGGCCATTAGGATAGCCCGTGTGACATCACCCACAAGTCTTTGAGGCAAAAGAACATATTCACGCCGTGAAATTTCCAGCGCCCCCCCCCCTCCAAAAAACAATGATATTGTGAAGCCCATAAGAGCATTCAAATCGTTTCGCCGGCGTTGTTATACCTCTCTGTCTCGCTCGCGGACAGCGTGCCCACGCCTGCACACATTATAAGATGTCGATGTCTCTCGAGGAACACTAAGCCGAGTCCATGCCGAGTCTTTTTGAAATGTCTATGTATGATCAAGGAGACATAGGGTATCATTTGTCTATTTCTTTATCCTGCGGATTCCCATCCCTCTTGTACCGATCTGAAAGCTGTCATAACGCCGTGTGCAATGATTCCGTTTTCCCTGGAAATGCGTGAATCCGTGAATACATAATGAGAATCTGGGTGCTGCCCCATTGCCTTTCATGACCGGACACAATCACCAGTCCCCGCCCATGAAAGTAGCTGTGCCCGCCGTCGCGACCCCATCACACCGGCGCACAAACAGATATGCGGTCAATACCATGGCAACCCCAAATATCACAGCAATGTTCGAAAAGCCGGCGCGCAAGCCGTAGTCAGGCGCGCGCTCTATGTTGCCCGCGACTGAGGTAGCTGTTCCGTGGCGAATGTTCGCAGGAAGGGTAGGGTTTCGATAGATGGGGCAGACCTGGGAATTGCGACCTGCGCTATCGTTGTCATCATTCGTAGTGCCGTCATAACCCCCGACTTCGCGCCGTGCCACTTCGGCGTTGCTATCCAGCTGCCTGTCATGGTCACTGTATCGAACCGTTCGGAAACCCTCGCCCGGCACGACCGCGCGACGCGCGAGGCGTGCGTCGGCCGCATGTTGGTGCGCACTCCTAGAGAGCCCGGCGGACGCAAGTGATGACGCATCGGAGCTCTCAGATGTGCCCAGTGGGCTAGCAGTGGCGTTCTTCATGGGTGTTGCCGCCGTCCTTGCGGCCGACGGCGTAGTGGCCGTGACGGAGGTACCCGCGCCACTTGGCCTTTTCGCTGACCTTAAAAGCCTCCCCTTGGCAATAGTAATGCTATCTCTCAGGCGGGATCCGATCCCTGCCCGCTGCGAATCGGCTGTCGTAGAACGGCGTCCCGAGTTTCCCTGCGGCAACGCCTCTGCCCCGCTGCTGCAAATCCTGTCCAGCTGCCCCACAACCGCCTCAAGGTGGTCGAAGATGATTACTGACTCGTCGACTATGTCGCGCCGTTCGTGTTCGGTGAGCGCCTGCTCTGCGTCGGCGAAGCGCCTCTTGAACTCGGCTTTGAGGTCCTTGGCCTGCTGCCGTGGGTTCTCGTGGCCAAGTGGGGTGTCGAAATCGAGGAACGAGAGCGGTAGTGAGACTGGTGGTTCTTGGCCGACAAGCTCAGGCGGTTCTGAATCAGAATCAAACGTTGAGTGCCGCCTCAACGGCCCTGGCTCACCGCTAGCCTCTCTAACACAGGGTATCATACCTGGCTTGACGGGATCCGGGACAGCCAACCAGAAATCAGCTCTGAGATACATAAGCTCAGTGCGGATGTACGAGCCCCCAGACAGCAGAGCAAGATAGAGACTGTAGGCATAAGCGAGCAGGGTATGAGGTCTACCGTCGACGACTTCTTTGATGTGTTCCAGGTAAGCCCCCAGTGCGCCTGTGGTGCCAGCCGATCGTAGCTGCTTGTCTACCACATGTGCTGGCCAGCCCGTCATGGCGCGAATGTCAGATTTCACACGAGCGGCGCGCAGCATGTTAGGCCAGTATGCTGTCTCAAGAATGTGCCGTGTTCGCTCTTGAATTGGGGGCGGTGTTGCGTCATGGTCGAGGCTGGGGTTGGTGCCGGTGTCGTCTCCAAAGGGATATGTATAAGGCAGAGGGGCAATTTCGGTGTGGACGCCAATGAGGTTTTGCCAGAGGGACTCGAACGCAATATAGACGGCGCCGACGTGCAATAAGCCGGTGATATAATTCGAGGGGTTTTCCGCCTGGGGAGGTACGGCATGTGGCATTCGGTCGAGGATCAGCCGATTGATCCTGGTGTGGCTCGACGCGATCGCAATGTTAATGGAGTGGGCCAGGGACTGCGTCTCCCCGTCTGGGAGTATTTCTGTGTTGTTTGCCATGAGGTGTGCTTGTGTACGATGCCGAATTTGGATGCGGCCAAGGACTTCAAGACACACCAGGACCTATGTCTCGGCAAACACCGCAAGCCCGGTAGATATGGCAGGGCGAAGTGGAACAGGCCCACAGTGTACACATCCGGCGAATGGTGGCAGCTTGGATATGGCGGCGAATTCGACGTGGATTAAGCGCGTGACTGGCAATCTCGATGTGCTTGAACTTCTGCCGTGTGTCGTGGGACGGCACCACGTAACTGGGAGGTCCGGACTGAGTTCACAGTGGGGGACAGGATCGGAGGGGGCAGGTTGGGTCGAGATAGGTATGACATCGGACCGTAGTAGTCTCTGTGGAAACGAAGATGCCGTGCTCTGGAAATGCACGCCGGAGAATGCTGTAGAGGGTGGTAGGACTCGGTGGTTGGCGACGTGCTGCTGTCTGAGCACAGGAGGTGGTCTATTGCGCAATGCTGCGATAACAGATGACGATGCTCAAGACACGCTAGGTAATGCAGTTGTGAGACAGGTACTCAGGCCGAACCAAAGACAGTTCAGACGGATAGGGAACCGAGGGAAGGAAAAAGAAAAGTGAGCGGCCACATTTCCATGTGGAAGAGGGACGAGACGAGAAGGTCTGAGATTGTTCCATGCTAAATCCAGCCAATACTTCCGAATCGGTCCTGGCGGCTGAGAGGAGACTATCCACTATTGGCACTGAACGGTGAAGAATGCAAGAGGAAGGAGAAGAGAAGAGAAGAGGCATGACGACCAGGCATATGGAAACCGGTAGTCTGGGCCGGTAGTGGCCCTCAACGGTCCAGACCGTCGGCGCTTTCACACGGAGGGAAAAAAAGACGACGCCATGTTCAAGGCCGATCCCTGCCCTAACCGGGACTAACACCAGCAGGCCTGACCTGCGCCGACCCGGCTCCGACGGGGAAGCAGCAGCCTGTCTGCATGCTGATGTCGATTGCCGAGGTCAGCAACAAGACAAGCGCACGTATGGGTGATCTCATTGTACGCCACCATCGAGCACAGTCAAAGCCACAGGCAGGCAGGCAGGCCGGCAAGCAGGCTGGTGGTAGGTTGCATACCTACCTACCTAGGTACCTAGGTACCCTGCCAGCCCTGCATCAAGGGTTCCCCCGATGAAGTCATGATGGCAACTGCCCCTGTGGGGGAATGTGGGGCCACCCGAAGCCGAAGGGTCGTCATTGCTCTGATGTCAGGCTATGCAGATTGAACTGACCTGCTCAGGCAAGCAACATACCTACCCACACGGCCCCAGCGGTACAAACATCGAAGACAGCTGCATGGGGTTCCAGAGGACCCTGCAGATCTCATGCAAGCAGATGTTGTCATGCCATGGCCCTCAAAATGTCGTCTCCAGCCCCGTTCTGCAGAGCCCTGTGGTGACAGTCTGATGATCCACACCTCATCTCATCGCAAGGTCCAGTTTGACCAACTCGTAGCCACAAGGCACAGTGATACCCTCGACGTCCCTCCAGATCATTCTCCCTGTACCCTCGCCCGCCCAGCTCGCTGTGCCGACCTTGGGGGATCCATCACACTTGGATGTGCTGTGCTCTCACAGACAGTTAGTTTCCAACGACATCGCCCTTGGCTAAGACTCCGACCCGTCAAGTTCTATTAAGACTAGCCGGCGTTGTGAGCCCACGCATGCTCACCTGCCATGGCAGATGTAGTCCTTCAACAATTGTAAAAATTTGGGGGGCTGGCCCCAGTATAGTCTCGTCCTCGTCCATCCTCAAGCTTTGCCGGGAGCAGCCACCATCTACTAGAAGTGGAGGCGACGGGCAAGAAAAACATCGCAGCGAAGTTCCATGTTGTGCAAATGTGCCCCACGTGCGCCCGGCCTCACCATGATCAACGGGGTCGTGGAAGCCGTCTCGTTCCTCTCTTGCCAATGTGGTATACCATCCCCAGTGGCGGCATCCCTTTCCCTTGAGACAGTGTGGGCGGTCGACCCCGCAGCCATCGGCATTATTAACTCGGCCAGGGAATGTCTTCACCACATCTGCACAAGAGGGGTAACTCCATCTTCGAACCGCCCAAACTGACCCCCGGTAGTCAAAGCAACGAGGTTCCCGGACATCACTCTACACGGACTGTCATCTGTGACGTTGATAGATATCTGGGTTACCAACTCAGATATACAGGGTACTCATCAAGCAAAATTCCACTCAGACTTACAACCTACGAAATGCCGGACGATACGAATGACAAAGCCATACCGGCCTTCAGCAATCTACCTCTCCGGGAAGGAGACCCTCCGTACTCGGCCTGGGGACTTTGGGGCGAGGACGATAACATAGGGGCATTGGTAACATGCAGTCATTGAAGTCACTGCAGCGTGCTTGCTGATAACCACACAGAACTGGCTGTCACAAGAAGTAGTAAGGGCTGCGGCCACTGAAGTTCGTGAGGGACTACGATTTAGCTTGAAGTAAATAACTCGCTCATTCTTTTGCGGAACTCTTTTTGGCCGAGCACACTTACGCTGATATTGGTCAACCTAGCTGGGAGGTTGGAAAGCCCGTAACGCCTGCCTTTGCCAGATACAAGGACGCCTACGAGCACTCCATTAAGTTGCTAGGATTCGTTGCGGATGACGTGGTACGCGTTGGAATACTGTCCATTGTGACCCGAAGCTAGCCTCTGAGTCTCTCACAGATCACCTTCAACACGCAGAGGAGCTCCCAGTGGGATGGCCTGCGGCATTTTGCCTATCAAAAGGAGCAGCTCTGGTACAATGGTGCTGCCCTGAAAGATATTGTTGATCTTGAAGCAGGAAGCCCACGTCTGGGCATGAATTGGTGGCACAAGGCAGGAGGTGTGGCTGGCCGTGGAGTTCTGATAGACTTTTGGTCATGGGCAGTAGCCAATGGGAAGCAGTACGATGCGGTTAGGCCACACGCAATCACCTACGACGACCTCATGGCTTGCTTCCGGTGGCAGCAAGAACAATCCCTAGAATCCCTGGAGTTAAGAACCGGTGATATCTTGCTGGTACGCTCGGGATACCATGTTCGCTATGCAGAACTGGGGGCTGAAGAAGAGAGAGAGATTGGTGAGGCGTGGCCGGCCGCGTCTTCTGGTGTTCACCAGGACCTGAGATTGCTAAAATGGCTGTGGGACCGCCGCGTTGCGGCTGTGGGAGGCGACTCGCCGGGCTGGGAGGGCTTCCCGGCAGATGAGAAGGCCGGTTTTACCTTCCACGAGGTCTTGCTCGCCGGCTGGGGCTGCCCTATCGCGGAGTTGCTCTGGCTCGAGGACGTAGCTGCTTCGTGCCGCGAGCGTCGACGGTGGACGTTCTTTCTAACTTCTGCCCCGTTGAATGTACGCGGTGGTGTGGGTAGCCCTGCCAACATGTTGGCAATCGCATGAGGTTTAGCAGCTCCTGGTAATTTGCTTCAGTCTTCGCTATTTACCCCTGTATCTCTTGAGAGTTTCCTTGATCTCTCTGGCGCTTTCGAAATGACCGGCTTGACATTTGGCCAAACGTTCTTCTGTTTAAATTGTTCCGACCGTTTTGCAGCCACGTAGGGGGACCTAGTTGTTGCCAGCATTGTTTGTGTACTTAACGCCGTCCATCTCGCTCAAGAATCATCATTGCGGTCTGCCCAGCCATTTCACTACAGCTGAAAGATTCATGTGATACGGTTCTTGGACCCATCCTGAGAGTCCAAGTCCCACCATTAGTCCATAACAAGACACCGAGACCGCATTTCAGACAAACTAACCGCAACAATTTCGGTTCATGTAGTTTCAGCAACCGCCCGCCTCGCCTTAAAATAGCTGTAGGGCCCTGCACTGCCTAGTTACGCTTGGAGACCCGGGCACCGTGCGGCTGTGAACTGCATGTGTCAAACAATGCCGGGTCTACTTCAACCAATATATATGTAGCTGTAAACCTTAATAGATGCCGATATGTGGGGTAGCCAGGGATGGCCACGCGGTGCAGGCCGTGCGTTCAAACTATGTAGCCCATTATGTTGAGCCGCTGCATCTGTTGAATCATACAAAAGCAACAATTTGTGTTGTAAACCGCGATAATATTTACCCTCGGTCAGGCCCTTGCCCTTGACCGGAGTCGGTATCGTACCCATCCCATCGGATCCAAACCTCTTCTGCGGCCCTCATTTGTTCGGACATTCGGCTGCTCCGATGACGAAACTTCGGAGTCCAATGCGTCTCGTGAATCTGGACCGAACGAGCAGATGTAATAGGACAGTCATCGCTTCAACGGACAACAGCAGGACCATGATGGCAGAGCTACAGGACACAAAAGCTGGCAGAGATATGTCAAGCCCGCACACAAAGAAGATGAAACGAGGCAAATATATCCCTAGAGCCTGGTATGTGGAAGCCAGCCAAATGGAACATTTTCGGGAGTCAAGCACTGATCTGTCTTTTCTGGTCTTTTTGGTATTTAGCACAGAATGTCAACAACGTAAGATCAAGGTCAGTCGGAATCCCAGGGGCACAGACAATGTCACACATCACTGATTATATCCAAGTGCGAGGGTGGACACCCTTGTGCTCACTGCAAAGCAAGGGGTCGAGTATGCATGTCTGCCGCCAGAGGCCGGTCCACACAAGCTCAAAAGATTTTGGAGCCCATATCACTTGAGCCAACACGGATTGCTGAGAGCTCCACTTTGAGGTGAGTAGAATGATCAGACGAGCGGTCCTGCGCTGCTTGCTTATCATCCTCGGCGCAGTAGGAGTAACGAAGAACTCATGGCCCGTGTCATTCAGCTCGAACGCCGGCTGGACAGGATGCAGCATACCGAGAGCCACATGGGGTTCACACAATGCGGAACTTATCGTGAGCCGGGGCCGCATGGGCGTTTGCATGAGAAGGAATCTCAGTCTCCAGCATCAACACAACTTCAGGAGGTCCTAGAGCCTGACGGGCAGTCTTTCATGGGAGAACCTTCCTTGACATCCGATCTCGTCCAAGTCGGGCGAAGCCTAAGCGAGGGATCCGTAGAAAGCGTTGTCGAGCATGCAGCTGACTTCTCACACAACAATTCAATCAGAAGCCATACGCCTTCTCGTAAAGTCAGAGGATGGCTGGAGTGCATCCTGGAGCGCCACGGCGTCGTTGCCGATAAAGAACAATGGAGGCGGTACTTGGAACTTTTCTTCGAGGAAATTCACGTCTTATATCCTGTCCTCCATCCGCCGTCCGTCTGGGAGACTTTCAACGGTCTCTGGGAGTATGCGGCGTTATGGCCTATGGCAGACTCAGCTGAGAGAGGGGAAAAGCGTCTTTCTGTGGCGCTTGTCTGTTTCTGCTTAGCATTGGGCCGATGCTGCGTCTCGACCAGAATGACAGACGAGACTGGTGTACACTCTTCAGGGTGGAGCATGTGCAGTATCGGCATGGAACTTCTGCAAGACTCAGAACGAACGAGCAAGGCTGGCGCCACCTCCTTACTCGGCTTGCAGATCCTGGTGCTTCGGGTAAGAGACATTGATCGCTTTTTCTATCTCTTCAAGTAGAGCTAATATAGTTCAATATTAGATCTGTTATTGGTTCCGTCTCGATGCAACCCAAGAATCGGCCCGTCTTGTCGCCCTCGCGGTGTCCAACGCGTATATTATGGGTATCCATCGGCAAAACAGGCTGGATGCTATGCCTTGCTTCCAAGGCCAGCTCCTTACTCGGATGTGGTGGTGCATCTTCATCCTGGACCGTCGAATGGCTATCGAGTCTGGACGCCCGTTCCTGATACAAGAGAATAACACCGATACCACTCTGCCGCTCGATCTAAGTGATGAATGGCTTGGAAGATTCGCTGGACGAGCCGACACGACGAAAGAATTGGAACACGAGATCGAAATCGAGCTTTCGGATACATGCCCTACGACAATACCTTATCTTGTCGCCATGATACGGTATTCTCGAGTGGTTGGTAAGGCTTGGGAGCTCATCTACGGGGCGAAAGCCGTGTCGGACCAGCCCGATCTCCACCTGATCGACTATGCAGATACGGTCCTGTTTAACTTATTAATGAATCTCCCCGAAGAGCTAACATACAATCAAAACGCGCCTGAGACACAATTTGGCACCAGGGAACGCTGGCAGGTTAAACAGACAATGCTGCTGTCAACCGTAAGATTCTTTAATGGCCGTGGACAACAAACATCCCGAGTCGACCAGTGGTCGCTAATCTTCTGTCATGTCTATAGTGCGTTAGCTTCTTACGCATTCTTATTCGCAAACCTTTAGCCCAGAATAAGGGCTCGCTGAGCTCAACGAGCGATTGCCAATCCGAGAACTTGAGGATGTGCGCAAGCCTGGCATCAGATATACTCAACGCCCACAAGGACCTGACCGATACGAGCATGAAACACTGCTTCGCGTATTGCCATTACCTGCTCAGTGTCACCATGGTCATGACCAGTCTGGTCGCGAACCAGCCAGAGCTGAAGAACAGACACGGGGAGGTCATCTTGGCCACGATTAGCTCTCTGAGGCTATACTGCCATAGCATTTGGGTATCTGGGAAGATGATGAGATGGGTTTCCAAGCTCACTCTCCTAGCGCGCAGTGTACTTCAGGTCGAAGCATCTCAGGGAAACAGTCAGCGACTGCGGGGGTCCGACGTTCCATCCGATCAAAACATCCAGGCCGCACGTGGGGCCAAACCTGAGCAACTCGTGGCTCATCTAAACACGCAGCAGCCCTCGCAGAACCGAGTACCAGATCTCGAGCAATTTAGCAGTAGTGAGCCCTACTACCACTCATCTACTCCTCACGGGACGGCAGCGAAGCCTCAAGGTGGAAGGGAAAACCAAGATTTGTCTCGCATGTGGAACCTAGGCGGGCCAGGGGTCGAGAATGCATTGCCAGAAGTGCCTGAGTGGGTCATGAAAGATTTCAACTTCGAGACAATTGGCCGTGACGCCTTTGGCCTTGGGAATAACAACATCGGGAATACGGCCGAGACCCCGGTTGAAATGCAAGTGAATGGCACGTGTTTAGGAGTGAGTCTTGGTGAGGCAACGCAGAGTACGAACCTCATCGGATTTTACAGTCTGGATATGAATTTGGATGAGGCTACTTCAATATGATAGATGGAAATGTGGATATATCAATATCCAGACACGCACTTCAGGCCCAGCCTGTCTATACCTGCATTATGTTCTGGCCCATGTACTCCACGGACTCGACCTTGAGCGTCTGTTAGTTTGCTTTGCTACTGTATTATAGTAGTTAATGAGACGCTGCAGTATTAATTATAAGTCCATGTACCATCGTGTCGCCAAATAGGAATAATTTATGATCATCGGCTTCTATTAAGCCGGAGCTACTTGTTACTTGTATGAAAAGCAGCTGTTGGCTAGATACGTCGAGAGGAGGCAAGGGCTCATGGGATATTACCCGGACCAAGATGCCCTTTTTTGCGACTACCACTTTCCAATGTGCGGCCGTCGGATTTGAATCCCGGCCCCGGCACCTGTCTTCGTGGGCGTGTAGAGATATACAAGCTCTTCTGCATTGCTATTCCCAAGGGTACCTAGGTATTTTACTTAAGAAGAAAACTGATTCAATTCCCCATCTTCCATTTCCATGTCACTCAAATATCTACGTGTTTTGCGAATAAGTTATTGTATTAAGTGAGCACATGAAAGTACACCTCAGGCATCCGCACAGTCCAAGAAATGGCGCACACTCACTTGAGCTCCTCGCTGGTACCCATTCCGTACTTGACAGCCTTTCGGCTTTTCATGCGGGCGACCCAGTCCTCCACGGCCGGATAATTGCTCAAATCCAAACCATCTTCCTTTGAAATCAACATGGGAAGGATGAGTTGCCAAGAGACCCAGGCCAGGTCGGCATACGAATATTTGTTACCAACCAGCCACGGACCACCTGAGGACTGAATGGCCACCTCGCCCAACGCCTCCTTCTGTCTGGTCAGATGGCCCTCCAAAACGGCGGTGACGCGATTGGCCTCCTTCACGTATCGCTCTAGGGCGCTGGGAAGCTTCTCGTGATGGAATTTCTTGAACCAGGCCGCCTCTGATACATGTTAACCATCTGCTCTGGGTACTGAAGTGTTTCATCATGGAACATTCCAAAGAACTAATACATGGATCACTACAGAGGCAAGATTTGTGCTTACGGCCGTAATATGGGCCCTGCCCGCTTGTCTGAAAGAACAACCACTGTTGTGCATGAAAGCACTCTGGCGTCCCATGCTCGAAGCTCAGCGTGTGGTCCGGGTCGTACTTTTCTATGAGATACAGGACAATGGCACCCGACTCCCACAGCGTGATGTCTGTGTTAGGGTCTTGGATCGATGGCAGCCGGCCGTTTGGATTGATCGCGACGTAATCTGTCCCCTTGACGTCGCTGAGGGGAATCGGAATGATCTCATGTGGTATATCGAGTTCCTTCAAGACGATGGCGACCTTGGGCGGATTGGGACCGCCCTTCCCCCAGACTTTGATGGGCTTCAGTTGGCTGGAAGTCGACATTGTTGGACTCTGGTGACCTTAGATAATAGTATACCGAAAGACTCGTCAATGAAGCCCAAAATACTATTTGGCCCAACTGGAGCAAATCATACTTTTATAATCGTTTGCAGCTGTAGTGTTCACGCAGTACGCCTCTCGCTGCCCAGGCGGCTGTATCGCGACGCGAAGCCAAGGCTTACAGGCGAAGCCAAGGCTTACGGCGTGCTGCGATGCGTTCCATTGACACTGTGAGGATTCAACATTACTCAGCATTATTCAGCTGGACCGCAAGGGCAGGTCATCAGCATATGGGTCACGATGGATAATTCTGTAGCAAACGAGCTGATAGTTGATCGGGTCATGAATCTGTAATCATCCAACTAGTATCGAAGGCATAGGCACCATTGGTAGCGAGCGTAGGAAGGCATACGACGAGATTGGTAATGCCCGCATAATCACATGTACCTATTCCTCCGTCCCTAGAAACCGGCTATTCTCTTCAAACCAGGCCGCCTGGCTGGATCTTTATCGTTCTCTCAACCCCCTTTTCCTTTTTTCGCAGCTTCAGTTCCCAGAAACTGGGGTCTTCGGGCATGCCTGAAGGCCGTCTTTGATATCATGAAGAGTCTTAGTAGACAAGATCCTCGACCAAACGTGGAAGGTCGCTTGGCGACCTTCCACCTGCAGCCTAAGATATGTTCTTCATCACGTGGGTCCGCTTGCTCGCGCATCTTTCTATCATGAAGTTGCGAAGCAAGAGTGAGACATAGATCGGCGGGCTTCTCGCAGCAAGGAGAACTGAATCAAGGTTCACTACGCCGCACACTGGTAAAATGAGGGAGGCCAAGCACTCACTGTGCGAGTGATGCGGTAGTCTATAGACAGGGAAAGGCAGAGACCGCTATATGGTTGGTACAATGATACCGTCGCCCACTCAGATGAGGACGGGATGGGCTTGTCTCGGCGCATGCATTTATGATTGGCAAATGCGGGCGTTCATAAGAGCCTTGCATTGCTACACCCGTCTTAGAGATATCAGGGCCGAGACGGCCGCATCGACGTCACCGAAACCAGCAAGCTCGGCTCCCACCGACTCCACTACACCATGCTGTTTGTCTGTTTTCGACACGACTTGCCAGTCGGTTGACCAGCGCTGAGCTGACCATCAACGTTGTCGAGGAGAAATAAGCAATTGACACGTTTACACTATTTGCTCTACCTAGGTAAGCGATTTGGTGCTGTTTGTGTTAAATCCCAGGACACATAGGCAAGTTTGCCATTATTCAGCACACGAGCTGCTCAAGTAAACAGAATCAAGTCGGGACAACCCGCCATCAATTTGCGTTCAAGCAACCCTGCGTCTGCACACACGGCCTGCAATGACTTAGTTGGGTGACAAGTGAGGATTTTATCACTGTTTTCATTCGACACGTAGATTAGCGCCGGGCTCCTCGGGATCTACTTACTCGACAGTGTCTCAGGTGTCAAGTCTAGGTCCCCGAACATAAATGGAATTTTGGGTTTCTTTGACGGGATTATTCACTAGGGACGAAGCGGTATAAATGGAGTGGAAATGATTGAAACATCTATCAATTGTCAAGTCCACAGAGCAGAGTGTCTCAAGTGTAGCGTTACAGTTGGACCAAGATTACTAACGATCTGTTTGTTCATGTTGCTTTCTACAAGGGAACTTGAAAGCAGATGTTCACGCCAGGCCGCGTAATTGAACGCAAGGTCTCCTGCAATCCAAAGATATAGTATTTCAGGAATTTGATTTCCTACAACTACTAGTATGTTATCCCGAGAACGTTTCAAAGGACCGTAGACCATCGTCGACTTCAGGCATCGGATTACAGTCTCAGTTATCGAGTTTTAAACGAGGGCGGCAAAAAAGGTAATTTCATTTGGCTGGAAGTGACCTTCAAATGGTGCCTAGGTAGCTCAAGACTGTTCCGAGTTCAGGCATCAGGCGACACCGCGAGGCTGTTGCGCGTCAGGAATGGAGGTGTCGTGGCGAAGGTGAGAAGCTGATGGGGCATGTGTCCAGCGGCCGATCAAGGAGTAGTTTTGGGCGATAAAGATTGTGGCTTGAATGAAGAATGGCGGTTCCAGGTTGTTTCACTCGTGTAATATCAGCTGATCTCGACCCTAATGCCAGCGCGGGGAAGGAAGAAGCAAAAGCTTGCAGACGGCTTTTTGCTGAAACATATCCATGTATGCATACGGCCTGGTTCGGGCATCTAACATCAGCTACAAACGGCAACCCGAAGCTCAGCTCCGGTCACTGTGGATGTGTGTGATCGTGAGTGCGATTACGGATCACGTCGAAGGACTCGGCCGGGATGGGTGCTGGATGTCTAGGCACAATGTGGCTCATCGACAGACTGACCTTGCTGATAATCCCGATAGACCAGGCAAATTAACGTCCAGTCAAAGATCTAATTGGAGAATTAACCACAAGCTAGAGAAGTCATTCAGCTTTAAAATCAAAGCGCGGCGGCCTCCGCGGGTGTGGTACCGTGCTGCAGATTGCCAGCTGGAGCAGCCTCACTAGACGGGATCTTCAAATATGCACAGCCTGCAGCGCGGGCCCGGGACTCGAGAGGCCCAGCCTTAAGCGATGCATTGTCCGTGGGGTGGCGTCGATCTTTTCCCAAGACTAAGATTGTTGCGGCCTGAGATAAAAGGGCTGGCAGGGAAGAATGCGGCCATTGACAGATCGAGCAGCATCGCGTCAGATGGTGTGGGCGAGTCACCTTGATCACAGAGCAAATTACCTGAGATGAATCTACTTCGGGTCTGCTGTGGGTCACTTACTGAAGCACACAGGCTCGAATTATGCGTGGGGTTGTGCCGGGTGTGACCGATGATCTGGATGATGGTGGTTACACAACATCTGGGCTCATCAGCGGGTGCGAGGTGAAGTTTATGCGCATTCCGGACGTATCCCTCAGGTTGTGAGACGAAAACTCCAGTCGCTTTCGTTGTCACCTCGGGGTGAGGTTGCAGCAATCTGGACAAAGTGTTCCGTTGTGGCACGACTAGCTAGATGAGACTGTATCTGGAATGTGAAAGCCTTTAGGGAAAGAAAAACCATTGTCTGCACCACGTGTAATTATGTGAAATCCTCTGAGTGAACCCTGAGCGTACGAAACCTGACGGGAACGAAGGCAAGGCGCTGCTTGTCTTCCTGTCTCAAGGGTGTCCCAGGGAGTACTGGGCACACTGCATCAAGCCTTCCTGCAGGATGTAGCCGAAGCCTTCTATCGAGCTGCTTTTATCCTGACCGACGTGGAGAACGAAGCGCCCGGAGACGTCACATGGGCAGTTTGTGCTTCCCCCTCCGTCCTCGATGGATTCACACACCCGACTTCTCCTCTTGACAGATAGCGGAGGCTAGGAGCAATCGCCAGACGCCACTTTGCATACCCTCTGCCAACGTGGGACGATAATGACGTCCGCGAAGCCCTTCTTAGTGTGTAGAAGCTGCAGGAATGACACATTATAGGGCTTTCCGGGTTTAAAAACGTTGTGGCTAAGTCATGCGGCATCCATCAGACCAAATGCCGCCCTTAGGCACTCATCGTGCCTCGTGGCTCTCGACCCTCTGCATCTTCGGCATCTAGCATTGTTGAACGCTGTCGAGAAATCACCAATGAGCCTTGGAGAGACTGCCGACGTCGCCCACGGACTAGATCAAATCAACTCAAGTCTGTTCTCCTAGTCGCAGCACACGGAATCCTTTGCTCGACCGGAACCTATGAAATTTCGTCCCCAACATTTGAAAGGTGTTCGGCTGAGTCCGATAGAGGGATGGCCACTCAGTTTGTGAGGTGGAGGACTGCCTGTCCCACTGGATATGAAGGGAGGAGTGAGGCAAGGGCTATGCTTGATAGATCTTCGATTGGGCAGAAGTGCAGAAGACCATATCCATGGCCGAGATCATCGCTCGACGATGAAGCTGCCTACCCTGAACACAGAAGCATCTAGAGATCTGCGATGCCGACGTAATAAGTTACACATGACCACCAAAGATAACATATCGATGTCTACAGAGGTGATCACTTGGATGCCATCCTCGATATATAAAACCAGCGTTGACTTTCCCTGGTGGTGGATCCGGTTGGTCTCAGTCGCTCAGTTCTCATGAACACAGATCCACTTCCGACAGATATCCGTCAAGACTTCGTGTTAACGATCAATACCGCAACTATGGCGACCCAAGACAGCCAGCTTCGCCCCGCTGCTACCAAGAAGCAGGTATCGTACACCACGCCAAGCACTGGTGATACAGCTCACCACGATTTCGGACCCGAGCACAATTCCAACTCCCTCAACCGGGCGTCTGGAGGTTCGGAGAAGCCATTTACAGAGGATCTCGAGGCTGGAAACCAAAGACCCAATCCGACTCGGCCCACACTTTTCAACCGAACCTTCACTCAGCAGTTTCGAGCTGCAGAGACTGGTGAAGCTGAGGTGGACTTTGGCTCCCTCTCGCAGAAAGAGAAGCGACAAGTTGTCAAGTCTGGAGTACACTCCTACATTGCAGATGCTAATTTCAAAAACCGTACGCGCTACACTGGACAAACATTCGAGCAGCGCTGACTTGACTCTCAACGACAGATATTGTCGCTGCCTTGGGCGAGTTCGTTGGGACGACGATGTTTCTCTTCTTTGCATTCACCGGCACTGCTGTCGCGGTTATCCAGCCTGGGGATGGCTCTTCGGGCTTCAACATCTCAGTTCAAACGTACATCGCCCTTTGCTTCGGCTTCTCTCTCATGGTCAACGTGTGGGTCTTCTATAGAATCTCGGGCGGTCTCTTCAACCCAGCTGTGAGTATATAAATTGATCTTCTCCCATAGAGTCTCGCTTCCGGGGCTTCATTGTCGTGGGGCATCAGCTAATATCTCCCCAATTCTGGGGAATATCTAGGTTACTCTAGCTCTTGTCCTAATCCGTGCTATTACACCCATCCGTGCCATCTTTGTCTTCGTCGCTCAGCTTCTCGGCGGTATTGCTGCAGCAGGCTTGGCCTCGTGCATGTTCCCAACCGAGCTCAGCGTCAGTACGACCCTGTCAGAAGGTGTGTCCCTCGCCCAGGGTGTATTCATCGAAGCTATCTTGACGTTCGAGCTGGTCTTCACTATTTTCATGCTTGCTGCTGAGAAGCACCGTGCAACCTTCGTCGCCCCTGTTGGTATCGGTCTCGCACTCTTCATCGCCGAGATGAGTGGTGTGTATTACACTGGGGGAAGTCTCAACCCAGCACGGAGCCTGGGGCCCTGCGTTATTGCCGCCAATTTCCCCAGCGAGCACTGGATTTACTGGGTCGGCCCAGCTATAGGATCTCTGGTCGCTTTTGGCTTGTATAGGGCTATCAAGCTATTGCGATACGAAATGGCAAACCCAGGGCAGGACTCGAACGAATGAAGAGCTGTGTAGATGGACTTCAGATCGTTGCAATATGCAATCAGGATGGAAGAGAACTGATGGAGAATATTGAGATGGCGCATTCTTGTCGGCGCTTGGACTAATGATTACTCATGAATGATGTAGCTCTAGTCTTTTTCCTTACGGCATTGACTGTTAAACAAGGTCTGGTGAGCACGATATTTCCGCGGTGGACGTAATTCATTTCATTCATTGCCTTCCGATCGTGGATTGTATGAGCCAACCGCATTTGAATATCTGAATCTACTTTCGACGCGGGCCAGCAAGATAGCTGCCTCAAAAGACCTCACAGACCAACAAGTATTGCGTTTCGATCCGCAAATCTGAGAAGAGCCTGTGACGCGGGTGACCAAGCCACAAGAGCCGGATGCAATGATAGTTTACATCCATGATCCCCATCAGATTGGCTCTATCGAAATTGAATAATCTTGAAAGTCCACACAAAACTCAATCCACGATTTGCGTATGGATAGTTCCAAATCCGGAAAACAAACAAAGACCACGATAGTCACTTCCGTGTTTTGTCTATCCGTAACCAACATTGGGGGTTGGAGGGCGGCCTCACACCACTGGTAAAGGATGTTGTTTGCCGCAAGTCCACCACTGCCTAGGTACGGGCCATACTGAAGGTAGAACAGCCAATTCAGACACATGATGTCATCTATCGAATGCATGCGTTGGTCTGTCTCACCGATCACTGATGTAGCCTGCACGAGGTCTGCCTACCCCTCCCTGACATGACACTTGGCCATTCTGCACCGGATCAGCCTCTTGCTTCCGTAGCTCTCTTGAACCCCGCTTCGAGGTTCTGATGCATCCATTAATGGCTTTTGTATCGATGACAACACATAATGAAGTGCTGTAGCAGCTGCTGCTGGTAGGTAAGTCAAGCGGCAGGCGATTCGTCCGGCAGCGCTCGCTCCAAAACGACACCATGTATCGGATCAAACCAAGAAGCCACAGATTTTCGTCACATATATTTGGATCAGATGATTCAGGAAAGCTTTGTCCCAATATATCTGGGTATGCTTCCTTAGGAAGAAATAGGGGAGCCCTACCACGGACATACTATAACCGAAAGGTTGCCCCCTACAATCAGTTGCCACAGCACCGCCCGAGGTCGGCCGCAAATACTGGTAGTACGGATATGTAAAAGCCTTGCTACCGAAAGATAATAGATGCGTAGTTTCATTCCTATCCTGTATACGTCCGAAGCCATACATAAGATGATGGGAGTGTGATGATATACGGCCTTGAAAACATTAACAATAGGACCGACAGAAGGCGTTTGTGATAGTTTGTTCCCTCTGTGGCACAATTTCTGCTCGTAAAATTTAGTAGGTCCCAGAATCCATGAATGCTTTCCCTCAGCTTCGTCGATTCGAAACTTTTTAAGCTCCAATAGCCCAATTGTGTTTGAAAGATTGGTGAAAACAACTGCTGGTTTCCGCTAAAGATATGTGCTCAAGTTGAGACCTCAGCTAGCCTGTGAAGACTTGCTTCGTTCGCCAGATGGGATGCCTCGGTTTTGTAGTCAGTTGTTGAAAGGATACCAGCACTGTGGCCTTTTCCAATGCTAGGGGAGCGTTCATAACTGCATGAAGGGACCGCATACGCGCTGGGATGTACAGGATTAGGAGCCAGGTTCCCTAGTAAAAGCATATCGCAATTTCTTCAAGGCGATCATGGAATACCTGTATCTCTTTGCCATTCGTTACGGTCACGAGCCGCGGCAAATGTGCTAGATCTGGAGTTATGGACAAGCCACAGGGCAGTCCTTCACAGTTACCATGACTTGATAGAGAATGTGAATTGCTTTGCCAGAAAAAACAAAAGGAGTTGCCCATGCTCAGCTAACGAATTGTGTGATGTTATCCATGGGGGTAGCGTTATGCAAATGGTGGTTTTATCCATTGAATGCCAGATCATCTGGACATCTATATACAAAAGAAAGCATGTATATCCAGCCCATCTAGTTGGCAGTATGTGCCCCCTGAACCAAAATCATTACACATGCGAGACAGAATGTGTCAGCCCCAGCAACGCCACACAAGAGCTGTATTAAACAGAAGGGGAATTGAAGACGCAGGAGAGGACCAGAGATCACGACGCCACCTGTCTGTCCTTCTCCCCTTCTTCTGCGCTCTCGTGGTTGATAAATAGAAATGAGATCAGCACGATGCCCGCGCCGACCCAATAGATCCAGCTCGAGTACTGGGAGTATTGAATCATCTCCCCGATGAGTGACAGCGGGATGGTGAGTGATAGGCCGACAGTGACAACCAGCGGGGAAGTAAGCAGCATGGCGAAGGCCCAGGATATATCGCTGACGAAAGAGGAGAGAGAGTTGAGCTGCGACGCGGTGTCAGCACCTTCCTGTGCCATCTCAGTCACAATGTTCCGGGGTAGAGACTCACAATGATGATGGCCCAGATTTTTCCCGTGGGAGGCCACTCGAATGGCTCGATGTCAGTCCAGTGAAGTAGAATGAAGCCAGGCCACAGGAAGATCAAGTTCAGCAGGCCGACGAGACCAAAGAACAGAGGCATGTTGACGCGATCCTCATCGCCGACGCGCCTCTTCATAACGGTGACATACAGCCCGTACACGATGGCACTAAAGAAGGCCATCCCGTCGCCGATGGCGATGCTGGTCTGGCTCTTGTGGGGGAAGTTGCCGCGGTCCTCGTCGCTCTTGCCAGACAGGTCGACGCTGGAGATGAGTACGACGCCGGTCAGCGAGGCCAGCACGCCGGCCAGCTTGCGCGCGCTGAAGGACTCGACGCGCATAGCGGCACAGAAAATCAGAGTCCATACCGACGACGTCGATGTCAGGATCGTCACCGACCCGACCGAGGTGTACTCCAGGCACGCCGAAGCGAAGTAGTTGGCGCAGAACCAGAGCATGCAGAACTCAAGGCTCAGGACGGCCGTCTCGCGGAGGGTGAGCTTGTCGACGGGGGGCTTCTCGAGACCCGGTGCATCCTGGATCTGCATCGCGCTGGGGGTGCTGTCGCCCGTGCTGCTGCTGGCTTCCGCGTCGGGCTCGGCGTCGTCGTCATCGTCGTCATCTGTCCGGCCGCTGAGCAAGCCGTGCTCCTCGTCATCTGAGGTCTTAAGTACTGCGGGCTGCCGGAGAAGCGAGTTTCCTCTCGCCCTCCTATTCCCACCGCCCTGCTTGTACTCCCTGCCTTTCTCATTGACCCAGAGCTCTACCAGCTCCGCCCTCACTCCCTGCATGCCATGGCGCCTGTAGTACCGCGCAAACAGCGGTATCAGACTGATGGCGAAGATGGAGCTGTTTATGTACACGAGAAAGAAGGGCTTGTCGTAGGTGTGGTCCGAGAAGATGTAGCTGGCCAAAAAGTTGGATGTGGTCCACAGGAAGACGGTGACGAGAAGCAGAGTGATGCCAAGGGTGCGACGAGCGAAGCCCCCGAGACCTAGGCTCGCCAGGAGCCCTCCTCCTCCTGCTCCCCGTGTGCCGCCTGTCCCTGATGCCCGCAGTGATGTGATGGAGGAGCTCAGCGGGCCGGAGGAAAGTGATCGGCGGCGCATCTCTTCTGGCTCGGGGCACAGTTCGGCGGACGCGGCCAGAGGCCCAAGGGGCGCCATGGCTGTTTGTCTTGTCGATTGGCGCCAGATGCGAAGGAGCGTTGGGTTCTGTGGCCCGGGTTGACTTCAAGGTCGGGTGGTCGGCCGATGTAGCGACAGGCGCTCATCCCATTGTCCGTCGTGGATGATCAAACCTGAGTCTTGGAAAGAGGACGGAGAACCTCCCGAGTGCCTCGTACAAGACACAAGAACGTGATAGGGGACGCCGTTAAGTCGCAAGAAAGAGCCAACAGCCGGGAATGGAGGCCGTCTTGTCCAAGGTGTCTGTTCCCAGCGGTTCGCCTTATCGATTGTTCCCCGGGGTGTGGGGTCCCTTGTCTCAGCCCCTGAGCCGGCCGGTGCACGCGCTTGTGGGACTTGGAGACAGAGGTGTGAGACCCGCGGCGTTAATAATCATTTCGTACAAGAGGACATGCCAACCACACAGCAGGCCGCTCACATTTGGATGAACAGCGAGCCCTTTCTCCCCACCGAAATACTTGAATATCTCCCAGCGTATAATTCCATACCGAAACAACTAACATATGCGTATGCCCGTTTCCCCAGCGTCCTATAGCGATAATCTTCGATACTAGCCTAAGCCACTCATCATTCCAACCAACCCGCCCCCCCGGTCCCATCTCCGTCTTCGTTGCTATCATGCGGGCCTCCTGTCTCATGTCTCACCTAGTGATTGTGTGCGGTGGGTGATGAGCTGTGGGCAAGTCCCGCAACCTCTTCAATTCAATGCCTTCTCCACGACTGTCACATGAGAGGCTCCGCGAAGGATGCAAGCTTGGGGACGATGCCCAGTCTTCTACAGCAGTCGACACAATATGGTTCCGTTGCCCCCACGGCTGCCTTGCCGTCTGGTGCGCATCGCACAGCAGGCTACCGTCCTCCTGGCCAAGCAACCACGACCCCCTCGGCCGACTGGCCAGCCGCGCCACTGATTGACCCCAAATCAACACGAGCAGCCGTCCCTGTCGTTCTCGAGGTGGATGTTGATGGGGTCCTGGCTAAAGTCACCGCTGAACTCCTCGCTCTCCTCCTGCTGCAGCGCGTTGCGGGCGATGACCTCAAACGCCTGCTCCACATTGATGGCCTCCTTGGCCGAGGTCTCGAAGTAGGGGATGCCGCCCTTGGACTGGCAGAAGGTCATGGCGCGCTTGGTCGAGATGACGCGCTTGCTCTCCTCGACGTCGATCTTGTTTCCCAGCACAACGAAGGGGAATGAGTCCGGGTCGCGCGGTGACGCCTGGATGAGGAACTCGTCGCGCCACGAGTCGAGGGCGTCGAAAGATTTGGAGTTGTTGACGTCAAAGACAAGCACGCAACAGTCAGCGCCGCGGTAAAAGGCCACGCCAAGTGACTGGAAGCGTTCCTGGCCGGCTGTGTCCCATAGCTATACACATGCCCAACATCAACATCTCCCACTTGTGTCCATACACGTAGATTAGGAATTGGAACAGAAAGATTTTGTCGCACCTGCATAGTCACTTGTCGGTCATCGACGAGCACCTCCCGCGTAAGGAAATCGGCCCCGATCGTTGCCTTGTAGCTTGCGCTGAACTTCTTGTTGACCTGTTGGGGACCACCTCGTCAGCGTCGCTGTGACACAAGCCACTATGGCCTGGGATATTGCATGGCCGTCTAGCTGCAGTACGCATTTGCAGATGGAGAGTTCGTACATATTGGTTCATTAGGCTGGTCTTGCCGACACCGCTATCCCCGAGGATGATGACCTGTAGAGAGTAACTGTGTTAGAACTGCAAGGCTTTAAAGAACAGGTTCAGTTAGAGTACGATTTACCTTCAAAAGGACCTTCTTTCTGGAGCTCATGGTGGGCGGTTGTGTTGTGGTATTGCTTGAGACAAGGAGGAAGAGGAGAAGGGTAACGATGGATGACGCTCGACACGCACGTAGGCGCGCTTTGGTCGAGGCGACTGTGCTGTGGGACTTGGAGTCGGGGGGGAGAGAGAGAGAGCAAGGGGACAGGTCGAAGGCAAAGACTGAGTCAACAAGACCAGACGTTGGGAAGGGTGAAGTGTCGGCTAAGCAGGCAACACAAATGAAAAAAGAGAAGCACCGTGTCGAGAAGGACGATGGAAGTCGGATAGTCTAATGCAGGCGAGGCAAGCGAGCAAGTGGGTGGATGGCGACAGACTGGCAGTGTACCCGTTCTCCGTAACTGCAGAATAGCCTAGGCGATAGACGATAGGCGAGGGAGTGGAGGCGCGCGATAACAGCCGTAGGAGCAGGGAGCAAGGAAGAGCAGGACCCAGACACTGCCTGCCGTGTCTTTGTTCTTCACCACTGCCTGCGTAAGTACTCTGTGCACACACAGAGACGGCAAACTAACACCTCACCGCCGCTGCAGCGCTGCCCGCCCTGGACGGTGACATCCGATCGTCATTGCTGCAGGGGCCCAGGGCTGATCTCATCCCATCTCTTCCTCTAACCTCCCTCCAACACCAAACCCAATCACCAAAGCACCACGATCCATGCATCACCACCAGCCGCCCTCATCACCGTCACAGTGAGCAAGATCAATACGAACCAATGCGTCCACCACACAGCTAGCATATTCCAGCCAGCGCATCCATTATGATCGTTGGCTGTCAGTGCAGCTGAGGAGAAGGAAGGCAGATGGCCGACGACCATGTCCTCGCAAAGGTGCATGCCTTGAGCGATGTCGAGCTGGCCTGTCTCCTGTCGCTCATCAGCAGCGAGCACTGCATCGTCAGCACCCCTACTGACTGTCTCAACGACCTTGTTACCGAGCTGCAGCTCATCACCGACCACACATTCGGGCTCAAGTCTGCCGTCGTCGAATGCAACCCGAACACCACCCTCGACGACTTTGCCAGCTCCTTGCTGCTGCAGCCACACGCCTCCAGCCCGACCACCACGCGCTCGCTCTCGCCTTATCTGTCGCGAAACCCTCATGACAGTTACTTTCCCACCGGCCATGTCTCCTTCGCCCACTCGCCAGGCCGTCTCGGCCAGCCAGCCATTGCGCCCCTGACACCCCAAACACCAGGGCCCTCGCACAGCCAGATAGCCAACATCGTCCTCGCCAAAAACCTAGACAAGGCTCCCAGGGCAGTGCAGACCCAAGCCCTCGAGCTTCTGCGGACAAAGCGGATCTTTACAAGGACATCTGTACAGACTGCCCCAAAGATCTTCATGCTGGTGGCCGTCTTGGGCGCAGATAGCGGCGGCGAGGCAAAGGTGACGCAACACCTGAACGATTTCTTCTACGTGGCGCACTGGGTCGACCCAGACGAGGAGGGTTTCCCCCACATAGACGGGGACGATGTATCCTCCATATCCTACACCGACGACGGGCGGGGCGACGACAAGGCCAGTATTGCTAGCACCGCCAGCGTGGTCAAGCGACGCAGCCGTGGCAGCACCAACGACATCCTGTACCGCAGCAGTCCAAAGCCCCTGGCCATGCCTGCCAGTACCACCACGCCCGCCACCAACAAGACGCCTGCCTTCACGGCCGCCGATATATCTCACCTCCGCCAGCTCTCTCTGCGCACTGCCATTGATATCGACGTGCTCCGCTACCAAATGAACATAATTTCCTTCCTGCGCATGCACCGCGCCGTTGCTGGTGGCATAACCCCTCAGGCGACACGGCACCTTGACCAGCTGATCCGGACACTCGCGCCCCTGCATGGGCTAGAGTTCGTCACCCCTGCACTTGTGGGCGTAGCTGCCCGCAAGGTATACCTGCACCGCATCAAAATGGTCGAGGCCTCCAAGGAGAGGAGCATGCAGTGGGGCAGTGAACCAGGCGCTATTGAAAGATTACTCGAGGGATGGGGGCCGGAAGATGTGGTTGAGGAGGTTTTGGCGGTCGTCACTGCTCCCGTTTGACGTCCAAGATGTAGATAGAGTATTGGCTCGTTTGGCTCATTGGCCATCTAGTGGCCGCCCCGGTTTGTGTTTTGGTCGTCGTGCCTCCGTTGCATTCAAAGATACCCACATGTGCCACTGCTTGTTCGGGAAAGTATACGGGAATGGTTATTCCCTCTGTTGCGCACTCCCCTCTATAGTGGCAAAACATTTTTTTCATAGCGTGAACGAGCTTGGAGCATGTGCAGATCACTATTCTCGCCTGCCAGATTACACAGAGGAAGGAGAGAAAACCTTCTTTTGTCTTAGGTTGCAATCCATTGCATCTCACTTCTAGCTCATAATCAAACATTTGATGAGCCCTGTCTATTCGATATATCACCGTGTACGTCCCCACCTTACAGATAGATTCCTCATCCTTCCTGTCTCCGACGCGTCTCGCGAAGATCGCCCTGTGCCCCATAACCCTAAGGGTGCATAACCGTGAGACCAATCCACTCTGTTGTAGGCCAACAGCACCGGCCGGCCCCTTTTGATACGTCATGTCGTAGACTTCGTAGTGTTTGGCCATCTCTGATAGAGGAAAACACCGGTGAGACCCACTATTAACACAAATGCCTTGTCGTTCTCTATAATTCTGGTCTCCCATCCTAGTGAATCTCGGTGACCTTGCACTGCCAACCCGAGTTTTGAGACAGCAGTGGAAGACTGCGAGGATACAGGTCAGCATTGACTGATCTGATTGTCACGCCGTAGGCCAAGGAAGAAGGGGGTAAACTCACCTAGCGCCCAGGCACCAGCCCAGCTCATTATCGTTGATCTTCTTGGCGATCCTCACCTCTCGGTCGATAGGCATCTCATAACCGGCATGCGCAAGCGCAACCATAAAGCTCAAGTCGAGACAGTGCTCCGGACGGTCGGCAAGCTCATCAAGGGCGCCGCCGACGCTGGCGAACACGTCCCAGCCACCATCCCGCGAGCCACCGCACACGCGCGCCGCGAGATCCTGCATCTCACGCAGGGTGAAGCTATCGGGCATGCCAAGCGGCTGGGTGCGGTCATAAAAGTATGAGAGGAAGAAGACGTCCTGCTTCGTGAACGTCTTGGCTAGTGAGGGCTGGTGCACGCCGTTGAAGGAGCAGGGGGCCAGCTTGCACTCTGCTTCCTTCTTCAGAATCTTCTCGGCCAGGCTGCGGCACTGCGCGGGCGCGCCGCCGGTCGAGGGGCCGGTAAAGTTGAACTCGCGCGTGGCGCCGAGCGGGTGTGCATCGCCCAGCTTCACGGTGACCACCTTGGAGGTCCCTGACGCAAGACACGGGTTCACGACGGGCTTTGACGCCCAAGAGTTGTCCGCGCTGCCGCTGTGGGCCTCGTGAACCTGGTTGATGAGCTCCGCGTAGATGGCCTCTCGCGCGCTCATCAGTCCATAGCCCAGGTGCGAGTGCTGGTACAAGGTGAAGTGGCGTCCGCCAAAGTCCAGGTCGTACTTGTGGTCGCCCTCGGCCATCTTGGCCGGCAGCCCGCCGTCCGTCACGCCGTTGAAGTTGGGCTCAAAGACGATCTGCGTGGAGCCACCGCCCAGGTCGAACACAGCTGCGGTGGAGCTCTCGTCCGGCCCCCAATGTTGCCAAGCAGGTAGTTGGTCGTGATCCACGCGTAGACACCCTCGTCCTTCCCATCCATGATGGCGACGCCTTCGTTATCGGCTGACACAACGGGGAAAGGGTACTTGGTCTCGAGGTGAGTGCGCACGGCGTCCAGGATGCTCTGCGACTTTTCAGGCCCGAGGAGTCGCAGACCGGCGGTGGCCTTGACAGCGACCGGGGAGCAAGCCTTGAGCTTGTCCGGCACGGTTGCCATGGCCTCTTGCATGAGTATGTCCAGACTCTGGGCGGCGGCCTGAGGGTCGTCAGGATATGCGCTGAGGCCGCTACTCTTTCCATCGACCTTCTTGGTCATCTGGAAGACCTCGTTCTCGAGATAGGGCGTTGGGCCGCAGTTGTTGAACTTGTAGACGTGGATACGGGAACCAGTGCTGCCGGCATCGATCATGTTGACATACTGCACGATGGGCTTGTCCTTGGAGAAGGACTTTGTGCAGTGCGGCGTGCCATAGCTCGAGTCGGAGGGTGTCTGGCCACCGCCGCCCGAGGATACGGACCCAGCAGAGCCGCGGTAGACATCGACACCTGAAGGGGCGAAGTAGTAGAGTCCGACCAGGACGAAGAAGACCAGTGCGCCGGTTTTGAGCCAGCGCGTCTTCTGGGCCTGGGACATCATATCGTTCTTGAGTTTCTCCAGGGTGCCGACTTGTCGCGGCTGGTAGCGAGCCGGCTTTTCGTGTGGGTCGTGGGCGAGGCCTTGTTTGTGTTTGGGCAGAGAGACAGAGGTACGCCGCATGTGGGCGTTGGTCCCCTGTGACGGTGAGGTCTGACAGCTGGAGGGGGACAGCGAGCCGGGCCGAGTCGAGTGGGATCGAGTCGCGAAGGTGGATCGACTGTCGACGGCAACTATCGACGGCGAGCGAGCGAGCGACTGCTGGGCCGGTTCGGTCTCAGGCTGGGTGACAGCTTAAGGCAATTCGTGGGCACGAGCACAAGCCACGGCCTCCATTAAACGCGATAAGCCCTAGGCGAATAGATAGGGGAAGCGAGAGACAAGAAGGGGTCACCGCGTGGCGTAGCGCATGCGTAACGAGGAGAATAAGGGAGGACAAAGTGTCTATTCCCGGCAAAATGGCAGGCCCAAGGCAAGACAGGCTAATCCCACGGACATGAACTGGGAAAGAAAAGAAAGAGGGTGTCGTGGCGTGTAGTGTCGAGTCGAGTCGAGTCGAGTGGCCAGAGGGGAGGGAAAAATAAAAGGGGCAGTGACTGAATGGGCAAATAAATGGCTGCTCAATCGCTGATGCAGAATTTCGCTGTCAATCTCCATGTGCCAGGTAGACTACTAGTGTACTGTGGTACACCACTACAGGACAGTAAGCAGCCTGCAGGGCCGCATGGACGGGCTTTCCAACCCGGCACGGCAGTCTTTTTGTGTAGCTGACCTGGCCTGCTGGCGTCATGGCCGGTCCCTGATTTTGTCCCTTGCCCCTGCGGTTGGGTGGAGAAGATCCCCCCAACCTGCCCGCCCCTCCTGCCCGCCCGCCTGGCTCTAATCTTGGATCCCTGTCGGGCAAGGCAGGTCCAAGGAGACGAAGTCAAGCCGACCTAGCTCTCTGCCTGCGTGCCTGCGTGCCTGCGTGGAGTGGAAGGAGTTAGCTGTGGCGTGTTGCCATGTGGCGGTCGGTTCCTGCCCGCCTGTTGCAGTGTTACGGACCGCCCAACGAACGGACAGTTCAGCCACACTTTTGGCCGTCCCGTGCCGTCCCATCTGTCGACTTCGCCGAGGTTCGATGATTGGTGATGGATGTGCGCCGCATGATGGATGATGCACCCTTCTTTGACGGCCTAGACGCCGCGTCTTGTTGCTGCCTCCAGCTTCTGCAATTGCATCAAATACATTCCCTTCCACTCTCCTCAAGGTGAAAAGGCAAGTATTCTCCTTATTCTTCTCGTACGGTGGTCCTTCAGCAGTCTCCTCTCCTCCTGGCTCCTTTTCCATTTGCGCTCTGTTTCGGTCGCATCTGCTGCTGCTGCTGCATTGCGCCAGCCCACGTCTTTCGCCGTCTTGGTCACGCTTGTTTACAGCCATGGATGTGCACCTGCTCGTGTATGACCTATCCCAAGGGCTTGCACGCCAGATGTCCATGGGTCTTCTTGGCTTCCAGCTTGACGCCATCTATCACACGTCCATCGAGCTCGATGGTCTTGAGTATGTCTACGACGGCAACGTTGTAGCCATAACCCCCGGCTCGTCTCATCTCGGCCCACCCATGCAGCGCCTTCATCTAGGCAAGACGCACCTGCCCATGGAAGTTGTCCAGCCGTATCTAGACTCACTAAGGGAAATCTACACCGTTCAAGTGAGTATCCTGTGCTGGCATTGTCTCGGGTGTGGCGGGCTGACACTGTTAAAGGCGTATGACCTGTGGAAGCACAACTGTAACAACTTCTCAAATGACTTTGCGACCTTCCTCCTGGGCAAGGGAATACCCGATCACATCCTCCACATGCCCGATGCGGTGCTGCAATCACCCATGGGGAGGATGCTCATGCCCGCATTAAATCAGCAGGTCGAGGCAGGCAGGCAAGGCAGAGGAGGAATCTGGGGCATCCAGAACGGCCAGCCAGCGTCGACACCTGTGCATTCCCAGGTCCAGCATCACCACGGCAAGGTCCGGACCGTTACCAGCTCCAGTGAGCTCGAGTCACTCCTCGCAACTGTTCAAAAGTCTTGCGCCGTTGTCTTCTTCACTTCCGCAACCTGTGCCCCTTGCAAGCTGCTCTACCCGCTGTATGATGAGCTGGCAGCTGAGCTTGGGGACAAGGCAGCGCTAGTCAAGGTGGACATATCTCAAGCATTCGACGTTGGCAGTCGTTACTCCGTCCGGGCCACTCCCACATTCGTCACCTTTCTTCACGGCAAGGAGGAAAACAGGTGGTCTGGAGCAGACCGGGCAGCTCTTCGTGGGAACGTTCAGCTGCTGGTCCAGATGGCTTACCCTATCCATCCTCATGCGTCGCTGAGGCTGCCGAGCTTGCAGAACCCCGAAGCCAAGCCTGTTCTTTTCGCCAAGATCCCTCCATTACAAAAGCTCCTCGCGAAAATGGGCACTGCGGCGGATCACGAAGCCGTAAAAGCCCTCTCGCATTTTATAGAGGCTCGAAGCAAAGAAGGCCCAGCAAACGATCCGCTACCCAACATGACAGCCGTGACAACATTCCTCAAGGAGTCAACGAGTACCTTGCCTCCCGACCTCATGTTCACAGTTATCGACCTTCTCCGCTGCGGTCTCGTCGATCCTCGCTTCAGCAGTTTCCTTGCGGAAGAAAAGGAACACGCCACAATCTTGTCCCTTGTCTCCTATGTGAACGGCCTGAACAATTGCCCATACGCGCTGAGGCTCGTCACGCTGCAAATGGCTTGCAACCTCTTTACCACCCCTCTCTACCCTGATCAGATCCTTACGCACGAGGGCCTGCGCTCCGCTGTCACAGGCCTAGTCTCAGCCAGCTTCCTGGACGACAATCACAGCAACGTCCGCGTTGCAGCGGCCTCGCTGCTATTCAACATCGCGCTTTTCAACAACCGCAAGCGACGCATGAGCCAGGATGATGCACTTCCCGAAGCCGATCAGATAGAGCTCGCGGCCTCGCTGCTTGAAGCCATTGCCCAGGAAGGCGAGTCCACCGAGGCGCTGCAGGGCATGCTGCTTGCTCTGGGGTACCTTACCTATCTCGCGCCGCTAGACGGGGAGTTGGTGGACTTGCTGAGGGTTATGGCTGCGGATGATACAGTGAAGGGAAAGAAGAGCACGTTTAAGGACTTAGCGCTGGTTCATGAAGTTGGCGGAGAGTTACTCGGCAAGGGTCTGAGGAAGCTGTAAACATGGGGCGGTAAAGGTCTTGTGTGGTATGACTTACACATTGCGTAAGGGACACGTTTGTGCATGGCGTATTCTCATTTGGCGGCTTCAGAATGGCATTTTTTAGACGGCAAGAACACTCAGTGAGTCAAACCTAGAATTAGACAGGTCACCACGCGAGTGGAATACTTGGATCATGTATTTTTCATTGCCAATTGTATACATTATCATGTTCGCTTGTTCTCAACAAAGGCTTTCAATCTTCTCCCATCAAGGCGGCCTCCTTGCCTTTCGCATGAACGTCTTCTTATACAAGACTTGTCGGCGTTTTTTGGGACAGCTAGTGAAAGAACTTCAATTCAATATTGACCCCAGAAGTCTACTAGCTCATCGCCGTCAACACCGCTTAATATGAACAGCTACAGACATGTGCCACAGGAAATTGAGTGTGAGCAGAATGACATCGTGGTGTCGTGAGGGTGACTAATGAGCTTGACGCGGCGCCCATGTCTGACACAAACTCTTAGTAGAGTCGGATCACCCACCAAAGCCTATTTCCTCACAGTCTCGTAGATATCTTGAGGTCCACCTGCTGCAAAATCCTTCGGAAGCATCAATTGATGTAATGGGGTGGGGCGATGGCTAGAAATCGTTGTCACACTGCACTCGGGTAACTTTTCAAGACTGGATTCCCGTAGGGAATTGAGTATATGTCTGTCTGCGCTATAGCTCCATGCTTACAGGGAGTTGTACGGCTCTTGAAAGGTATAAGTGTCTGCGAAGTCATTCTACTGCTACGTCGCGCCAATGGCTCCGGCTCTGAATGTTTGATGAACTCAGAAGCAGTAATCATGACTTTACATGAGTATGTTAAGAAAAGCTTTGTTTCGTGTTTCTTGCTTACATATGTACAACTACAAAGTGATTTGTGCGTGTGGGTGTGAGTAATTACAGAAATGATTTTGTTCTGACATAGGTAATTTGTACACGTGCGAAGGCTCATACTATCCCTTCATCCAGTGATAGACACTCAAAGACCCTTATTTACATGAAATCTTACCATCTTGTGTAGTTGCAAGGGTTCTGACCATGCCGATCGACCAATTTCACTCAATATAGGATATTACTCGCCGCCGCAATAAAAGTTGCAATGCCCTTTCCTTTTTGTTTCGTTAGTGGTGGCTCTCAGAATAATTCAAATTGGGTGTCACGGCATGCTTACTGCAGTAAAGTCGAACGGCAGTCTACTTATAAATGAAAACAGGGACGAAAATCAGTCGCAGTGGTCAAGCTTGCTGGTGGGCCACGGCATGCCACCTGGGCACTTGTGATCTTAAAAAATCTTGCAACCTGCTCAGATCAAAGCGGTTCAACGCAGCTGAGCAAGTAATTGTAAATACTGTTATCGTGCAATTAGACAAGAGATGTACACTATCGGTGTGCGTGGTTGCGGACCTCCGCGGACTCTTTTTGCTAGCGACCTTTTCACTTCGGACCTAGGCAGTCTTCACATGCACCCTATGTTCCCAAATTCTTGGAAATTGAAGGATAGAGGGCGTACTGTATTGTCATTCTATTGTAATTGGCATTGTATTCTCTCTGAGCGCTGGGTCTTGAGCGCTCACCACTGTATGAAGGCACCACATACATTTTATATGTATGGGGGATTGGAAACGCAACCGCTGAAGGATAGTGTCATTCAGCCCGCTTCATCATGAGCCTGAGGCCGGAGATCCAACAAGTTGACTTGAGAATCTTGAGCGCATCTCTCAAGAATGGAGTCAGGACGCAAGGCAATGATCCTTTCGCCCAAGCACGTCAAAAGATGGCAGATTTCGCTTGTGTGATCCTCTTCCACGTGTTGGATCCATGAACCTCAGCAAAAACACAGACAGTCGCTGCACTGGTCTTTGTTTCTTCACATTATGATGCCGATACGAGAGTGATGGACTGCGAAAATACAACGAGGCGCGTCTTGTGTTGTCAAATGTGGGGACACTCGAAATCTACCGAATAATTTGGCAAAGCGGACAGATATATCACGGAGGGTTTGTTGATCGGAGTTGGTGTACGACACGGCGCCTTGCTATTCAACTCGATACCTGAAGAACTTGTCAAGTAAATCCAAGGTTTTTCCTTTGCTGATGCAAACCGGCTTTGGGGCAAATTGCGGATCAATATCAGATCCAAGTTGTGCAAGCTTGACCACCATTTCAAGGTGCTGAATTTTCGAAGCGACTTGGGAGCCAGGTCCTCCAGGGTTTATTGAATGATAGTTCGGTCTGGGCCAGCGGCCACGTTTCTGGGCAGAGCCAGGCCCGTTGTAAGGTTGTGTTCTAGACCCAGCAACCAAGCTTTTCGCTGATCTGCTGATCTCCAATATTCCGGGCCACAAATGCTTAAAACGTTTGCTTGTTTTGCAGGGCATGCTTGGGGAAGAGGTGCAACGCGCATTGGTAACCCGGCCACAGGGTCCCATTATCCAAAAGCGGTATTCCGAGAGTGATCAGCAGCGCGGCTCGCGGGGACGAGAGGCGAGATAAAATAAGACAAGCAAATTGAAAAAGTCAACATCACTGTCACAGGCCGTTTCCTCTAGGGAAGCTCGAGGCGGGCAATTTATCCAGATATTAACTGTGCACCTGCTAGCAGACGGGAAATGTGGGTTCTCAAGCTGGTCCCGCATTTAGTCTGGCGTTGTGTGAGCACTCCCTGTACTCGATGAAGCGGCTGAGCAATTGTACCGTCCTCGACCAGCCACTACTGCCATTAGACGGATGATGACCCATAGGTTTTCTTTTGCATGGTGTGCAACTGAAGAAACCATATCCCCCATGCAGGACAGTCCGGAACATAGTCGACAAGATCCGACTGACACCCACGGTACACCCCACACTGCTGGCAATGATGTGACGCTTTCCCATCAGGGTCATTCAGGAACGTGGGGCTCCGAGATTAAGCTCTCGTGCAAGGGCTGTCAACCCGATGGTGCCAGAATGCCAAGGGTAGGCCTGGACCGTTTCGCTGGATGCCATTTTGGTTGGCGGAAGTAGCGATCCTTTCCGTCTTGGGTTGTTTGCCTGCAGTCGCCTCCCGAGACTGGGGTACCCTTGGGGGCGGTCCAAATATGTGTCTAAGTTCGAACTTCGTCCTGCCTCCCACACCTGCGTGGGTCGACGACAGTGAGAGATCTGGGTGCCGTGTCAGCTGTTACTACCCTGAGCAACTGTGTGATGTGATCACGCGGAGACCGTCAGCTTTTGTTTCCCCTGCTCTGTCTGTGCTGGCTTCCTTGATCCTCGGTTCCAATCGGAACGCGCTGCCTAAATGCCTAGCCCAGTTTCCAGCCAGCGTCTTCCTCCGCAGCGTTTTCCAAGTATGCCTCACCCAAAAGCAGGGTGCAACCTGCACCGGAGGAAATGAGGCGCCGCCCGTGTCCGAGGGTCGGTGGTTCAGACCTGAACACATCTTGATATTAACCACCAGAGGCCGTCTTCCCGCTTATCCGACACGCAACGGGGCGCATCTGTCGATGTGCGAGGCTTGCTTCTTCATAAAAGGCGGGACCGCCGTGATTCAAACTCGTGGATAGAATCTCGTCTTCAGTTCAACCTCTCACTCCGCTCAACAAACCAAATTTGACCGACACTAGTTGACATCAAAGAAAGATGGCCGTCAAAAGCGTTCTTCTCGCCGCCTTGGCCACCATGGCTCTGGCCGCGCCGGTCGAGGAGCGACAGAACTGTGGAACCATGTAGTAAGTCGACCTTTCACCTGGCCTTCGACCCTCGGGCTCGATATGCTAATGACGGCGATCAGCGCACAGTGCGGCGGGATAGGCTGGTCGGGAGCGACGTGCTGCGCGTCTGGGTCTGTGTGTACCAAAGGCAACGATTATGTTTGTGGCTCACTCCTCGCTGTGGCATGAATTTGCTCCCGGTTCCATGAAGGCTGACTTCGATCGATTAGTACTCGCAGTGCCTGCCTGGCTCGGCTGCGAGCAGTTCCACTGCAGCGACAACCTCCAGGACCACCACCACCGCAAGCCCTTCGACAACCACGCGCGTCACCACCAGCTCAACGTCCAAGGCGAGCACAACCAGCGCGGGGTCGGCGACCACCTCGTCTAAGCCGTCCACCACGATCCCCGGAGGAGCCGGCACTACCGCCTCGTACAGCGGTAACCCCTTCAAGGGCGTGAACCAGTGGGCCAACTCCTACTACGCCTCCGAGGTCTCTTCCCTGGCCATTCCAAGCCTCTCGGCAGCCATGGCCACCAAGGCTGCCGCGGCTGCCAAGGTGCCTAGCTTCCAGTGGCTGTGAGTATCCCATCTTTTTCCCTTTCGCGTGTTGGTGGCTGACAAAACCTTCGAAAAGCGACACCGCCGACAAAGTCGACACTTTGATGGCAGGCACTCTTGCGGATATTCGAGCTGCTAACAAGGGGGCTACCACCCCATATGCTGGGCTTTTCGTGGTGTATGACCTCCCGGACCGTGACTGTGCGGCTGCCGCTTCCAATGGTGAGCTGAGCTATGCCAACGGTGGTGCTGCGAAGTATCAGGCGTACATCGACTCCATCCGCAAGCAGCTCATTACCTACTCGGATGTTCGAGTTCTTCTGGTCGTTGAGCCCGACTCGCTCGCCAATCTGGTGACGAACCTCAACGTCGCCAAGTGCGCTAACGCAAAGGACAACTATTTGCTATCCACGCAATACGCCCTGAAGCAGCTCAACTTGCCCAACGTCGCGATGTACATGGATGCTGGGCACGCCGGTTGGCTGGGATGGCAGGCAAATCTTCAGCCCGCAGCTGATATGTTTGCCAAGGTATACAAGGACGCTGGCTCTCCTGCCGCCGTGCGTGGGCTTGCGACGAATGTAGCCAATTATAACGCCTGGAGCGTCGCCACCGCACCATCTTATACCCAAGGTGATTTTGCGAAATGTCGTAAATCTGGCAGGAGACCAAGCCGCTAACATGTTTCCCAGGCAACGCCAACTACGACGAGTCCCACTACGTGCAGGCCCTCGCTCCTCTGCTCGCGGCCGAAGGGTTCAGCGCACACTTCATCACGGACCAGGGCCGTTCCGGCAAGCAGCCGACAGGCCAGGCCGCGTGGGGAGACTGGTGCAACGCCTTGTAAGTAAACTCATTCGACCAAGACCTGGGCTTGCATAGTTGACTAACACAAACACCTTAGGGGGACTGGGTTTGGTCTCCGCCCCACCTCCGACACGGGCCTCGAATTGGAGGATGCTTTTGTCTGGGTCAAGCCCGGCGGCGAGTCGGACGGCACCAGCGACCAGAGCGCCACCCGATACGACTTCCACTGTGGCCAGTCAGACTCCCTCAAGCCCGCCCCTGAGGCCGGTACCTGGTTCCAGGCGTACTTCGAGCAGCTCCTGACCAACGCCAACCCGGCTTTCTGATCGGATCGGCTGGTAGTTGATGGACTGTGTGGGTAATTATCAGAGCTCCTATCATCGTCCATAGAGAGTATCCGGGAGTTTGTCCCACTCTCAAAGGTCTTTCCCTTCGATGTATATAGTTCTTGCGAACACCATCGCTGTCCATGCAAATAGAACACGTTCTCTTGACGTCGTGCCGGACAGGCTACTTTATGTTGTGCTTGAGACACCACTTTGCCCTCGAAGCCTAGTTCTCCACGGTCCGCCGTCTCAGGGAGTCGTGAAAACAGAGTTCAATCTACCATCTAGGACCTCTTCAACGGTTTTTTTGACCGTGGTGGCGAATTCGACGCTATCGATGAGCACGCCGAGCTCTTGACTTGTAAACCAGCTCGCTCGGTCCATGTTGCCTGAACCCAATACAGTGCGTTGTCCATCAAAGATACTGAGCTTTAAGTGCGAGTGCACAGGCTCCTCATCCGAGGTCGAACATTCCCTTGGCCGGAAGTAGAAAATCCGCAACGACCCCGGCGCGACAGCCTGAGCCTCGAGGTCAACAGTCTCAGCCCCTGGATGCGCCTGTTCTGAGGGTTGAGTTGAGTCACGAAGCCGCCGATAACGCTTGACTAAGCCCCGAATGCACCAACCAGTCGTCGTGCCCGCTGTAACGATTTGTTCCAACAGCATCATGCGCCGACCGGTTACAATTGTGACGTCTACTCCGCGGGCGAGAGCCTCGTCGATGGCAGAGAGCACTGGTGGAGAGGTGAGGTTCGGGGTTTGGATGTAAATCTCTCGACTTGCTCGGTCCAACAATCTCAGAAACTCAATGTTGAGAGGCGTGTCCGGGACCGAAGGGGACTTCCAAGGCCAAAAGCAGAAGGACGGGTTGCGGTGATGCCAACTGGGGAGCCACTCAACTCCTGTGGCTGGTACTTGGACATCCGTGAGCCTGTCCGCTGGGGACTTGACTGTACTCTCCTCATTTCTGCTGTCATTGACAAAAGTTTGTCTGGTATCCTGTTCCAAAATTGGCGGCAGAGTTGCCTCGACGTCCAGATCATGTTGCCACACGGTGCGGTAGAACCCCAGGAGGCCATCAATGGGGTCATCACGCGGCACCTTCCTCGACATCTCCAGACATCCCTCGAGCCAAGTCTCCCAGCTGACGTTGCAGCTTGGCACGAATGCCAGCCGGCGGTCCACGATCAGAAACTTGGGGTGCATCACGCTGAAGGGCAGGAAGAACAGGCTCTTCACCTCCAGCTCCATGTTGCCCGCAGCCAGGACCTCCGGGGCTGGCAGACCCAATTTTCTGCTCCAGGAAGACCGAGGGTAGACATAGCCATCACTCGAAGATGTGTGCGAGAGCTTTTGGAGCAGAGAACGCGACGAGAAGCAGATGCGCACGCGCAGTGGTTGAACGGGCTGTGTCTGTCGCTTCCGAGCGAGCTGCTCAAGCGTATCGGAGAGCGCCGCCAGTGTCTTAGAAGATGCCCAGAAGCAAGTTACCAGGATGATCTCATGCTGAGCTAGCAATATCGCCGGTAGCAGTCTCTGCGTGTAGATCGAGGCGCCCGTGCCGAGCATGAAGCTATCCATGACTGGTACCCCGCGACCCGGGTTGATCGAGTTGTCAATCTTGAATAGGACGACAGTGGTATCATTGGTTGAAATCAGGCACGTATCTCATCCTCCGAGAACAAGGAGCCTGTCCCGATCGGGGTTATGGGCCTGGGGATGCTGCTGAGAGCTGTTGATTTCTCCTGCCCGTCGCGTTGGTGCTGGCTGACGTGCACCGCCTTGTCCTAACCCTGGCCGTAGCCTCCCCATCAAACCCGTCGAACAACAGCCGACCATTCCAAGGTTGTTTCCCAGGGTTGGCACCCAAAAGGTTTCTCCATGACCTCTGAGGCTGCAGGGGAACGGTAGTCACCTTGGTCAGGACACATTGGCATTATGCACTTGGCACATGAACCTGGTGGCGTCTTGGCACGCAGCTCGAGTCGCAGGTGGGTGTCGAACCAGTCGTTGATCGTACTTATGCATGTGAAGCAACCACACAGTGCACTTGGGCAACGACGGGCCCCCTCATAACAGCAGCCATGGGCAGGTTGTAGTCATGGCGGCAACAGATTTCGGCCCCAGCTCTTGATCTTGGGGATGCAACTCGGCAAAATAGGCCATGCTGATCACATGATGCCCATCAGGTTGGAATGAAGGGTCCGGGCCGACGAAGAGACTCGAAGGCTCGAGAACAACCATCGAGAGACGCGAAAAACTTATGCCGAAGATTTTTGATAAGCAGAGGATTTCCGCACGAAATGCGAGGATATTGGATACCTAGGTAGAAAAGGATGACTGCCGGTGGGATGGGAAATGATGGGAGCGCAGGGCTTTTGATGAATTTGGAGTAGGTTGGGCCAAGACATTGTTGCATATTGTTTTATATAACCGGAGCCAGAGCCACCGCTCCCTCATCCAAGCAGAAACTTTGAGCAAATTCGGTGTGTGTTGCCATCGGGCTCACAGTGGATTCTTATACCAATAGTACCTAGGTATCCTCGCAGATCGAGTCCGTAGTCCGGCAGCTGGCTGGCAAGCTTGTCCTTGCGAACTCCCGAGATTCCTTCTGTACTTTCATGTGTGTGCTCCTTGGAAGGCTGGCCTGGAGTTTCTTGGAGATGTCCTGATTAGGTCAACTATATTGATAAGCAAGAGCACGTACCAAAGAAGAGGATGCCACACTATTGATATTGCATGTAGTCGGCTGGCCAGCTGATCACCTACTCCTTAGAGATCTTCCACTTGAGCACACAGACGAGGTCTCCAGATAACACGGTCAGCACGTGGTTACGGTCATTTATACATTGTGAAGCTTCTCCAGATTCTGCATAATGCGTTCAGTATGTGAAGTCGAAAAACGATGGAGCACTCAACCTCACCTTTCACATAGTACCATGCTTCAATGGAGTGGGTCACTGCCTGTCATCCGATCCTGGGCAGTCACCCATATGGTCATACTCATATTTTGTGAAGATGAGTCAGCAACTAAATATTCAACCGCTACCATCTTGAGAGGTGGTGATTGTGTCTTGAGAGAAGGACAAGCTCGGCCCAGTGAACAAACCACTACCCGCGCAACGTGTGACTGGTTAGTTCAATTTGGTCTGGAGGATGCTTCTGGGCCGATACTGTTGAGAGAAGGCGCTTTTTAATGGCTGCCCATTTCGGCACTTTTAGAGGATGCCGCAAATTGATTGGTGTAACATGCACTATATATTGTGCATGTTGTACATCAACTGAGTGGCCCGGCAAATCTGGGTGAATCAGGAGGTCTGCATCAATTCCGGCAATTGGGCAGCCTTTCCATGGGGCCTTGTGAGATTTGGGACAACGAAGACTTGTTTGTTCGATGAGAACTACAGGCGGTACATATGTAGTCATTCATACATGATGCTAAAGCCAGGAGCATAAAGCGTGCCCAGGGTATCTTTCGTCTGGCTCTCAACTTGTATGGATGAAAAGAAAAACGTTCTTGCGCCGATTGTGACACCGGAAACCCAGCACTTACTTTTCAACTAGGAACAAGATCAAAAGAGTCGAAACACTTCTGGAGACATGCGTTTGAAATCCGTTCTAGCTGCCGGCATCGCGGTTGCTCCCTCCGCCTATGCTATCATGCTTCGATTCTTTTGCTCTCAGCTTGTCGTGGACCGACTCGACCCGTAAGTTCGTGACGTATGCACAATAAACAAGAAGTCAGGAGAAGATATTCACGAAAATTGAGTACAGTCTTGTCAACCCTGGGGTCTTGCCATCCCCCACCTCCACCAGATTGTGGGCGGAAATGCGTTCAATGCATCCATGAATCCAGCAGTACACGACGTGGCAACCACGGCAACTTGCACTTCATGTACTGTGCCCGAAGACAAATCCAACTACTGGACAGCCGTCATGTTTTTCAAAGCACGAAATGGAACCTTTTATCGTCTTCCCACCATGGGCAACCCGCTAGGCTTCACAAATGCCAACGGCGGAATGACCGTGTACTACCTCACCAACGGCAAAGCGTCACAGTTTAAACCAGGCTTCCGAATGACTGTCGGAGATCCAAGTTTTCGGACGGCAGAACAAATCAAGAAATACCCTAGCCTGATCTACACGTGCCTGCAGACAGCGTACACCCGCGGCGCAGACACCACTGGGTTTCCCACTGGCACTTGCGCTGCGGGTATCATGGTTAGCTTACGATTCCCAACTTGCTGGGATGGTAAAAACCTCGACTCAGCCGACCACCAATCTCATACCGCCTATCCCGTCAACAATAGATGCCCTTCCACACATCCCGTCACTGTTCCGCAGGTATTCTACGAGGCTATATGGGACACTCGAAAGTTCAATGACAAGTCTCTGTGGCCCGAAGATGGCCCCCAGCCATTCGTATGGTCATTCGGTGACAGGACCGGATATGGCAGTCATGGAGATTACGTTTTTGGCTGGGAGGGTAACGCATTGCAAAGTGCGCTAGACTCGAGCAACTGCAACAGTGACCTCCTGGGGAACAGCTTGAATTGCTCACCGCTGAGGAGCCAGTCGGTCCAACAGAGCAATCAATGCACTGTCAACAAATCTGTCAATGAGAATCTCGATGGTTGGTTGGCCCAGCTCCCAGGTGGTATGCCGTTGGCCTGACACGCAGACTCAGGATGCGTAATGATTGGGGTCTTGTTTTGCATGGAACCTCAATTGACACACTCATTCCATGATTCACAAGGTCTGAACTCGAACCCGAATCTGTGGCGAATGCCGGACGACCCTTTACTTTCTATACTTAATACAAGCCATGTGTTCAACAGCTCTTGATCCAGTCGTCACGTACATACCATGAATGATCTTTGAGGCAAGATGTCTCTTGAATCACCCACTTCCACGTATCAGCTGTCATGGTCAGATGATATAAGTACTCCAATCGTTCTCGCTAAAGCGACAGCAGCAATTATCTAAGTAATGCCGTTTCTCGTGAGATGAAATCATACGTATACGAGCAAACAGAGTGCCCCTGGCAATTCAAATTAAATGGCTTTTACTGAGGAGCCGGCGCTGATCTAGGTAACGTCCGCAACCCTCGCTTGGGTTCGTAGAGGCGCGCGCTGTCTGTCATGTGTCGTTCGTTCTAGACCACAAGAGTCATAGATGTGCGATTTAGCATTTGAAGTTTGGTGTCATCCGAAATCTCAAGCAGCCACGGTCACAAAAGACTGACCTGTCCTACCCATATGTTGAGTCTGCATGGGGGCTTTCAGCTAAAAAGGGTTGTCGTTCTTCCGAACGAGACAAATCGTACGTAGTGAAAATGTTTATCCCTGAATTACACCACTTGGAAACGTCAAGACCGTATCTTGAGACGGGACTCGCCTGAAACATGTCAGGTGAAAGGGATCCTCAGGCTTCTGATAGACCCCGCCTGTCATCCCGTTAACATTCGTACCGGGACGGCAGCAGGATGAGAGGTACGAGATGAGATCACCAGCCAGGATTGATCGGCAGACTTACTAGGAGCTTCCTATAGAAATTTCATTTTGCCTGAACTTTTGCTCCTTGAGGCAGAGATAAAGGAAGTGCACCGCTTGCTCGTAAAAGAAAATTGAGGGGAACGCGCTTTGGATGCCCTGGAGGTCAACTTGGCATCGGCATCGGGGCTGCTGATCCGGCCCACCTAATTTATGATTGAGACAAAACATACGTTTTCTTCCAGTGAGACTTGGCCCTACACTAGTACAACAACGGGAGCAGCGACCTCTTTAGTGCTCAAAAATAAGGTTTCTGCTGGAAGACGGCTAGCGAAGAAGCTTTTCCATATTCTGGGTACCGACCTGCCGGATCTACCAGTGCCGTGAATGCGTGAAACAAGAGTCGCTAATATAGTGGATGAGCGGCACGAACCGCTTCTGGATTTCAATCAAGCCTGACCTGCATAGGTGCAGAGGGGCACCCTGCCTCCAAGCTTCATGACAGCTGAAACGCCGACTCAAGCCCAATGGATCTTCGGTAGATCTCTAGTTTGCGCAAGAACCTCGGCGAATTAGAACGTGACTTGGTCGTAATCCTTCCAGAAATGCATCAACGCTTAAATGGAGGAAAATGCGTTCGACTGACGATGAAGGGGCATTCGGTATTTGTTTTTGAGTGATTCTACAGAGAACTGGCTCCGAGTCCCGTGTGTTCGGGACATCATGGGAGCCAGTCGCTTTTCGGCTCCACATCAACAAAAGACCAAAGGGCACTAGAACTAAAACTAGGGGCTCACCACCGTGAGCACTTTTCAGGGGTGTTGAATCGTGGAAGTCGGATAGCTACAGGATGACTGTTGTGAAAGTAGGACTACCCTTGTTCGCTTCCATTACGGGTGCATGTTAGCCGACGACGACATCACCTCCGTCACATCACCTCCGCCAAACATAGAGCATACTGTTTCTAGTGGTCTTACCACACACCTCAATGGGGTGTACTGCAGAGCCGTATTATATTGCACCGGTCCGTACGATATTGATAAGATGCCTCACTGCAATCTCAATGCCCCCGAGTCAACCATTGAAGCAAAAGTGGTTGCTTATTTGGACGCTACGCTATTTGATTTTCAAGGGCTTTTTAGAACTTCTGGCTTTCACTTTTCAACCACTAGCTCCGTTTGGCACACAACATCATGACGGCAAAGGCTACTCTGCTCCTCGTTGCGTCGGCACTCTCGTCGAAGGTGCTCTCTGCGCCATCTGGCGGTAATTCTACGCTCTCTACTAGTATAGTGGAAGTACAGATCGTCCATTTTAACAGTAACAAGACGGGGCCGCTACCACTAGTCAACGTCGGTCTCGGAAGCCCTCCCCAGATGGTAAAAATGATCATCGATACCGGCAGCAGTGACCTGATATCTCCTGAGACTGGGAGCTCGGTGTGCGAGAAGCCGCAGCAGCTATGCACGCAGAACCCTTTCGGCCTTGTCCTCGGCTCTTTCAGCCCCAATGCGTCAAGTGGTGTTGAGAAGACAGGCCTACTCCTCAACACAACCTTCGGCACAGGCGAGTCATATCAGGGGCCTTTTGTCAAGAGCCTTCTTACCCTCGGGAACAACAATCAGACCCTATCAGATGCCGAATTCGCTCTCCAAGAGGACGGCTTTGTCCCTGATGATATACCATCTTTCGCGGTGTTTGGAGTTGGCCCAGTCGGTAATGAGGCGTCCGACAAGTCGTATCCGAATGTACCGATCTCGATGAAGCAAGCTGGCGTCACCAAGACAAGTGCCTTTGGAGTTTATGTCAACGACTTCCGTAAGTGCTCAACTTGGCTGCCCATTGTCATAGCATTGTGAAAGTTGTTTATTGGATCTAATTTCATATTCTCAGGAGGAACACCCGGGTCAATTGCATTTGGTGGCGTAGACAAAGCAAAATTCAGTGGTGAGCTAAAAGCAGTACCTCTGCTTCCCAACGACCAAGGAGAGTTCCCGCAGTTCGTCGTGGGACTCAGCTCCGTAACAGTCACCGGCGGCAACGGGCAGCAAGTGGGACCACAGAGGCGAGCACCGATAAACTTGCTCAACGACACCCAGCCTGCTCTCCTGGATACGGGCAACCCTGAGCTCGACCTACCCGCCGATACAGTCCGAGGAATGGCTCAAACTCTGGGGGTGGAAACCAGAAATAATCAAGATGCTGTGTTGCTTGGTAATGTTCCGTGCAGTCTTGCTTCCATGTCAATGGCATTCGGGTTCGATAATGACGCCACCATGATCAACGTACCACTTGATCTCCTCATGGTCCCTGGTGATATCCCAGGGCAATGTGCAATTCCATCAGTCATTGGGCTTGAGAATGGGGTAGGTGGTGGACTGACCAGTCTAGGCAACCCGTTCCTCCAGGCGACTTATGCTGTCTTCGACAGCGAGGGGAAGAAGATCTTGCTCGGGCAGGCTGTCATGAATGTGACAGAGAGCAACCTAGTCGAGTACACCGCATAAGGTGCATTGTGGCTTGTCAAGATGGTATGGGTCGCTATTTCCAAGGTTGGCTTTGTATCTTACCCTGCGGCAGCGGTTTGCGTGGTGGAAAGAACAGATGACCTGTGCCGGGTGGTCGAGCAACTATCATAGACTATCCGGATGAGCGGATGAATGCGACGAAACCCCACTTGAACACATTCTTTCAGTTTACTCCTTTTTGTCTTCAATGCTAAATAATCGCACTATCAAAACTTGTAACCATAGGAATAACGCCAATGAAACATCGGGTTATTGCGCAACATGGGACACTCACTCGATGCTGCCCACCTATGTAATGTCCATCGTGACATCTGGAACAAATAGCCTTAAAAGGTATGATTCGTGCCAATCACTTTTTCTCCCGTATCACTGGTAGCTTTGGTGGCAACTTGGCGAAGAATCAGTGCCACAAACATTGGTTCAAGAAGAAGGAACGTAAATTTGGTCCTTTACTATGTATTCGAACTGTACGTTGAATGGCTGAGGTGAGGAGTTGGGCGAACGAATGTCCGAAGGCTTTTTCTCCAAGTATGATATATTAGCGGCTGAGTTATTGTGATGGCGTTCATCGCGTCAAACGAGACCATTCACCGATGTGCTTGTCATAGAAGGATCAGTTCTGGAATCGATATTAAATCTTTAATTCTGGAATTTGGCAAGCTCTGATCTGCTACTTGCCCACAGCATCTATCCCATCGAGCCTCCGATGGGACAACCTGCTATGGGATTCTCTTCTGGCCTCCAGGGCTCCTAAAGGTGAACCTTTAGCCTCCTATAGGATGGCATGCTAGAAGATAACTTCCCCACCTTCTAGAGAATAACCCGCCACCGTGAATGATTGGAAGGTAGTCTATAGAACAGTTTCTAATATCTAAGTAAAGAATAAGGTAAGCTGCAGAGGCTGTAATATGACTGTTTCCTGTTTTTGAAGGTGCTACGGTGTCACGGCAATAGTTGCATCGTGGTACGCCTCATACGTGTGCTTGAACTCTTCCATGGCTCATTGTATAATACTGAGCATGTGTACCGCCGCCCCCCTCAACATGTGGGGTCAATAATAAATCTCTATACGTGACCGCCTCAGCTACTGCACCCAAGCCTGGACACCAGTCGCCAATGTGCGGGAGACGAATAACGGTGACCGAATCAAGATTCTCATGAGAAGCCAAATCCACCCCTTCAGCTACAAGACTAGTCCTGGTGGTCTTCATATGTCCCCTTTGGCGCCTGACTGACCCTACTGGATTCGGGCCTCGCCTGATTAATGGGCCGTCCTGGGCGGCAGTATTTAGAGATCTAGCGCGTGTTTTGAAGGGATACGGGAGTATGTTTTCCTTCGAAAAAGTAAAAATCAAGGAAGAGTGCATTGCGAGGCTGCTGAGGTACTAGAGAGCGGATAATCAAGGTTAGGGGGGTCTATAGGTCTAAATTGAGGTGGAAGCAGTGGTGAGCTCTTCACACCAGTACATCCTTGAATTGAAGACGTGAGCTGATGGCCATGGAGCTGAGGAAACGCACCAGGCCTGGCTATACTTTTTCTGGCAACGAAGCTGTATTAATCGCTACTTTCACTTATCAATCTTACACATGAGGAAGCTTGGAGGGGTCTTATATACAAATGGCTGTATAAGTAGTGAATCTGAGTGGCAAGACAGGGGAGAGTTTCAGCTGTACTTCTTTCGGCGGCGGTTACCGAGTTCCCTTCAGAAATTCATTGCATCCCACGGGATAAACATTGCTGACAGCCATGGGTCGTCCCCAAAGTTGTGCACAAATTCCCCTGTCAGGGCATCCTGATTGATCTGCAAGTTGGCACCCATAACCGCATCATTACCCGCGGCCATGGCCAGCCGGTGGTCGAGAGCCTGTGGACCAGCCGAAGATGGATCAGGCTCGCCGCCTGTGATCCCATTGCTCGCCCAGTCCGCCTGCACGCCTGCCTTCATGAGCCCCATAACCTTGACCGATTTGGCCCATATGCTTTCCTCTACAGCATCGCAGTCAGTTATCAAAGAACTAAAAGAGTACTCTCATACCGACACCGCAAAGAATAGGCCACAATGTGGCCGTAGTCTGTTTTAAAGTCCATAGCCCCTGAAGGCTATGTTGTATGGGCCAAGAATGGGGCATGGCTGTTCTTGAAGGGGTAAAGATTGTATCGAGAAGCTGCTTACCTCGCTCGTCGTCCTCCTGAATACCGACAGCGACACGGATCTTGTCCATGCGTGCTGCGACGCGGTCGAACATGGCAAAGATGTCGAGCCGCCGCCGTACTTCAGCTGCGTCCCAGGCCGGGAAGTCCTCGAGCCTGCTGAGTTTGATGATCGTCACCAGACAGCTAACAAGCTGAACGAAGAGGTGGAAGGTTCCGCCGACCGCCATAGACGGCGGCGTAGCCTCGTACGTCTCGAACCAGTTCTCGATGGCCTTGAGACACTTCTGCAACCGCCCTACACGAAACATGATATCTGCATGGGCCGTGGACGGCGGTAGATGTAGTGCAAGCTCATTTATGATGACTTCAGTGGCGTACATGTGGAGAAGCACTGTTTCTGAGAGAGAGAATGGGTGCGTTAGACCTGTGTTTATGCGGAGACAGTAGCGGGACTAGAAGGTGGAACTGCGTCAAGTACCATGTTCTAGCCGCAACAGTTCTCCTTTCCAAAAACTTACCATTACGAGAAGTGGTTGTGATTCCCGGCAGTGTCCTCCATATATCCTGCAGTTGGCCGTCCAAAGCCTTAATAAAGTATGGCGATATCTGGTTCTCTCCGCTCAGAGACTGTTGTATAAGGAGGTCGTTCATTTGCTCCGAAATAAAAGCACAGCGCACTTGCACGGAAAGGGTCTTGTCTCCTTCCCACTCAGGCTGTTCTATCAAAAGCCGGAGGCTATCCTCCATGTGAGGTGTCCAGCGAAGTTGATTGTCTCTTCTCAGCATTTGCGACGCCCTGTTGATCATGTAAGCGCCTGGCGCAGGTGGCGACCTGCTTCGGTCTCGCTTGTATTCGAGGAGGTAGACTTACGTATTACACCAGACGTAAAGTGCCAATACTGTCCTTCTTGCTTCCATTGTGCCTTCTTTCGTCTGGGGGTGTTTCATCCCATGAAATGCAAACTTTTTCATAAAAGTAAATGCAGTCTCAGTCTTGATGGCCGTGAGCCCAAGGTCTTGGGCGATGGCAACTCCGATACCAGTCCATATCGATATGAACGGGTTCTCCTTTTTGTGGGAATGTGGCCTATGTGTCGAGTGTCAGCATTAAATTAAACCGTGATTGACGGGGTTGGAACAGAGAGGGTTGCCGGGAAAACGGTAGCAAGCGAAGTTGTGACTGGGTCGTTGTAAAGTGATGTTCAAACGTGATATCGAATAGTGTAAAATAGCACGGGAACATATTGCACGTATGCCCACAAGCCGAGCGAGACTTCATAACACAATGCTAGTTGAGGAGGAACTGTGAAGTGACTGACCAGCAGAGGAAGACCAACAAGCCTTGCAACAGGTCCAGGCTCCTGTCGTACTGTCGGACGACCCTATCCGAGACAATGTGGCGGACCTTGTCCCCGATCAGATGTGATTCTTTCGTAGAGCGGGTTGTACAAGCCATGATGGAGATCCACAGCAGAGGGCGAGTCTGTTGGAGCTCCTTAGCAGTCGTCTTCGGCGGGATGTAAACTATAGGGCCGAACTGTGGATAGTCCCGCCGGAAGAGATCCAGGCGCTCCTGGGCCTCATTCTCGGGAATGTAGTAGTCTAGTTCCGAGTCTGCACTGCTGCTGGAAGGGTTCGTCTTGCCACCCCATGCGCGACAGGTCGCGGTTGAGGTACCTACGGTGTTGGGACTTGAGTCTGAGGAGGGAAGGGCGGTTCCATCGGATGTTGATTGACCCAGTGACGCTGGGGTCGGGACTGGCGGTGATTCATTGGGTCCCTTGACAGCTGTTTGGGACCGTATCAGGGAAACGAGGTCATCCAGCTTCTCCTCCAAATGAGCTGTCCTCGAGCCTGGGATCTTCTTCTGAGACCGCTTGCGATTTGGTACTGATGGCTGACAGTCCTTCTGCAAACGGAAACACCTGGATTTCGGTGAGTAAATTGCATGATGAACGTGCCGAACATTTGATAACATGTGTCGAATGTAAAGGCATGGAATGACAAGCAGCGCTTAGATTGGTCTTGAAGTGGTCCTGATGGTCTAGATTCTACGCCTGCCATTTCTAGACAAGGGCAAGCTGGGCAACTGGATCGGTACAGTACGGTGGGAGTAACATACCTCTCGCATGCACCTACATGATCGCCGTACATGCATTTGCACTTAGCCTTCACACAGTTCGTGCAGGCGTGCCCGTACGGCGCCGGTGTGCCGCCGCCGGCCTTTGCCACACGGGCCGGTGACGGTTGCATTTGCTGGTGGCGCCAGGAACTCGGAAACTGTATGAGTTGTACGCGGGTGGATTCCAAAGTTCACGTTTGGCGCTCAGTCGGGATTGGGATTGTGCTGTGATAGGAAGCACGAGTAAGGTTGCGAAATCCACTCCAGAGCACACAGGCAGTGGGTTCGAACGAGGAAGTATGGGCGTGTCGGCCAGGGAGGGAAGCGGATTTGGACCGAGATATAGCATCCGAAGGCCGCCGGAGTTGGCCGGCTGTGCAAATGCTAGTGGGTGCGCGGCTTGGTTCGGCGTGTGATGTAATCCGATCCTTTCATTGTCAAACGCCCGGGCTCGTTCGTCCTTAAGGCATCTGAGCGTAAGCTGACACGACACCGGAACATGCGGAACATGCTCTTCTCCCGAATACGAGCCACCACTCACGAGTAGCTGACTGTTCTCCATCATTGAGGAGCTGCTAAAAACTTCCAAGGCAACGCAGCCCTGCCAATGTCAGACGGCGTTCTGAGATGCATTTCTGGTCCAGCCGTTGTAGCTGCTGGGTAGGACTGCATAACGGGGGTGTTATCTTGATTAAGCAAATGTAACTTATGTTCTTGATTGTGCGTGAAGCCATGACCATGATCCTTTTGCAATCTTTAACCACTTCTTCGTCGTCCTTCTAAAGTTGGGCGTCCCCGGGCACCCCAGGCCTTTACCTATCCTTCCAGCCGAAGGCACATCTCAAAGTCAAGCACAACCACAGCGAATGCCTCTGAGGAAGACAGGGGTCCTGTGTTGTATGCACCCTCAATGTGTTGTTGACCGCCCAATGAAGTAGTCTTGAGTGTGCGCAAAATGCTCTGTTCCGCCCATACCTCCATCAGATGCGAGATCAACTTGAGTACTCTGTCTCCGATCGTCTTCTCGTTCACATATCTATCTATAAAGTTGTGAATTCCCCAGTGAGACTGCGATGGAGGTATACTTTTCTGGCGGCGGCTGGCTGAGAGCCTGAGCAGGTTTCTGAGGTCTCTGACGATTTCCTCCGCGCTGTCTTGTTGCCGTACGTTGTCCAAGAGAGAGACAGGATTGTCTAGATTGTTGCTCACCTGCTCTACACCATAATTCACTGCTGCATGGCAGAGCTTATGTTTCAACTCGCCCCGTTGCTTTTCTGTCAAGGCCCATTGCGTTCCGGCTGCCTTATCGTTGTGCACTATTGAGACCCGAGCGGTGACGTTGAGGCGAAACGCGTTAAGATGCATCTCACGGTACAATTGACAAATGTTTTCATCCACTTTGAGTGAAAATCTAGTGGCTGCAGGATCACCTTCACCGTTGACATTGTCGTCACCGGACCAGAGCTTCTGAGCCTTTATCTCCGTCAAATAAAGAGCCGTGATTCCAGCATCACGACTGGTTGACACTAGAATTGGTAAAGCCATTGTGCACCGCATCAAAGCGTTCTGTTGCCTGCGGACATATGCCCACTGAGCCTGACGCTGGTGGAGAACTTCCCAGGGTTGGAAGCTTGCATATTTATATTAATATCGCATTTCCCTAGCTATGCAAATTTACACATTGCCTCTGTTTCAGTCTATTGAGGGCAAAATCGACAAAAGGCTGAACAAAGAAACTTCCGTGCATGGAATATTCCAGACGGATAGCGGAGCGAAAATAGCTCGGATTGAGACGCGGCGCACCAATGCAGCCGCAGGAACTCCTCCCAAGAGACGACATGCAGCCTGCGATTTTACTTAAACTCTGTTCAGGCGTACACTTTTTAGACCTCTTCATATGTTCTCCCGTTGTGCTGCCCAAAGCTTACTGATACTGCATAAGGTATTGGCTTTGGCACATGTTAGACTAGTCTACGAGTAAAGAGCATGCGGGTTGGATAACCAATTCCTGGTAATGAACAAATCGAATCACACCCAAAGTTGGCGTCAGCCGGATCACACAGCATGGCAAGATTTGCAGGCCTGCTTACTGGCCGGGCACGGATTTGTGCAACGGACTTTGGAGCGAACGGCGGAATCTGTCCGGCGGGACAAATGAGCGGCTCGATAAAGTCCCGCCGTCTGACAGATCAAATCGCCAATCGATTAGAACAGAAATGAAGCAAATCTACGAGTTCATTTTCTCGGTTCAAATGCGTACAGGAAGTGTAAGCACGACCTCAGTGCATCCAAGTCAGCGTTGGCATGGGAGACGGGAAAGAAGCGGGATTCGACTTTACACACCCGTAATCCGACATTATTGACTTGTAGCCTAACATGTAAACATCTAATGACAATCCAGCTGGGATGCACCATTGCCGTGGTGGTGCTGTCTATATACTCTATGGGTTACTATGGATGAAAATTGTGCGGCGAGGGCCAAGCAGCTCAGATTGTGTCTTCTCATGCCCATTTAGGTCCAGAAATCTTGTTCTCAAGTATCAACTCAAGGTGAAGCAAAACATTCCATGGTCGAAGCAATAATGGCCGATCCCAAGAAGCCAAGTCTACCATCTTCGCAAGATGATGCGTCCTTGGCAGACGACAAGGTCGAGCAGCAGCAGCCCAGCAGAACAAGCTCCCGGAGGCCAAGCATCTCACATCCACACCAGCCTGTTCTGCTCTCACTTGTGCCCTCCATTGCAGCATCCGTGCCCCCAGTCACCACCAACGACGCAGAGGAAAACACCCGACAGGATACCGCGACAGGGCACCTCACGGGTCTGCCCTTGATACTCGCCCTCATAGCACTCAATCTATCCACTATTCTCATTTTCCTAGACAACAGCATACTCAGCACTGCCACGCCGACCATCACGAACGAATTCCACTCTGTCCAGGACATTGGGTGGTATGTCTCGTCGTACCAACTCACTCTCTCGGCCCTCCAGCCTATGACGGGCAAGCTCTTCACCTACTTGCCCAACAAGCAGACCTACATCGCCTCGGTGTTGCTTTTCGAGCTCGGCTCCCTGATATGCGGCCTGTCCACCAGCTCCAATATGCTCATCGGAGGACGTGCAGTTGCAGGACTTGGTGCCTCTGGCCTTTTCAACGGCGCGTTGACTATCATCGCCGCGCTGGTCCCGCTACGGCGGCGACCCGCCATCACTGGGCTTCTCATGGGGGTGAGCCAGCTGGGACTTATCGGCGGACCCCTCATCGGCGGGGCCCTGACCCAGTATTCAACGTGGAGATGGTGTTTCTACATCAACCTCCCCATTGGCGGGGTCGCGGCCGTCGCACTGGCCGCGGTGAGGATCCCCGAGCAGGTGTCCAAGCCGGAGTTTCGCAGCTTCCTTCGCCGCCCAGGCCTGTGGAGAAGATTCGACCTCGTGGGCACGGCACTGCTCGTGCCGTCCGTCGTGATGCTGTTGCTGGCACTACACTACGGCGGCGGCGGCACGTACCCCTGGTCCTCGGCGACGGTCATCGGATTGTTCTGCGGGGCTGGGGCGGTGGGCGCGGTGTTCGTCGCGTGGGAGTGGCATGTGGGAGGCGAGGACGCGATGGTGCCTCTCAGCATGTTTCGCGAGAAAGTCGTGGTTGCTGGCTGCCTGACCAACCTGTGCTTGTTCAGCTGTACCTTCATCACGTCCTACTTTCTACCCCTATACTTTCAGTCTGTGCAAGGCTCGTCGCCTTTCACGGCCGGCGTACACGTGCTTCCAAGCATTATTTCGCAGCTCATCACAGCCGTATTGAGCGGCTTTGCAGTCAGTAAGCTAGGATATTACCTCCCATGGGCCATCTTCTCGGCGGTTTTGTCGAGCGTTGGGTCAGGGCTCATCTCGACCTGGACAGTTGGAACCAATACAGGGACGTGGATTGGATATCAGATCATCCTTGGCGTTGGCCGTGGTGCTGGTATACAAATGGTACGTCTTCTCTTTCTCCCTTTGCCTACATTGGCTCTGGAGCAAGCGAGTTGGGAACCGCCTTGCTGACTCTGCCCTGCCACTTAGGCACTCATCGCAGTACAGACCGTCCTAGAGCCATCGCAGATCGCAGTCGCCATGGCGATGCTCACTTTCATCCGTAAGTAGCTTTCAGACAGGATTGTGAACCCTTGAAGAAGGAATCTCTACATTTCACGGTCATGCTGCTAGCTTTGAGACAAACCATGGTCACATTGTGACCCTTTCCCTCACCTCTTCCCACGAAGCTACCCCCTCAGCTGCTTGCTAGCTGACTTCGCATGCTGCAGAGGGTCTAGGCAGTGCCGTCCTCATATCCGTGGCAAATACTATTTTTGACGACAGCCTTGCCTCTCGGATCCGGGAGAACGCCCCGCACGCCAACCCGGAGGCTATTCTCGCCGCGGGAGCTACAGCATTCCGTAAAGTCGTCTCTGTGGAGGACTTGCCGGCTGTGATACGCGCGTACGCGATTTCGTTCGAAAGAACCTTCTACCTTGCGGTCGCTCTGTCGGTTTTGTGCTTTTTCACTTCCCTGGGTCTCGGAAATCGCGATGTGAGGGCGACGCAGCAGAAGGGCAAGGGCGGTGGCGCTGAGGACAGCGGCCAGGAGAAGGATGGTGACTTCAGTGTCTGACCCGTCGGGTGGGCAAAAGGCTGCACCTTGGTTCTGGGACGATGGGTTTCATAGAACCGCCCTGAAGCGAATGCTTGCAGAGTTGATCTTCTTCATGTTGGCAGGCATAGACAAGAACGGGATTGGTTGGAATGCCTTGAATTAGATGATATGTACAAATCGGCCACCCGCCGCGCCATCGAAGCTACTTGTCGGGCTCGGTTGCCACAGAAAACCCGAGTCTGTTTGATGCTCCGCGCCGCCCGGCCCGTGGGCCCAACATTGACCGCCGGGCGGCTCGGATGCGCGTCATGCGAGCTGACCGCATTATTTGACTTGCACAAGTAGCTTGGCGTCTCCACGATAGCTTGGCACTCAGATGCCGAGACGAGTCGTTCTCTGGAAACTTGCACCGCGAATCGGAATCGCGCCCTGTTTCACAGCCAGCCAGTCAGCCAGCCAGCAAGCAAGCAAGCAGGGCAGGGCATCGTTCGGAAGCGGGTGATGGCCACGATGCAGAAGGTAGTGCACATGCCTCCGATCGTGCGCAAGGCCAAGTCGGCAAGGCGTGCATATTCAGCACCTCGCACTAGGTTCCTGGGCCGCTTTCGGGGGACTAAAGCTTATCCTGTTGAATAGCGTCGGTGGTGGTGATTATGGAGCGCATTGGAAGCAGTTGCCCAGCCACGTGATATTCCTAAACGCCTTGCCATGCTGAAAATGAACGAAATTCTTCGCGGCCACGCATGATTCAAAATCTAGGACACTTGTCAGCGGCTTTCCTAAGTCGCGGAAGGAGCGCGACGACTCACCTGATTTCGTAGCTCCCCGCCCGCGTCATATACCTGACCCACTTCACACTACTGTAGTTACTCTTCTCGAATACCTTGAGGTATCTGACCAACAGACCGCTGCTCGTAAACATGAGGAGGCTGAAGCTCATGCTCAGCGGAGGCCTACTCCATGTTTTTTGGTTGGTCATGGAGGTCAGCTCGGCCTCGGCACTGAGCACGAATTCGCTCTGCCCGGTGAACCTTCCGATCTTCCACACTATATGGTTTTCTGCTGGCTCGTACTTGGCCTTCCCCTGTGTGCATCTCTCGGTTATTCTGGCGGTGTTCAGGGGCGTGGGGATGCGGACGACGACATTGGTGGCGAACAACTTGGTGCCAAAGTTTGCCTTGACGCCGATGCTGTACTCGACCTTGGTCTTGCCAACCTCGTTAACGATGGCGTGGACCTTGAAGGGCAGGTTGATATTTTCGGTGGCGCGGTAACGCATGAGCTCGAACTCGCCATCGGGGGGGACGAAGGAGATGATACGATCGGAGTCGAACTTGCCCAGCTTGACGCACTGGTGGAACTGACAGTCCTCGAGGGTCACACTACCAGCCGCTGCTTTGGTAGCCTTGGTTCCCATCCTGTTGCCGCTGGGAAGGCTAAGCAGCCCGTCGTTGTCGAGAAGGAGCCTGTCGTTGAGGCCGAACTTGCACTCGGGGGTGCCTGAGAGGTAGGCGCGCATGATGATCTGGCCTGTGACGTCGGCACGCAGGACGGCGCCGGTGGCGGACATGAGCAGGTTGACGTCCTCGATGACATCGACAAATGCCTCGTTCTTGCGGTACTTGACGTCGGCCTTGCGCCAGGACAGGGCGCCGGTGGCCTGCATTGTGATCTTTGCCGAGTCCTCGAACTTGTTCTCGGACTTGACACCCTCTGTGGTGATGTACATCTTGAGGGTGTCGGTCTCTGTGTTTTGGGGGTATCCAAAGTCGATGATCTCGTCGAGCAGCTCGTAGACCAGGACGAAGTTGTTCTTGACAGCTTCCTCATCGAACTTGCCGAAGTAGCCGCGGCCGAGCTGGATCAGGCGGTAGAGGAACTCGAAGACGAGGGCGGCATTGGCGTTGCTCTTTGTGATGGCAACCAGGTAGATGTTCTCGTGCTTGACATGGCTGAAGGTGGTGCTGCCCAGGGTGAGGATGGGCGAGCGGACCTGGGCGTTGCTGATGACCTGGATGCGGAAGACATCGGCGAGCCGGGGGCGGCAGTCGTTGCGAAAGGCACGGAATATGAGGTTCTCGCCCTTCTGGTTGAAGATCAGGATTCCGGAGAGCATGGTGGAGGGAGGACTGTGCTGGCTGAGGCTGAGGCTGAGCCGGCGAGGAACATTGGCTGACTTGTCTTGTATTGTCTTGTCTTGTCTCGACTCGACTCGACTCGGCTTGATTCAGGCGATTGGGAAGGGGGGGGCAGGTCGGCGATGCCACATTGAGACGGAGCTTGTCGCCTGCGCGCCGTTGCTTTTGCCCAGGTTGTGATGAGTAAGCCAACTCAGGGGTATTGGGATGCAGGTACTCGGTACATACTACCCGTACCCGGCCGAGGCACGCAGACGCGCATGCCCTGTGCGTGCCGGTGCCAAGCTGGGCAGGCAGGCAGGCAGGCAGATTCTCTGTTGTTCACCTGTGCGCCCGATCATGTCGCCAATTTTAGCCAACACTGCCAACCTGCCCAACCCAATTGCTCCTACATGCTGCAGTCTGGCTCGTGCAACAAGGGCTGAGAACCCATACCCAGATCGTCGCTCACCTAGCCAAACCCACCTCACACGGTCGGTCTGCTTGTGCTCCCAAAAAAAGCACTCAACATCCACCGAGATCCACGCCCGATGTGCCAGTACATTCCTTCCTGATGCAATGCTTCGCTGGCTGTGTGGTCTGTTGGTTGCTTGCCTGCTTGCCTTGCTTGCATGACCATCCCCAGCGCCAGCTGCACCTCAGCTGCACCTCGTCTGCACCTCGTCTGCACCTCGTCTGCACCTCGTCTGCACCTCGCGCAAGAGGCGTGATCGCTCTCCCGTAACTCGACTCTGAGGCCGAGCATGTGTTTCAAGTCCGAAATCTACCTGGTCTAGACGCCGTCTCCCTTGGGCCCTGGACCGTGACTCTGTCAGACAAGGGCCACGTCGTCTCTGAGTGCACGGGCACGCATATCCCGTACCGTTTGCGCATCTCAAACCCGAGGACGCGCCTGCTACATGCAGAAGCACCAGCCGTCTAGGTGTCTAATCTGCGTGTGTGTCTCTCTACGCTGCAAACATCGTTCAGTGTGGTGCGTTCATGGATCCTTTGCTCCACAATCCAGCAGCATGCAGGCGAGCAAAAGCCAATGCCCCCCAGCAGCCCCATCGGAGCTCAGCCCGCAACGAAGTCTGTGCCTTGCTGGAGAAACACGGATGGCCAGGTCTTTGCAGCGTCGAGACGGTCACGGGCATTACACTAGATCAAAAGTCTCCGATGCACTGACTGCAGTCTGCTCGTCGCCTGTTACCACAGTGTGCAGCGCAAACGGGCCGGCTACGCTGAACAGCCAAAAGCCGTCAAGTCAGCACGTCCTCTGGCCGCCTCGACGTGGCCAAACCCGACCCGAGAACAAGCTCTATACACTGAACAAGAGGCCCGCGGTCTGGCCTCGCTGAGCAGAGAATATATCTTGATTTGGCAGTCTGAAACATGCCATGCACGCCTCAGCATGATCCTTGGGAGAAGCTGCCCGTTGCATGTCCTGCCGCACACCCTCGCCCTTGCCGGCTTCCGATCTTCAGCAGCAACATGAGCGAGATCAGTCAGAGCATACTGTGATTGAGGGCTGGCCGATATGCGACGAGACTTTCATGTGCACCGCAATTGACGCCCAGATATCCCAACGCGGTGCGGCTGGATAAACCCCACTGCCGCGTTGGCTGCCCGTCTGCGCACACTTTTCTTGTCGGGCCCGCAAGCTGTGCCGCAGCTGAGCATTCCTTCGAGGCCATCCATGGAGCCTCACATCCTTGGAGCCTCACACCGCCCAAGCCGTTAATCATACTCTGCACCCCAAGCTTCATCAGAAATGGGGCCGCCCACACTGCCTCAGCCGGGTTGATGTTCATATGCGGGCGCGAGAAATGGACGTCAAACGTGCCTCTTCTGACAGCTGCCACTGCAGACCTCCCGCCCGAGTCTAGTTTTTGGCTCTAACATTCTAGAACCCAAAATACCAAACGCACGGGACGATCTTGGATCCCGCCCACATTGCGGGCAGGCCCACCGGCATTGATGAGATCCACCTCCGCCATGGCCAAAAGGCTAGAGCTACTGGGGCCGGCTCCCCGTCATCCCAAGGGGCCCCACTAATGTAGGTCCCGCTGCCTGCAGCCGTTGGTACGCAACAATGGGCAGGACTATGTGGCCCCTCCCATGTGGCATGGCTTGCAGGCCCCCAAACCAGTGTTTTCTTTGCCTTTTTTTTTGTTTTTGCTTGTCGATACAACCAGAACTCCCTTGGGCTCCATTTGGGCTGGCCTGGAGCTTCAGCCGGATCCATGGGCGGGCGCTGACAGTCCACTTGGTCCAATCCTTCTTGCCTGGACCAACTTTCCCCTTGCCCGGAACGATACCCCCTTACAGTGCAGAATGTCAGCCAGAAGTGTACATGTGGTGCAATGCAGTGCGAATTCCAGCACCCAATAGACCATCTAGTGAAAAGTCGGCCATCCTCAGACGGCTTGCCGCCCTGGGCGAATTGCTCGATCTGGTATCCGGGCTGCCGATCCTCCTGAGCCACGCAGGCAGGAGATGGCACGTAGCAGACAAAGCAAGCTGCCAGCTGATGGCCGCCAGCAGATCCCGGGGAGCGGCCCCCCTATTCTCGGCCAAGCTAGTTGATTTGAGCTGCTGTTTCAAATGCTTCCACCACCGTCCCCTACTGCCGGCTACGAAAGTGGGCCCTTACATTGGCTCCAATCTGACTGGGTCTCCCGATCTGCCCAGTCTCGCCAGTGTCCCTGGCACGGCCCTGGCTGGTCCTTGACACGGCCCCGTGCTTCCATTTCTGGCAGCCTTGATCATGATTCCAATGGCTGAGCTGCGTCTGTGTGGGGAGGGCCCAAGGACAGGGCAGCCTGCATTACACGAACGGCAGCCCATCCCAAATTATTATTTCCTCTCGTCGAAGCTCGCGCCGGGCTGGCTTTTTTCTTTCCCCATCTCTTCTGCATGACATCGCTCGCTGCCGTTGATCCCTTTGACTCTGGGGCATCTCGATTTCCTTTAACTGTGGAACCGTCTCTTCTTACAAGTTTCCCTTGGTCTTTCACTATTTAAGCTCTGGTCAATCCCGTCACTGTTTACATTCGCCTCCCCTGGTGGTGTTGGTTCTCCTGGGCTCCCTGTCGCAAGGGTACTTGCTCTTAATTCACAAATTATCCGACCAGCCAGGCCATCTCGAGCTTGAAGCTTCCAGACCTCACCAGCGCCCTGCTACTTTTTCGAGGTCTTCTCCAATTGACTTCCCTCAACATGGCTGAAGGCGGGGAATACCACGCTCCCAACACCACTGCCAACGGAAACGGTGATGCCGCCGCGCATCCCACACGCCGGCCATCCGATGAACAACCTCCTCTGGAGCAGGTTGAGTCCATACTGCGGTCGAGAGCAAACACGCCGAATCCTTTCAGCCGGCAACACACGAGCTTAGACCTCGACGATTATTTTGTAAGCCACTCTTACCGAAGCTGCGCTGCTACCACAGTTCCAATAGCGGCCTGGCTGCTGTCGGCTGGCGCAACATCTAGATATATGCGTGCTGCAGGGATGCAGTGATCTGTTGCTAACTGTTCAATCTCAAGACCGGCCCACGAGACATTTTGAAGCATTCGAAATGGCCCATGTTCATGCAGATGCATGGCAGCATCTTGCCAAAAATGATAATACCGCTGCTCATCCTCGGTGGTTGGGCTTCGTGTATCACACTCGTCACGCGGCTAACACACGTCAATCGTATGTCCAGACCGACGACTCCAGTAACCTCATGAAGGGCTCATAAAAGTGCTAACATATATGCACCAATACAGTCAGCGTGCAATCGGTCCTGCTCACGGTCACTGGTTTCGTCGTCAGTCTTGGCTTGAGCTTCCGCAATTCAAGTGCCTATGAACGATACATGGAGGGCCGAAAGTACTGGGCTCAGCTCATCTTGACGTCGCAAAATCTGGGACGCGTCTTCTGGGTCCACACCAAGGAACGCCCCGACAGCAAGGAGAAGGACATTCTTGCCAAGCTGTGAGCACAACCGTCCATGCTTGCCGCAGTTGACATTTGCTGACTCCCGTGGTCGTATAGCACGGCGATGAACCTCCTTGTCGCATTCGCCGTCTCACTCAAGCACAAGCTGCGCTTCGAGCCCTACACTGACCACGAAGACCTCAAGAACCTTGTCTCGCACCTCGATACCTTTGCTCAACAGGCGACCTTGGAGACTCCCGAGACCGCTCTGCCACGCAAGCACAACAAGCTCAGGGAGGCTGGCGAGTATCTCGGAGTCTCATTTGCGGCCAGCAACCCCCGGAAGGCCATCAAGAAAGCTGTCCGGCCCCTGGGAAACCTGCCCTTGGAGATTCTGAGCTACTTGGCCTCCTACATCGATGATGTCATTGAGGGCGGGCAGCTACCGGTCCCTATGCAACAGACTCTGGCCTGTGAGCTGAATCCCCTTTCTGAATCGGCCGATGCCGTCTTCCAAGCCTCGTTCACAATCACTGACTGACAGCATTTCTAGACAACAACCTGGCTGCCCTTAACGACGTCCTCACGGGCACTGAGCGTGTGCTCACCACACCTCTGCCCATTGCATACGCCATTGCCATCTCGCAAATTACATGGGTATACGTGTTCCTCCTCCCGTTCCAGCTCGTCGGCGTTCTCGGCTGGGTGACGATCCCCGCAACTGTGGCGGCCGGTTACATCATCTTAGGCCTGTTATTTATTGGACGCGAGATCGAGAACCCGTTCGGGCAGGACGTCAACGACCTGCCAATGGAGCTGTACTGCGCGCAGATCGCCTCGGAGCTTGACGTGATCGCGTCCAAGCCCAAACCTCAGGCCCGCCAGTGGATCGAGAGCCTCGACAACAAGGTGCTGTGGCCACTGAGCCAGAGCGGCTGGAACGTGTGGATGCACCGTGGCGAGAGCAAGCTGCGCGAGGCGCTGACGACCAAGACGGAGCTGGGCTACGAGGATCGCCAGCCCGCGAGCAAGGCCGGCACCGAGGCCAAGAGTGATGCGACGACTGCTGTCAACAGCGTCTGATGAGAGCGTGGATGACATTCCGGATGCGAATCGTGTGGTACACGAGGTCTAGGCTAGGGGCGAAGTCTCAGGTATACTGTGGTCGCGAGCCATCTCGGAGGGAACAAGAGGCTGTGTCCCACCCCCATCTGAGTCGTTCTCGGCAAAGAAGATCTGCCTTGCGCCGCGGCCGCCGCCTATCCCCAAATATCCGTCCTTGATAATTGCGGCAAATTCTCCTGGACACCTCTCTATGGCGACAAGCTGAGCGTTGAAAATTGGAAAATTGATTTTTACTTGTCTTGTTCTTTTCAGCAGCACTGCCTGTTTTTTTGCATTGCATTGCTGGCCCCCGGGGCCCGGTAATCATCACATGCGCGGCAACAGAAGACGTGGCTAAATAGCCCAATGCATTGGAGAAGGAAACACAAAATCGTCATGGTTCATCACAGATCACCATGCCACGTGGGAACGGCGTCATCGAATTACCTCTCTTTTTTACACATCACGGATAACACCGGACGCCATGCGAGCTATCCGCCTGTTGCGGCTGGCACTTTTCCCCAATCGCGGTTTTGAGACATTGGGGTTCGAGAAGGGAGAGACATGTATCTTGACGTGTCTCGCGATGGTGCGACCCAGGCGGGATTCTCGCTGACTTCCGGGGTTCAGATTTGAAAAATACTCTTCTTTTCTCTTGTAATACATTCAGTTCTCTGTCTAATCTTTGATGTTCTCTGGAAATGTAGAGCAAGGCGGTTTTCAATCTGAACCAATGCTGTGAGATGACCAGAATGACTCTCCTCTCTACCTTTCTTGCCATTGTATGAAGGAAGGGACCGCATACACTTTATATGTATGGGAAATAGAAACGAACCACACACACACACACATTATCTCTCTCCTGTGTGCGAGTATGGTGCTGCTAAATGATGTTGACATGCTGTCGAAGCCCGAGGCCAGATTCCCGAGCGCTTGCCAAGGCAGGGGCCGTACAGCTATCCCATGACCTTGGTCCATGGGATTCGAGCTCCCTTCAACGGTCCCGGGCAAGAGTCGGAATACCATGGCAGGATCGGCAGTTTCCGATCCTGGCTCATCTTCCTCCCACTCGGCCTTGCGCGCACTGCATTCCATTCAGCTCGAGACGAAGGCCTTTTCGCTCCTCCCTGTTGCTCCCAAGGACACCAGGGCGGGTTAGCTTTGTATCCTAGACTCTCGAAACAAACGAAATGCTCGTGGGACCCATTGGAAGTTGTTAGCTCCCCGCCTGATTTGCCCCCGGTTGGGTATTACACGCTCTGAGCTGTGTTGCACCAAGTCAGGCACGAGAAGCGGGACCGGCCGTGAGCAGCAAGGACTTCGGCATGGGTGGAATCAAGTCAGCGCTGGCGTCCGCACGACTTGTGCAGTTGGTGATATTCCTCTTCCACCACCAGCTGTGATTCGGTAGCTCCGAAGGGATTGGCTGGTTGCTACCATGTCTGACTTACGATTCAACGGATGATCTTGCACCATGCTCTGCCAAACCCAGCTCTTGGCTGTTTCTCTTGATGTGTGTCGCTTGTGTTGGTAAGTATAGAAGGGTGAGAATAGTGGAGGTGGATACTGAACAAGAAGAGGGCTCAGTTGAACAGTAAACCTCTGCTGTCAGCACAAAGAAGGCTCCAATCAGACAAACAAGTCTCTTGTCATCGCTTGAATTGGGGTGATCGAATGTCAGATATAGTTGGACTCGTTTACCGACCCTTGACGTCGCCCATAGAAGAGGCTGCAAGTGACATCGCCATTATAGGATATAGGTGAGTTCGGGTGAGTTTTTAACACCAGCCACGGGTCGACAGACAGTTGTGGCAGCTATAACAGTGTATCCCCACCAAAAGAAAAGAGTCTCCGGCCAATTGAGCTCCTGGAGAAGGTCTGGCTCAGTCGGAGACCTCTAGAATTCAAATAATGGCATGGTGAGAACGACCTCAGTCCTATTGAAGTCTTTCATGGTCTCTGGCAGCGGCGTGTTTCAAAGAAAAGTGGTACAGATAGTAATAAGGTTATTTCGGAAAACTTACAAGTGCAAACAGGGTGGTGTAAAAGTACTATCCCAGAAATGGTATGAAGATGATCAAGAACAGTGGGAACAACGAATGAAGGGACGGCTTCAAGAATATCAGCGCCCTTCGGCTGTACTAAGGGGTTCTTGCTTTCAAGCATCAGGGGCACGCTTGAGCGCTGCCAAGAAATGTGGCACCCATGGAGAGGAAGACTTGATGTGAGGACAACATGGAAGGAGCAGCTGTAATTGGCGAGAATTTGAGCTCATTGGTCTCATTTGCATTGATAATAACACTGATAGTCACGAATTGCTCTATGAGACACGGAAGCGTACTTTGTTCTGAGCCGAGCCCGGCACTGATTATATTTCCAGATGGTGATGCCGAGGAGGCTTTGCCTGAATTGCTACCTAGGTGAGGCATTCCATGAAGAGTTTATGATATCTTTCCTCGATCCCACACGAACATCAGCCTGTCATCAGCAACAATATCCATTTCTTCCAACTACACAAATGCATTACGGAAAAGGTTCGTCGAAGTGACTTTCAAAAACATGCTATCGTTGTTGTGTAGGTGAGTATGACGGAGGCAAGGATGCTGATATGGCAGTTCACAGGGCTAGTGTAGGTAAAATGGATACTACCCATAAGACTCAGTCGGATTTCCTGTTTGCATTACCCTTTGCTATGCACCTGCAATCAGTAATCCTTGTATCAACATTCACTTGACTCACCACAACATTCAAATTTCGGGTGACATGAATTCACCGTCCTCGCTCAAGCTTACGAGGCACTGTTGAGCCATCTCAAAACCGTTACCATTCTTTCCCTCTCACCCTTCTGAACACCACCGTCCGTCGTTTTTGATCGCCACTGATACCAGCCACCAGACTTCGAGACATCCTGTTCATCCAGCATGAAGTCCTTGATGATCTTCGCCGGCGGCCTCCTTGGTCTCGTCTCCAGTGTCTTTGCAGGTGTCGACCGTCCTGGCCCGATCTTTTGGACAAACGCAAGCACCACTGCCAGCATCATCACTGCCAGTATCTCCCTTACTGGACCGAATTCTTGGGTAAACAAAACTACTACTACTACTGCCACCGCCACCTCCCTTCCTGTCCCATTCTCTTGGGCAAACACAACCACTGCTGCTTTCCCTGGTTCTACAGGTTGTGGGCATGGCGGCTCTTCTGCAACCCTGAGCACTACTACCTCCGCCATTGCCTCTGCTCAGCAGAGCATCTACACCTCCATTTCGTCCAACAACACATATCCTGCCAATCTCACCGTTCAACCGATCAGTTGGCACCTCTACGAAATTCGAGCATCTGTCAACAGCAAGGCAGAGGTCGCCCAGTGAGTACTCGACTCATACTACATGATTGAGTGGGCCAGAGCGGAATAGCACTAACGAGAAAAAGTTACACGTTCAAGGCCATCATCGAGCCTCGCTGCAGCAACTACAGTGTGGTATGCCAGGAGACCGTGCACACCGACGGGGACCACCTCGCCGGAGTGGACAATGCTAGATGCAAGGATCCAACTGGAATGTAAGCCTTTCTGCCCGCTGTGCTGTGCACGGAACGACAGCTGTACCCTGTTTTTCTTTCTTTCTTTCTTCTTGTTTGAGTGGGGGGGGGGCTGTTAAATGTTTCGGGCTGTGACTCACCTGTTCTCTCGCACAGGCCCTACACGAACGCTTCGATTCCTGTCACCTTCCACTTCGCTTGGAGGCCTGAGGTGAACAACAACCTCGGAGAAAAGGGCAACCTCCTAGTCGTCAAGTCGAACTCACCTGGGAGTGCCCACGCCTGTCCATCTTTCCCCTATGATGCCTGCTGGGCTCAGGGAATATATTGGGTTCCCCACAACTACATCGAATCGACATTCAAAGGAGACAAATACGTCGGCCCAGACTCGATACAACTCAACGGTACCTACTGCAAAACCGCCATGCCGGAGTGTGTCTGGTCTGAATACCTGTACTGAGGGAGAAATGGGCCTGAAACGAGTCTGACTGGGTGATTTTGGTGTGTCTTGATTGAGAAAGGTCATGGATGTTCAACTATGGCGAGACATAACCAGCAAAGGTGTTGGTCTCGAGAGAGAATCGCGGCCCATGTCGCTAGGAAGTCAAAACGGGAATACAAGTTCAGGGTTTGATTCTGCGAGCACCAGGCCACAACTTTCTAAAAGCAATTGTCCGCAAGATTTGTATTTTGTGGGCTCAGAATATCCGTGATTGAGTTGAGACTGCGCTTCAAGTTGATTGGAAACACGATAAGTGTTCATGTCAACAAGTTTGATTCGCTTCCAAGGTTGTCTCCACCGCGCTACACGCGGCATTTCGATTGCATGTATGGAGTCTGGAAACACTTAGAATGCAGCAGATTGCATGCCATTAGTTATCTAGTCGTAGCAAAAAGTAAGCAAGGGTTCATTGGTCGCAGGATGGAGACCTGGCCGGGTGCCTCCTCCGAGCGTGCAGTGAATTTAAAGTTGAGACGGGACCAAGACCATCTTTTTGGTGGCTGACTGTGGTAGATCGCTCAGTCAAAGCACTTGGCCCATCTTGAGCTCGAGGAGGGATCCTCCTTGTATGAATGCACCGACCTGTCCAATGGTCATTATTTCAAGCTTCGCACCACAAGCTCACTCGTGTATCAATACTGCCCGCCTTTGGAAATTCTAGGCAACAAAGCCTGGAACAGAGGAAAGAGAAATTTGATATAAATGCTGTCCGATATTCTTCCGGCTCTGCACGAAATGTCAAACATCCCAATTGTCTGGTAGGTTTTCGTCAATCCATTCCCACAACTCGAGCGTGGAGCTTTTGCTAGCTTTCTCTTTGTTCCATGCTTATCACGACGTAAGCAGGCCGCCAAACCGTCTCTGAACGGCGTGGTAGCTATTTTCAATCGGCCAAAATTATCGCACGCGTCCACCTCGCCAGGTCGTGGCCGAGGAACAGCGTGCACAGCTCACACGTAGAACCCCGAACGAGTGCTGGCTGGGCCCTCGCCGCCGCACCACACCATGGAGGATTTGAGAAATGTTCAGTCTCCCAAAATGTGACTGAATTTGGTGCTGGTGCCAAACAACTCCATGGCATGCCAAAATCTGATAGACCTGTTGATTGATAGTCAAAGTGCCGGTGTCACGTGCTTCGACGAGAACCACAGCGGGTGGAGACTTGTGGTCGAATGCTGACAGCCAAGCATCAAGTGCTTCAGGGCTGAAGTTCCCTGCGGATCCTCTAGCTGCGCTTCATCGGCGTACTCGCCACATTGGTTGCACAACCCAAGCAACGGCTCGGTCCCTGGTCCGGTGATATTGATCTGCAAGAGATCATTCGGCTGCTTACTCTTGCGCCAATGTCAGTCTGCCGCAAGTAGCACTGATTACAACCAGACTGGAATCGAAGGAATCATGCGGCTCCTCAATGCCAAAACGCACAAGCTGGAAAGCTATGACGATGAGCAGACTGTGCCAGGCGGTTACGCTATCTTGTCTCATACCTGGGGTAGCGAAGATGAGGAAATATCCTTTGAGGACTTCAAGGCGTTCCGACTTCGCTTAGGACAATCCTCGACAGTTTCGTTGCCCTCATCCGACGAGATTCATGCTGCGCGAGACATTCTACCCGAGTCTAAAAGTCCCGGCTGGGCCAAAATCGACGGCACCTGCAACAAGGCTCTTGAGTGTAAGCCCTGCTTTTGCCCTGTCATGTCTTTCATGATCTGGGATGTTCTAGATTATAACACTTGAGATCTCTGTAGCAGGACTAATGTTCCCATCAGATGGCTTTAATTACGTTTGGGTCGACACGTTCTGCATCGACAAATCCAGCAGCGCCGAGCTGCAGGAATCCATCAACTCCATGTTTCGGTGGTATGAAAAAGCCGGTGTGTGCTTTGCCTACCTTTCGGATGTCTCATCGCCGGAGGCTGGCTCCGAGTTCCGGACATCCAAATGGTTCACGCGCGGCTGGACGCTGCAAGAGCTCCTCGCTCCGTCGAGCTTAGAGTTCTTTGATAGGTCATGGAGCTTGATCGGCGTCAAGTCAGATCTATCTACAGTCATCCAGGAGGTGACGGGCATCAATTCCCAGTACATCGTCGGAGTGCCCACGTCAGCTGGCATGTCTGTTTATCAGTGTTTGTCTCGGGCCAGCGTGGCGGAAAGGATGTCGTGGGCCTCCCGTAGGCGTACCACAAGACCTGAGGACTTGGCTTACTGTCTGTTGGGTATCTTCGACGTAAGCAACTTTTAGATGCAGGTTTTGAGACAGGCCATGACCACCTTGTGGCCCGCTCCTTGCCGTCTTCCCACGGAGTTACTTCCTTGGGTTCTTTGATGGCTAATTCCTGATGCTTCAGATCCACATCCCAATGCTCTACGGCGAAGGTCTGCACGCCTTCAAGAGGCTGCAGGAGGAGATAATGAAGGTGACGGACGACACGTCTCTGTTTGCCTGGGGACTTGGGAGGGTGTGGAACTCATCAGAGGCATCCAGCATCTTGGCCCCTGCCCCGGAATATTTTGAGCACTGCTCGGACATCGAGATCATGGACCTCGTCGACTTTAAACGTCCATCGTTCCAGTTGTCACAGCAGGGGTTGGTGGTCGATCTCCCGATAGTCCAGGACCCGATGTTTGATAACATCTCATATCTCATACTCCACTGTGGCATCGCATCTGATTCCGAACAACACGTCAGCCTCGTCGCCGTCCCTATCGTGTCCACTCGTGCGGCTGAGTCCCACCGCGAATGGGACGCCGATGGGAATTTCATCCGACCTATATGGTGCACGCCCAAGCTCGTGTCAACTACTTTTCTCGACGCGGCGAAGACGGCGAGGGCGCTCATTGTCAGGTCCTCACCGGCCAATGACCATCTGTGGACTATTCCGATCTCACTGAAGTCGCCCCGAGCGTCCGAGGAAGACTCACAGTGGAAGCTCCTTGGCCTGTATCCTCCACAACCAACAAAGCAGGGGGGCTGCCTCGTATCGCTCAATGAATTCCCGTATGTTGCCCGCGCAAGCAGTCGGCAGGTTCACCTGGTCCAGCTGTCACAGCCCACGCCCGAAACTCCAACGCAACCTCACAAGGATTCAAAATTCACAACACCCCCCAAAGATGGCATGGTTTCTCTCCACATCGACACTGAGTTCGGAGCTTTCCTCTTGCTCCTGAACTACGAGATTGCGGGGCCGCGTCAGATGAAGTCCGGTGGGGCCGTGCTTTCATTTGGATACTGGTCGTCTCTGAAGTCATTGAGTTGTCGCCTGTTTCCTTGCCCGAGAGACAGAGATGCTGAGGGTATGCAGAAGTTTGTGGCGCGGATGTCTCGAAGATCTGAGGGAGTGGGCGAGATCAAACCCTTAGTTGTCAATGGCGATGAATACAGGACGCGTTTTGCCCTTGCTGGCTATAAAGGATACCTGGAAGTGTCCTGGGAGACAACGCCTGTCGCCAAGGAGGAGAGACGTCAGGGGCGAACAGGCGATCAGATCCATCGCATAAGTGTCGTTGAAATATTTGTCACTACAGGACAAGTTAAGTCTTTATCATCACGAGCGCACTAATAAGTCTAACCGTCGTCAAAAACAACTTGACGCACGCCGTTCTGATGCACTGCAGGTTCCCTGCATGGGGAAACTTACTGTGTTTCGACTAAAGAAACCGTTACCTTGCCCTTCTAGGGCACTCACTGTTGTTCTGGCTTAATACAGGAACTCAAAAAATACAATTAGTAGTCCTATGCACTGCAGGCATCTCTGTCCCAGTGTCACCAGGGAAGACTATGAACTGAAGCATGGTCATCTGTGTGTACGGGCTAGGAACGGAACTACCAAATCTGTGTTTGCGCCTAGATTCCCAGAGCCATTCGTAGGAACCCAACCTCTAATTGTGAGGGTATCAATCGAGTATTGACTCGAATCATCTTCGGAAGTGTCATTGTCAAGATTCCCGGCTAAATGGTCCACATAGCAGTCCTCGATGGAAGTAAGCACATGAAACAGCAACAACAGTCGGTCGGCTCTCGTTGGCGGCAAAGAAAGAAGCGTTCGAATGGGAGCATTTAAATTTGCAGCGCGAGCAAGGTCTGGTTGATCCTTGAGTGGACTGAAATCTTGTGACCTGTTTCAATGCAGCTACGGGTATATGGAACAGTGATATCGGGCGTCACTACCCGTTGGCGTGACCTCGGGATTTGTTGTGGTGTCACCCCACAATCTTCTCCGACCTCACTTGCCCGCTTTTGGGTTTGAATTCGCGCCAATCCCCTGATTGCTCGGGATTGTTTGTGCCTATACATGACATTCGATCAAAACTAACCCGAGCAGCCGGGTCGGGATCATCGCTCGGTAATTGTCATTGGAGCGAAGCAAAGAAGATCTCTTGAATCGTTGCTTTTAATATGTCACTGGTGTCTAAAAGTTGATCAACACCATCACTTGATGCTCAGATCCTCGTGCAGTTGTAAGCCACCACCATGAATCCGCAAGACTCGTTCGTTTGGACGACGTTCCAGCCCGACTCCTTCTGGGCGCGGAAGCGCAACGTCGTTCTCAAGTATACAATACCTTTCCAGCTGGAAATGCTTAAATCCACTGGGAGGTATGACGCGTTCGAACTCCAATGGCACCCCATATACGATGATGAGCCCGCTACTTGGCCAGTGCCAAAGCATCTTTTCTGGGACTCAGATGTCGGCAAGTGGATTGAAGGTCTTGCTTACTTCGGTGACCTCGAGGCGGGAGATTCGAGCCTTCTAGATGAATCCGCCAAGGATCTTGTCCAGAAGATCAACAAGGCGCAGCAGCCGGACGGCTACGTGAATATACATTTCACCGTGGTCGCCCCAAAAGAGCGCTTCTCCAACCTGCGAGACCTACACGAGCTGTACAATGCTGGACATCTCATCGAGGGTGCTCTTGCCTACCAGTTACGGTTCAAATCGGACGAATTTATCAGTCCAATGAAGAAATACATCGATTTGCTGCACAAGACCTTCGGACCTGGCGATGGACAGATCCATGGTTACCCAGGTCATCCAGAAATCGAATTAGCCCTCATCAGGTTCTATAAGAGGACCGGTGACAAGAAAGCTCTGGATCTTGCTCAGTACTTCATAACAGAGCGAGGCAACCCGACTGGAGCAGACGGAAAGCACTACTACGACGTTGAAGCCTCAGCGCGTGGAGAGAGTATCCATACTGCGCCATCGTATTATCCGGCTGCGCGAAGTTACTGGTACGTCCACGTAATGCAGCAACATGGAAAGGATGTTAAGCTAACTTTTTGTAGGTATAATCAGGCGCACAAGCCGATTCTCAAACAAGAGACCGTCGAGGGCCACTCGGTCAGAGCAATGTATCTCCTGACCGCCGTTGCCGACTTGGCCGTCCTTGACCCCAAGACGTTTGGGCTGAGCTACCTACCCGCTCTCACAAGACTCTGGGACAACATGGTGAATAAGAGAATGTACCTGACAGGCGGAATTGGAGCTATCAGTAAATGGGAAGGTTTCGGAATTGACTACTTCCTCCCTCAGTCTACTGATGAAGGCGGTTGCTATGCTGAAACTTGCGCAGCCATCGGCGTCATGATGCTGGCAGAGAGAATGCTCCAGGTAGACCTACGATACCGACCAGAAATGAGATTTGTCGATCATACTGATATCTCCTAGATCGAGCTCGACGGCCGCTACACCGACGTCCTCGAACGTGCCCTTTACAACGCCATGCTTACTGGTATGTCCGTCGATGGCAAGGCCTTTACCTACGTCAACCAACTTGCCACTTCAGAGGAGGATGCATCCAACAAGCGTGAGGAGTGGTTTGAATGCGCTTGTTGTCCACCAAACGTGGCGAGAGTCCTCGGACACATCGGAGGATACTTGTGGACCGCGAAGACAAACTCGGAGAGATCAGCTACGATCAATGTTCACCTGTACGCTTCTGCGTTGCTCGAGTACACTCTGGAGGGCACCAAAAGCGAGGTCAAGCTACGTCAGACGACCAATTACCCGTGGGAAGGCAGCGTCGAGTTTGAGTTAGAGACTGTTTCCGGCGTCGAAGTAGACATCAGCATCAGGATACCCGCATGGGCGGGCGAGACTTGGGAGGTAATTCCCCGCTTAACATAATCTATGTGCAGGGTAAGAATTCACTAATCGGGTTAACAACAGATCACTCCCAAGCCTCCGTCGACATCCCTTAGCAAGGGCTACTTGCACCTTGACACCAGCTTTCTGACGAGGAACCCAGCGTTCAAGCTCACCGTACCCGTCACACCCCGCCTTATCCGCCCACATCCGTTCACACTGCAGCGAGTCGTCGCCCTCGCCCGGGGTCCACTAGTTTACTGCCTCGAGGACGTCGACCACCCATGGGTCAATGATCACTTCAAGTCACTCGTACTGGCGCCGGGCGTCACGCAGACCGCAGATGCTGGCAACCTGGGCGAATACATTCTTGAGAAAGACAAGAGAGACTTGCCACTCGGCGAAACGTACGTCGGCGTAACACTCAAGAAGGGCGGGCTCGTCATCCCACAGAAGGACTTGCAGGCGTGCCTGGAGTCCAAGGGCTTAGGAGCCCTCGTACAGGGTATGGATGCCGTTGACCTTCACTTTGTGCCATACTGGGCGAGAGCGAATCGGGGTGGAAAGTCTCAGATGCGTGTCGGTATCAGAACATTGGATTGATTGATACGGTCCAAATGAGCAGAACACCTTGCGATGGCTTGACCAAAAACGATGTAATATAAAATGAGTGCCTATTCGGAACAAGTACTGAAGAACTATACACATTTGCAGAAGAAACATTGTCAAGCAGGATAAAGTCTTCCCGGTCCACATACGAAGCCGGAGACGAGACAAGACAGACTAGCAGTTTATACTTGACAAACTGTCCAAACCCATACTTGTTCTTGCACCAAGTTACAATATTTATATCGCAACTAAAGAAGAACACATTTGCTGCCAAGTTCCAGTCCGTCGAGCGGTCTCCCATGAACCTTGTTCGTACTACAAACACCATCACGAGGCACCACATCGAGGTGCTCACAGACACAGATCGCGTGTGTATTAATTCATAAAGACTATTGAATAAAGGATTGCGGTTCACCATGAATATTGATGTATCAAATCTAGTTTCATATTCGCAGTGCAGTCCAACATAGTGTGGCATGAGGTCGTCCTAAACAGAAATATCGTAGTCATCATCAAACATTCCGGAGTCTACGATGACCGACATCCATATCACCAAGGAGTCATTAAGCCTTTGAAAGAGTCTTACAATAGAAGCATAGTCTTCTCTATAGAGGAAGCGGACTTTGCTCTCTGCACTAATAAGCCTCAGAATCAGCCAGGCACACACAGAGCCGTCTGCCAGGTGCATGGCTTGCCAACGCGAGAAAATAGAAGTGAAGCAAGCGTTTAGCCTCAATGTATATAGTGCCCTAGTTGTTCTCAGTTGACATGTTCAATGTGCGCACCATCATGCGCGTGCTTCTCGATAGAGTCTGCAACGGACTTTGCCGACGTATCAACCGCAAATTGGTCCACTGTGGTATACTTGAACTTGCGCGCCGGGACGTGATTGTCGAACATCAGATCAATCTCTCCAAAAGTGCGTCCCTTTGTCTCCGGTAGGCGAAACCAGCACCAGATGTTGCAGAGAAGGTTGGTGCCGGCGTAGAACAAGCCGGCTTTGGCGCCCCAGTTCCAGGCTTTTGACTTGATATCAGCAAACTGCCCAAGGTTTTTTTCTAGACAGTTCAAGAGACTCACCAGTTGCAGAGATCATGCGCGGAGTGACTGAGTTGCTGAAAATGCCGGTGACATTGTACACGAAACGACCGATGGTGATGGTCTTGTATCTCAGGCGTCCGGAGGGCGTCTCGGCGACGATGGGGTAGCAGACAGGACCTATAGTCGTCATATTTGCCAGCGTAGAAATCACAAGCAGAATTCCGATGGCAAGTTGGGACTGCTGGCTGGTGTGGAAGCCGAGTCCACCTATGGCAACAAGACAGAAGAACATGAATGTCATACCCCCCATCTAATCGGGCGTTAGTCCTGCTACGGACCCTAAAGTTTTGCATTCTAGGATATTCCAGAACATGATGGAAAACGGGGATCCGTGGCAGGTGAAAAGTGAGGCTTACGTATAACGTGGCCCTTCCCAGGCGAGGCATGAGCAGCCAGCAGATCGCACCCCCAACAATGTAACATGCCGACAGCGAGATGTTGAGGTCAAAAGCCTGGACCTCATTGAACCCAGCTGCTTCGAGAAAAACGACCGAAAAGCCCAGAACGGCGTTGCCACAGAGAATCTGAGCAGCCCAGACAACGCAATTAATTTCTGTGCGCCGCAGGTTGGTCCCCTTGAAGCAGTCGGCAAAGCTCGCGTTTTCGGTCTCGGCCTTCTCGAGCTCGGTTGTATAGGCGATGTAGGCCAAGTTGGACTCGACCTGCTGATGTCGCTCCGGAGTGTCCTGGCGCAGCTTTGTAAGTGCCTCTCGGGCCTCTTCCATCTTGCCACGGCGTACGCAGTTCCAAGGCGACTCTGGCGCAAGGTACGCAGCAATGAACAATGGAATCGGCCAGACCCACTGCAGTGCGAACGGTAGCCTCCATCCAAGGTCGCCTTCGACGTTGACGACGGCCCGAACCACACCTGAGGAAAGCAGGATGCCACCGCCCCAGCACATGCAGACATAGGCGGTGACGTAAGGGCGGAGAATGGTGGGGACGACTTCAGACGCATAGGAGGTTGAAAGTGTTTGGAAGACCCCCCAGGGAATCCCGCAAATGAATTCCCCAAACGCGAGGACGGATAGGGACGGGGCAAAGAAGGGTATGACTGAGGTGGCGTGTTAATCTCCTGATAGGGCGACAAAGTACTCGGGTCCCGAATGTCCCCTGATGACAAACATGAGATGTCATATAGGGATAAGAACGGTGCTTACATATGGCGGCCAACATCCAGACCATAAAGGTCATCATAGTCTGACGACATCCAAATCTGTCCTGTGCGTAGGTATTGATGGCCAGACCGACGAGTTGTCCAATCACAGCCGAATTAGAGAGAACTGATTGCCATTGCGCTGTGATGGCTTTTGTGTCGGTCGCTGCGTCGTAAGTACCGAAACGATTCTGGAATTGAGTCTGTCCGTAGAAAGAGGTGATCTAGAAGAGAGAAAACGAACAGTAGATCAGTCACCAACTCCGCTCCGACTGTCCTTTCTTCCTATTGTTGCTAAGATATACTCACAATGACCAGATCGTAGCCTTCCATAATCAAACTGGTCGACAATATCATAGCCCAAAAGCATGCTTTCTTGTACTTCTTAATCGCTTCCTTGATGGTCAGCTGCCTATCAGCAGAATCGGCCTCCTGGGCTTGGCGAATTAGGTCATGAGTATGCTCTGAGTCGAGGCCGAGGACTCTGATCTCGTCTCTAGTTGGCACGACAACCTTTCCTTCCGCCATGTTGGCAGTCTCCCATATATTCTGAGGTTGATAGTACACGATGTGTGGAGCGAACAGACAAAAATACGAATGGACTGATCTTGGGTACCGTTACCTTGGGTGCAATAGGTTGCTCGGAGGAAGTCTGCCGTCGATCATAGTCCGAAGGGGCCTGGCGAATGTGTTATACACAGAACGATTCGTTTGCCTGAAAATATGCCGTCGCGTAAGACGTAGACAACCTACCCTAGAGTAGTCACCCCACAAATGACACCGAAGCGCCTCGCGGGTAGGATGCGACCGTGCCCTACGATCCTTTCAACAGGGAGAGCCAGGGAGCCGCCTCACATGAGATGACAGCTAACACAAGGTCGGGCTCGGCGTGGGGGTGGCATCCGTCGGCGGCGGAGGTGGTACCAGCAGAAGCGGGCCAACCAGCGCTGGATAATCAACCTTGCAAGGCTGTTTTGAGTATGGCACTAAAAGATAATGGAGGGAGCGGAGGTGGCGGGGTTCATGATGTTCGGAGTTGGGGTGGGCTGGCTGGGGGGAGGACGAATGGTACAAAGCGAAGCCGCGACAATCACCGCAAAACGGAGTCGCTCTGCTGTCGGATCACAGGCAACAAAGTGAACTTTACTTTGTGGAAATCCTTGGATTCTCTACTTTGTAATTTTACTTGAGCAATGAGATGCGTCTTGTGAGATGCGACCTTTCTCAAGGGAACGTCGTATTTCTGTCTCAAAGCGGACGAAGCTCCGGGGCCACTATGGATATAAAACCACGAATTGTCCTCTACTGAAAGAGTCTTGTAAAACGTTAGCATATTTATGTTTTGATTCAAGATCTTGAAACACTTTCGTCGGCCATGCGTGCTGTTGTGAATAGTTACCTTGGCCTATTGGCTGCCACGGCTCTGGCAAGCCCGCTCGCGCGCCGTCAGTCAACAACGGCAGTCGTAAACTTTGGCAACAATACCGGAACGCCACAGCACCTCGCCTCTGGCACGCTCTACGGCCTTCCCGACGTCGTCTCTCAGATCCCTGATAACTTTTTCTCTGACATTGGATGGAATTACGAACGAGCAGGTGGAGCTCAGACCTCCGGGAAGGGCTGGATCGCGGGTCTGGCGGCTTACAAGTCAGTCATCCACAGCCGCAACGTTGCCCATGGTGATAATGTCCAAGCTCCTGACTCAGATCAGAACGCGTTTCGCCAGCGCTCTTGCCAACTACAAGACCACAATGGCCCATGGTGGTACTTTCATTCTGCTAATTCACGATCTATGGGGGGCGGACGGAACTCAGGGTTCGTCCGCACCATATCCTGGCGACAACGGAGACTGGTCTAGCTGGGACAATTACCTCGCTCGTGAGCAGTATTTTCATATGCCGAGGGACTCTGTCTTTCATGTCTTCCAACTTTGATTCTGTACCGTAGCAGGTGGCTGACTTAGACCAGAGCTCATTGCGGATCTGAACGCAAATGCCATGACAAGCAAACTGGTCATCGACATCTGTAAGCAGCTTCTGGATACAACTTTTACCCCTTCGAGTACAGACATACCCTATTCTCAGCCTATATAACAAAGACTTCACAAGCCACAGGTCTAAGACGTGCTATGGCCACCTTGTGACCTACTCTTTGTTCTAGTTGTGTAAAGCTAATTCTCTGGTTCTTTGATGGCTAACTCCCAATGCTGCAGGGAACGAACCTGATCTGTCTGCTTTCTGGGGTCGTACCCAAGACCAGTACTTGCAGATGTGGGGACGAACGTATTACAGACTGCGGTAAGTCACAAGAGCATTATCGAACCTCGCTTCTATGACCTCAGCGGCGCGTAGAATTGTTGATTAGATTTGTATGCTGATGGCATGGCTTCCATACAATAGTGCGCAATATGGAACCAACGTTCTCCTCTCCGGGCCCGCTTCGGCCGGTGAGCCCCTGACCTCTAACTCCTGGTGGCAGAAATGGGCCTCGTTCGCAGCCTCCAATCGCAGCATTCCCGACCAGTATGCTTGGTAAGTAGCTTCCAGATACAACTTTTACCCCTTCAAAGACAAACATGTCCCAGCTTCAGCGCATGTTACAAAGATATCACAGATGATAGGTTGAAGATGGGCCATGGTCACCTTATATATCCCGCTCCTCGTCATGTTCCTGTGAAGCTACTTCTTTGGTTCTTTTATGGCTAAACCTCATTGCTGCAGGCATATGGAAGGAGGCGGTGGAGACCTGATTTCTGCATATGGCGGGCTCGTTGCGACTCAAAAGCAGTATGGCCTGCCTTCGAAGCCCATAAATATCAACGAATACGCTGTATTCAACGAGCAGGTCCCCTCCGGCTCCGCATGGTGGATTTCTCAGCTCGAACGTATTAACGCTCACGGCCTTCGGGGGAATTGGCTCAGCGGGAGTAATCTTCACGATTACCTTGCTTCTCTCCTGGGCAAGACTGGTTCCACCACCGGCTATTATCCCAACGGCGACTACCAGGTTTATAAGTACTATTGTCAGTATCGCCTTCGTTCCTCTTTCGAATCCCCGTCTTGAATGCATTGAAATAATCCAGAACGCACCACTTCAGGATCTCTAAAGCAGGGTAACTAACACATACTAGACCAGAACATGACCGGACATCGCGTCGGCACCACCCCTTCGGCCGACCTGAAACTTGACGCCTATGCCACCGTCGGCTCGTCCTCTGCCATTGTCCTTGTTGGTGTGAGAATCTCAACCGGTACATGGACCCTGCAGCTGAATGACCTGTCTGCACTCGGTCTTCCCACATCGGGCACTCTAAACGTTCAGACCTGGGGATTCCCCGTTGCTTCTGATGTTCACTACGGCAGAGTTGATGGTCCAACTAATCTTGGTGTATATGGTCACGCTTATAGTGGGAACACAGTTAGTTTCCCGGTATACCAGACGGATGCGAACACGGCATACGCGTTTCAATTCTCTATTTGAGGCCGTGGACGTCAGCTGCACCGGAGAAGGTACCTAGGTAGCTTTCGAAAGTGTTACGTGGTCGAATGTATATATCACCAGTCTGCTTGTATATTAAGCATACGTGTTCAATTTCAAGTATAAGGCTGCTAGGTCATCCCTGCTACAATTGGCAGTAGGGATTGCTGAATTCAATATAGGCTTGCGCATCCTGATTCGCCCATAACACCCGAGTTGCTTGCCAGTGGTACACAATTTAGACATTGATTTATGTTTAGCTAATGGTGGAGACTATACAGGTGGGAGGATGGAAGTGGCCTGACTGTGACACTGTTCCATACTCAAGTCGTTCCGATGTAATTGCTTGTCGTTTGCCGCAATATTTACGCCATCACAATGCTTCAAGGTGGCGCTGGTTACAACCTCTCCTCCAGGCTCGACCCCACTTGTACCCACTGCGGGTTCTGATTGCAAAAGTCGATGAGGCGTGTAAGAATTTTCAGGTATTGATCTCTGATGGGCCATCTGTCCAGAGTGGCTAGTAGCTTGCGCCCTTCGTTCAGCATCCGAAGTGGGCCATTAGCGGAAGTGATGTTACCCACTCCCATGATGGTAGCCGTCATGGACCTGCCTCGCTTAATGAAAAGTTGCACAAGCTCGTCGTCGCATGGACGGTCAAGTCGGATCGAGGAGATTCCGTCGACATCGTCCTCATCCTCGCGCTGATGGTAGGCGGTGTTCCCGTTGGAGCCCCGCAACGCTTGCTGCGGAGGACAAAGACTGCCATATGCCCACACCACGAGTGTCACTAGGAAGACCTTTGTCGGTTCATAAAAGGCATCCAGAGAATACCTTCTGACGTGCCAGAAAAAGATACCGCAGTGAACGAGCGCGAGACGTGCCTTGAACTGGTCCTCTGTGATCCACTTCCGCACCTGTTGACACTCCGTCCGGAATCTTTGTGCAGGGTCGCCATGCCTGACATTCTCTGACACTAGCAGGTCTGCTAATTTGTGTACTGATTCGTAAGGTGCGAGGAGAACAACTCTGGCGAAATGCAGATGCAGGACGGTCGCGTTCTCAGTTCCAGCTTTGGCGATATCGCTGTTTGCAATCCAGTGGAGTACGTCCAAGCAATCACATGCCGCGTTCCTCCATTGGTTGTAAAGGGGTATCTGTGGTAACCAGACTGGACCGGTGAGATCTTGCGACTCTGCGTCTCCCTTTCGAGATGAGGGCGTCCAGCGAAGTAAAGATCTGTTGAGCAATTTGCCGACATCCCAAGTCTGACAATACAGTCCGTTGATCAGAAGAATCCGTGCGAAGTCTCCGGTATTCTTCATAAGTCGCTTCTCCACGTATAGTATCTTTAATGCCTTGTCCAGAGTCGGCTGCTTAACGGTAGCCTGCACTTCAACTCCCTCAGCCTCCCAGATATCTTCTGTGCAGGGCAAAGTAATGTCCGCGAAATTCAGTAGCAGGCTCGACTGTGTATCGAAATGGTACCGAGACATGCTTTCAAGCAGCCAGATTGTATGGCAGAGTCTTCGCGCACCCTCGGACAGCAGCCAGACCCGTCGATCCTGGGAATCGACCGTCTCATGCAAGAGGGCGGAATGGTGCTCATGTAATGACTGATACTCGTTGACCAAGCTCTCGAGTGCTAATAATCTGTATCTGTCCAGCCGTTTTGAGCCACAATACGCCAAGCCAATATAGTTGAGGAGTTTCGACTGGACCAAACCGAGCGATTCCAAGGTCAAAGGTTGCATCGAGAACGTTGCCCCTTGTTGTCGCAAGACCCTCCAAAGGAATTCATGAAGAGCCACGGCCAATTCCGTCTCTCCCGCATCTAAATACTGACTCCCAATGGCTGCCATGGCCAGCTTTATAACCCAGCATGAGGCCAGGCCGTTGTCAAGTTCAAAATGAACCACCGGGAGTACTTTGGGGTCGAAGCGCTGCCTATACAGGGTGAGAAGCGTTGTGAAGGCAGAAATAGTTGGAAGCTCAGTTGAAAAGAACGGCCTATCATTAACGCGACCATTGGCTGTCAAGCAGTGGTCCTGAAATGCTTGGCGCATCATATAGTACTGCTCAGGGCTCATCGGCCTCGCCGAAGTGTCCGAATCGACTCCTATAACATCTGGTACAGGGGTCAGCAAAAGGTTGAAGCCATCCGGTTCTGGTGCCATGAGCGCAAATCCCGGACTGGTGCGCGAGGGCTCTCTGGGATCTCCCTCGCCAAAAATCCGGTTGGCGTATCGTCCATTTCGCGGTTGTCTGGCTCCTTTGTTGTCGACATAGGATGTGCCAGGAGTTTCAGCGTCGTTGGAATCCGGGAGACTCCCTGGGATGGAAAGTGGCCGGTCGGAGATAGGTTGCGTTACTTGGCTTGCGGATAGGGCTTGATCAGACAAGCTGTTGACGTCGGTAAGTGAGCTCCAGTAAGGCTCGTTTGGACCGATTTGGTTATAATCGAATTCGGCCAGATTGAAGTCCATTGATGGTGAAATCCAGTTCAAGGTGGATATCATATATGTATTGCTCTCTTGCGGTGTCAAATCGACAGGCTGAGCATGCTGCTGCATGAAATTGCTTGGTTGCGCCCGTTGCTCTAGTGACATGATCATCGCTGAATCCTGCTGCTGTGACGAAGTCGTCAGATTTGACTGCACGTCGTCGCTTCGCGGGCCGGTGTATTGTGCAATTTGGCGGTGCTCCTGTGCAGCTGGGGCTTCCCCTGCTGAAGAACCATCACGGGGCTCACTGCCCTCTGGGATTGTGCAGGTCAGCGACTTCTGTCGGCATCTGATGCATGGCGGGACGCCGCTGCATTTGACTCGAGAGGCGGCACATCTTGTGCAAGCGCGGAACCTTCGTAATGGTACGTGGTGGCGATGCACATTTTGATGCTGTTATGAGTTAGCTAAAGTGGGACGTAAAAGGAAAAGAATGCGACTGACGCGGTCGAGAGCGTCTCTGCAATCAATTCTTAGTATCAGCAAGGGGTCCGCTCGTTAAATTTAGCACGTGCAGGCAGTTACAGAGCGTACTTCCGACTGAATCTCCTGCCACAGACACTGCAGACACGATTTCTCTCCCTGGTATGCGTCGCCTCATGTCGCTTTAGGTGCTCGGCCCGGTCGAATTGTCGCGAGCATACAGGGCAAGCCTGTGGTAAGGACGATGGGTTTCGAGACTGGCTGTCCATCTGGGAACACAGTATTTGCATTCATAGCATTCCTTGTAAAGGTCCAATGTCAGCTGCTGATAACTCGTCATGAGAGCAATCAAATGTCAGAGTCGGGTGCTTCGACGTTGAGGGGTTCGGAGGTTTAAGCTTCTCCGCCTCCCCCAATGGCGGAGCTGAGCGTGTCCAGTGTCGAGTGCTGGACGACTGTGCTACTCTGGAATTGGACTAGCATAGTTGTCTAGGTACCTAGGTGGGTAAGTGCACCGCGATTTATTAATTACTGCACGAATTAAGATGGTAGCCCAAGACATGATCCAGCTCCATTGCGTCCCACGGGATGCTTTCCACGTTCCGGCCACATTCGGGCAAGACGTAAAGGAGATGACCGCGAATTGTGTTTATAGTAACGCGAAGTGAGCGACGTACGCAGCTGCAGCTTTGAGCATCAAAAGGCAGGACTGACTTGAGTGACCGAGTGCCTCGATTCAAGTCAGGTCGGAAATCCAGGGGGGTTGAGGACTCTCAGAACACTATAACAAAATTGTTGCTCATTGTGGCTCGATTTGATCCAGTCTGCCGTGCTCGCCCATGTCGCCTTTTGTAGGGTCACAGAAGACAGCAATAGGGTAAGCCGTGCGCAGCTGGATCATGTTGTGTGCATCATTCAATTTTGTTTTCTAGTCTATCGTTTAGTGTGCATCTACTTCGAGGGAACGAAGCCGCTCGATGAATTGCGCACTACTACACTCTGAAGTGTGGCCAGATGGTGTGTGGCAGAAATGGCTCTAATACAGCAATACCTATGGGATTCAACCCATCCACCTTCTTCCAAAGCAGTGGGTTCTCGCGTTATGTAGCTAGCTCAAGCTTCAGCACAACAGCGTATGAGCGTAAGGCCAGGACACGCTGACAGAATGGTGTCCGCATGGGTGAGGGCTATACACGGAACAGAATAATTACCTACTAGTAGTCTTGGCGTAGGAACACCCTCGAGAAAGGTGTTACTGTTCTCGCTTTTGGGGAGGATAGCGATTTGAGCACGACAATATCGTAGAGGACGGTGCTGAGGAAGTCGTGATACTAGACTGGAAGGGACGTTGGGATGGTGGATGCACCCAATCAGCATATGGTGCGTCAATTACGTCTATTACCATCAGTCTATTCAGAGCCATCCGTCATCGGCAGTAGAATTGCTGTGTGCACTTGCGACGTTCGATGCGTCATTCTAATGTGAATATCTGGACGTGCTCCGTGGTGTGCGGGCAAAGGTCAAGGACCTGTGATTACTGCTTGGTCGCCATGCATCACACTTGTTCCGGCTTAATAGAGGAACTCAAAGAATACCAATAGTCCATGCATCACACTTGGGAAGCCCACGACAGATTCCCCATCGCATACGCTCAGACCTGGGTAGTATCGCTCTTCTAAGTTCAAATATTCGTAAGAGCCGTAAACGATCGCTTCATGCAGTGTTGAACGCCCAAAGCCTTCGACTTAGCGTTAGATGGCATACAACCTCGCCAGTAGCGAGTTTCAAATCATTGCAGGCCTACAATAAACACATTGGTCACTGGCATCTGACTCGACGTTGCATCATTTCTGGCATTTCAAAGATTTGAGGTCAAGATTCAGTCGAGTGGGAGCAACATGACTTTATAGTCAAGGAAAGTCCTCCATCTCTATGTATTTTGTACCCTGATGCAGCTCAAGTCTGAACCAACGCGTGAATGGCCTCATCATCTTGATTCACTGGTCATGTTGTTACGACGTTTTTTGGGGACGAGATAATGTCATCAGTAACTCAGCCATACCATCTGTTTGATATCAAGCACGGATTTTTCAGTTATCTCATAGGTCCGAGTCCCAGACAAACAATTTTGGTGAATCAAAAAGTCCTTTGCTCACTTTCTTTTGCACTGATCGTCTATATCGCCCTACCAGTCCCCAGCAAGTGAAAGGTTTGGCATGGGGATACTCTCCATGCGGAATACACTTGTTTCCTCTCTTGCTTTGTCCAAAGCATCCTCCAACCAATATCCCTGGTCGTATTTCACGTCAGATTGGCCAACTTGCTCGGGTTTCAGCGAGCGCCACACTAGCTTGCGATTCGGCGATGGCTCGGAGACGATTTGTGATCCGTGATCCAGGGCAGACGAGATGAGCGACAACCTGGTGTGGAAGACATTCGCGGGTATGGCCACTATGTATCTCGTGGAGCTCCACCCAGATTTACGGTATAGCTCTCTCACCATGCTATCAATGGGCCCCAGCATGGCTGGTTCAGAATGTCGCACTATGTCGTTTACAGCCATTTGCGGTGGGAACCATTCGCCTCGAAGGGTCAAGTGGAGATATCTGAGATGTGGGAGAGCTCTCGGCAGTTGGTCCAGCAGCGACGAGAACATACGCCAGCCGTCAAACCGAGGTTCAGCTGAGATATCTTGGTCTGTGACTGGTGGTTGTGCCACCTGACCCAAGTCCCAACACATCTCGACTGAGCGGACGACAGAGAGAGCCTCTGTTGGCAAAAGGCGAGGGAGATGCTGGGTGAGTGGCATGCCGGAGATATGGAAACGGTTCGTAGAATATAGAATATCAATCCCTTCAATGTACCTGTGAAAAGGCAGGGGCAAATGAGTCAGCTACCCTGACGAATATTGAATGCGCACCGAACAATATGGGCTAATGCCAGCCTGGACGGCTTGGGAAGGCGAACTCACGCCTCTCGACAAGATAGGAGCCAGCCCATAACGCCCAGAAAACACCTTGATGTATCTCCGGTATCACCAGGCGGTCCATCACAAGACTGAGGTCGCCTGCAGAGACACGAATCCGTCGCGGGATGACTTGGTAAGTGTTCCGTGCCAGCGCCATGCGAACGGACCACGAATCCCACCGGATCTCGGTGACACACGCAACTGTAGTATCTCCACTGCCTGGAGTCGCGCGAGGGCGGATTTCTCTTAATTAAGATATCAACTCCGCCAGCGTGCATTGTCTTCCTGCGGGACCTGGCCCGTAGCGGCCGGTCGTACCGTAAGTCTATGTGAACGGCACGTTCACCGAAAGCCTCGATAAGAATCATCCTGCGTAGATCCGGGGGTAGGCGCTCAAAGAAGACGCTTCGTGAAGATGTAACTGTTGTGACCACATCTTCCGTGGTCGCGCGCTCGCCTGACGGAGGCGACGGCGGCAAAAATGGCAAGGGAGGTATCGAGCTGGAGTCACAGTTCTCTTGCCAGAATTGACGCTGCGCCCAGTTCAATAGTGAGCTCCACATTATAACATGACGCAGTGATTATCGTATTGAAAGACTTATGGCGTCGTATTTACCGTTTGTGCCGACAGGTCCAGCATGTCGAGACCAGGACGCGCTGGAAAGTCTGAGCGCCTGCAGGCGCCAGCTTGGTGTTTCAGCTGCATGAGCCACCCCCACTTACCCTAGGTACTTAAGTACCCGAGTCAAGATTACGTATGCGGTGAGTACGTGCTGCATGGCCCCACTGTAATTCTTTCCTCCACGCCTTGCTTCGGATTTCTACCACGATGGCCAGCCAGTTCAAATGTTCCATGTACCACCTACAACTTTGCCCCGTTGGTTAGATTGCAGATCTATCAACGCTGCTAAGAATTCACTGTCACTAGCAAAAGTTGTAATGCTGGATCAGCAGGGCCACTCTCTCAAATCGCCATAAATATATAAAACGAGTCCAAAATGCGCGTCTGGCTGTCAGGGATGCTGGCCCTTTGGAATGACGAGAATCAGCAAAACTAAAGGCAACGAGAAGGTGGGTGATCGATCTCCTTAGGTGAGCCTGGCAGTACGATTTGTCTCACTCTGCTGCCAGTGACGGGACCACTCGCGCAATGTGCGTTTCTATGGCACGCCGCCGGGGGGGGGGGGGCAGAACTCTGGGTCGTTCTTCTTCATTTTTGAGAGGCGAGTCACTCTTCGACATCATGAGCTGTCTTTGTGCTTTTGTCACGAGATGACAAAATCATCCTAGTTTTGTCGGCCGCCATGAGTATTACATGCGATGTTCCCTCCTGGCCATCTTCACTTGATAGCGGTGCTAGAAGCTGCAAGAAGAACAGAACGCAGACTCATAATGGCAACTCATACAGTTACTTTTAATCCCCAGTAATCTACTGTCTCTTTTATTAATAAGTTGATGGTTGGATGGCCTACTGGACATATGCAATCCGACCCACTGGCAACTGAATACATGTAATCAAGTACGGCATATCGGAAATTGTGGATTATTATTCAGACTTTTTGGATCATCACCTGGCTGATTATCATATTCGTTTACTTTTTGATTAGCTACTCTAACCTGTCAGCAATATTCAACATCCTTGACTGAAGTAGATTCCGCTGCCTTGCTGCAAGTAAGCTTACCAACGCCCCGAATAGGGGCAATGTTTACGAACCCTTCAGTCTCCGGCAGGCAGTGTTACTTCAAGAGCGATTGCAAGATCCGAGCCCAACATGATGGAAGTCGGGTTGCATTAAATATCCCCGTGTTGAAGCCGGAGACGAGCCCTGAGTAAAGCACGATCGAAGCTGCACAGCATTCTTTGCAGTCATTTGCAGGTGCTTTCAACACAGTAGTCTGGATGCCTGGTTTAGTGAGAGGAGGCCGCTCGTTGTCCAAACAGTCCCCAAGCTCCCCTCTGTCGGTCGTGACAACGTCCCGACCCAGCCGGAGTCAGGACCAATTGACGGTGACATGAGTGCATTCAGGCAGGGGCGAAGCTGAAACGAAAGGGCCAAGGTGCCAGCCGCGGCGCAGATATGCCAATACTTTTGCGCGTAACCATAGCCAATGGCTCGGATAAGGAGTTGGATTCCTTCTCACCAGCTGAGGGATCTATACCCTTGCTTTCTCTAGCCCTTCCAGTCGCAGCACATGTGAATTGTCCTTTCAAATACTTTCGAGTCATTCTGAAAAGGTCAACTGCCAACACGGCCTCCGCCCCCGGCCCCAGACTGCTAATCTCCCACGATGGCTTCCTCAACCACAACAGTGCTGGGTGTTACGACTGTATACACGACACGGCCAGTTCTTGGCCCGCTCACAACAGTTTTTACACCGCCGCCAGAATGCACCTTCGCTGAGGTCCGCGGCACACCTCTCGATATAGGCTTCAGAGCGCAGACTTGCGATGGCGACACGCTGGCAGATGCATCCACCTGTTGGCCGGGCGCCGTCGCTGCTGCACCATCACCCACGACACCTTTCCATGGTTGGGGTTTCTCCTCGCCCGGTTTCTCGTGTCCGGCCGGGCATACAACCGCTTGTGAAGCTACCTAGGTACACAAGGCCAATTTGCAGGCTGGGCAACACCATATGCATTAGAGATGGGAGAGACGGCGGTCGGCTGTCGTCCGACGTACGTATTAGCCGCGAGGCTCTGTACCCGAAAGGCCAAGCGTCATGTTAATCTATATATACCAATAGTGGCTTCACTTGTACGAGGTTCGGAAGTGCTCAGACTTGCGTCTCGACCGCCTCGGAGTCGATTCTGATGGCCAGTTGCTCTGGAGGCAGCTTCGTCTTGTCAGGCTTTCGAGCCTTTCCGATCGCCTATACGAGCATTAACGCTGAGAATACGTCAACAGCGACATTATCGAGTCTTCCCATCGCAGCACCCATGATCTAAATGAATTGGAGGAGCCAGGACCGGATGGACGTGACTTAGGCTCTTCCTACCCTAACGGCTTCCGAGGGGAATTCGACTCCAGCTTTAAGCAGCTCTATTTCAGCAGGAGCCCTAGCTGGCGCTATCATCGCTGGGGTCGTGATCCTCTTCGCTATAGCAATGGCAATCTTCACCCTAACGAGACGCCGCACGGCACGTGCTCATAGCCATGCGCAGCCAACGAGTGACATAATGATATCCTCAAGATATCACCACCAGGAGGAGGTTGTGCCAAGCGCGTCCGAGCTGTCATCAGGTTATGTCCCTCCCAAGATCGAGATCCGGGTGAATTATCGGCGTCCCAGTCTCCCATCGAATTGCCGAGCTCACTACATGGGCCTCATGTGATGCAGCGCCATTCTTAGCCGGTGCTTCTTGACCGTTCTTGATGGCGAAGGGCTCGTCTATAAATAATGGTAGAAGACTCAGATTTGCTCAAGGATGTATGATGAGGACGAATAATACTGAATCAGGCTTTTTTGTAACTCTAAACCCCAACCTTCTATGAAATAACAATCGTTGGTCAATTCTCACAGTTTGCACTGTGCCCGCTTAGTTGAAGACCACCGTCTTCGTGACGTTGAGGAACACCCTCCTCTCAGCGACCCATTTCACCGCAGCCGCTAGAACCTGGCTTTCCACATTAGAGCCTTCCTCGACCAGATCCTTCGGGCTCATACTGTGGTCGACGCGGGCCACACGCTGCTCAATGATGGGGCCTTCGTCCAGGTCAGCCGTAACGAAATGCGCCGTCGCACCGATGATCTTAACGCCGCGCTCGTAGGCCTGGTGGTAAGGCTTGGCTCCCTTGAAGGATGGCAGAAAGCTGTGGTGGATGTTGATGATCCTTCCGCTCATGGCCTCGCACAGCATCGGCGACAGGACCTGCATGTAGCGGGCCAGGACGACCAGCTCAATGTTATGCTTCCGCACCAGCTCGAGGATCTGGCCCTCCTGCTGCGACTTGGTGTCCTTGGTGACGGGGAGATGGTGGAACTCGATGCCGTAGCTTTTGGCCAGGGACTCGAACTCCGGGTGGTTCGACACGATGACGGGGACCTCGATCCGCAGCTGGCCCGTCTTGGCCCGGAACAGCAGGTCGTTGAGGCAGTGCCCGATCTTGGACACCATGATGAGCACGCGGGTCTTTTGCGCCACGGGCCGGATCTCGTAGTCCATCTGAATCTCGGCGGCCAGGGCTTGGAAGGGCGCGGTGAGAGTGTCTACCGATGGCGTGGGCCCAAAGTGGACGCGCATGAAGAACTTGTTGGAGACGGGGTCGGAGAATTGCTGCAGGTCTATGATGTTGACATTGTTGGAGGCGAAGACGCCGGTGACTGAGTGAACGATGCCTGGCTTGTCCGGACAGGACAGCGTAAGTATGTAATCATCGCCTTGCGAGGTTGCCATGTTGAGCGACTGGTATTGACTCGACGGGTCGTGTTGGAGAGGTGAGTCCACCGGCTGCGTTGGCCAGGCCCGGTTCGTGTCGACTGTCTGAAGCCGGCTCAGAAAACGATGAACTTTCCTAAAGTCACGCTGCTACAACAGCCACAAGCTTGTAATCGAAGGTGTATGTGTACGTGTATGTGTATATATGCGTCTGTTCTATGACAATTGCATGCGGCTCCCGGGTCACTGTCGGTCGATTCCAAAATGCAACGGCACCGGTCGGCTTGGTGGCATGAGTCGCTCGCAGAATTTGAATGGCCGTGTTCGTTTGGTGGGGCCTCCCTTGTCCGTTGAATAAGGTCCGCCCACGCTGCTCTGTCATTTGCGGAGCAGACTCTTCCGCTAGAAGATTTTTGTCGGTCCGTCATCGGCATCAACAATAGGGTCCGGGTCTTCCACTGGTTTTGATGTCGAAAGCCCACCATCTTGATCTACACTCATCAGACATAGGTGCTCGCAACAGTCTTGGCCCTCCGATGCGCCGCCGATGCGCTGGCTGTATTCAGATCAGCTGTCCGTCTGGAAGATGCTCGTTCAGGGGGGCGCCAACCACCGCGAAATGGTATGGTGAAACCATCACTGTCGAGAGTCCAGCACTTGGCTTCCTTGTATCCGCGAACTCCGGGAATCAGAGCCCACGTCGGACGATAATGTTGCTAAATATCAGCCACATAAATAATCACTCCCTTGCATCCAATGTGTCCGCTCTCTTCACATTTTGATATACTCGCTCCAAGCCCTTTTGCCTGTATACTGAAATGGATTGGTACCGAGCCACTGCACGTTGTTGTATTGATCTGCCATTATAGAAAGCTGTAGCGAGCGGCGTTAGCGAGAGCAAGCACATATTTCAGGGGTATGGTGTGACTTTTCCCAGACATAGCTGCATTCTCACTAATCTCCTGGTTCAAGTTATCAGCTCCGGGTTAGATCCCATTTCTTCTTACTCGCCTTTCCGTGCCTCCATTCGTATGCAGCTCACACCTAGTCCACGCCGTGTGGCAACTGTGTGGCAGCCAGACTCTCCTGCCCTGGTCGTTTCTCATGTCCAATCCCAAGGCCTTGAAGTCTCGGGCACAGCCCACTAATACAACGGCCCGTGACATTTTTATACCACATGCCATGAATTCTGCGCATACGTTACAAAACTAACTCATGATTCTCACCTCGCAGGCTTGGGTTCCCTCAAACACCTTTAGTGTTGCTGGAGAAATTGCCTCTCGGAAAGCTATATGGACTATGACCGAATCAACGTACTTAAGCTACGTTGTACTCGATAATATGAAGGTTCAGACCTTCAATCAAGTGCGGATATGCAACAGCAAACTCACGAGTTACCCCCCACCCTTCCAAAGACATCAGCGTTTTAACAAACTCGTCCACCAACTGACGGCTACCGTCATCTCTCATCAGGAGAAACTCCCTACCCCAGGGCCATCGAAGTTTGACACAACAGGCAAGAAGCTCAAGTGTTTCGTCTAGCTGAGAGTCTGAGTACTCGTTCATGAGAGCGAGCCGTAAGCTCGGCCAAGGCAACATGTCGATTCTTGCTGGGTGAGGCTGATTTATTTGCTCAGGGGTGGGTCGGAGGAAATATGGTATCTTCGCGAAGTTCTCCCTTGTGGGTATGATGCGCCATCGGCTAAAGATGTAAAGAAGCCATCCCATGGCCAGCCTTTCGGGCTCGGCCACGCGCGCTGTTCGTAAGGCTTTATGGATCCCGTTCGCCAGCAAGTTCTTGCGAGATCCAAACAAGAGGTCTTCAGGCTGCGGCACGTCCGGCGCATCAGCCACCAAATGCGGGAAATTTAGCCAGTGGCAGTCGAGCTTCCTCGGCTCATGGGGAACTGTGTTTGAAGGAAGTAAGAGCCATCTGATATTAGCCGTTGGTACTGAAACGGGTGTATCTTCGTCGCTGAGGTCGTTGGGATTGGGCCTCTTCTCCGCCGAAGCTGGAGAAGTGTTTAGCGCGGTAGGCTCTGTGCCAACATCCTCCATGGAGTTGGTGGTTGTGATTGTAGATACATCTGAAAGGCCCGTTTGGGAATGATGATCCATCCTAGTGGGCGAAAAGTGCTCATCAACGTTTCGAAACTGGGCCTGTTCCCTTGGTGTAATGCCAAGGGCACCATAGTCTCGTATGACTGCTGTTGGAGACGAACAGTCTGAGGCATGAGAGGCCAACGATGTATGACCTCCATTGATGACGGGACCATCTCTTCCAACGAAAAAAGAAGTGGCTGTGTCTCCTATATCAGCGGAATCCACGGTACCGATACCACCATTGTTGGACGTTGTCGGCGGATGTTGCGGAATCTGATGGCGCATGGCTATCACGTCGGTCTCGACTGGGATAAGGTTAGAGTCGCAGTTATTTGTCAAGCTGGTCTCTGTCCCTGCTGTGGGAGACAAGAATGACTTGTAAGTGTCTTTCCCGACGTTGACTTGTCGGTGATGCTGGTGCACGGAGAAGAAAGTTGTTAGGGAATCCTGGATATGGTTTGCGAGTTGTAGCAGCCTGTTGTTTTCTCTGAGCAGAGTGTCATTTAAAGCCTCCATCTGCCCAACCCTTTCTGCCAGCACTCGAATTCTGGCAGGTTCATGGTTACGTTGACAGAAGGCGGCCTGATCTTCTAGTTTCTGAATGTGTGAGTCTTTTCTCTCGCGATGTTTTTGCTGGGCGCGCCGATCACGGATTCGCTTCCTCTCCGTAGAAGATAAGCCCTTGCTTTCAACCATCTTAGCCCTTTGTCGAAAGCAAGTGCGACTGGGGAAAGGATGTAACCAAGATAGCGGGTGTTGCTGAACGGTGGGCTGGATTAGGTCGCGACCGTCGTGTCGAGGAATTAAGCTCTGGCAGGACGTTTGTCTCTCAGACTTTTCGCACGTCGGTTTTCAGTTTTAGATGGCTCCCTTCGCCATCCAGGTCATTGCAGATCTGACGGATGAGTTGAAGTGTTCTTGACGCTGCCGACGTTGCTTCTCCCTTCTCCCACAACCTCGGCGAATCGGGAAGTATTCAAACTCCGATAATGGGTCACAGCAGTGGAGTCACAGGGGTTGTTATCCGTGGCAGGCCCTGGCGATCAGGTACGTGCACCATGCAATAGAACGGCACTGGCATTAGTCACATGTTTTACGACCAGTCTACCAACACTTAGAATATTTCAAGCTTGCTAGGGGGCTGTGCAAGTGAATGGCTTCACCTTGAGGAAGACTAGACTACTTGCTTGCAAACTCGTTTTCAATATCAAGGCCCCACCGTCCGACTCTACCGGAATGAGATAGTCTGTGTCCTGCATGCTACCTCATTACTCATTGCAACTCTAGACTTTAATTCTGGGTATTGTTTCATGCCGCTCTTTCTGGCCGTGGAACGGTAAGACGGCCAGCTCCAGACCACACGAAGTGTCAAATGGGGATGGATAATGGCCAAGTTAGAGGCAAAACCTCGTGCCTGGCCGCTCACCGCAATGATGCCAACGCCGCGCAATGGAGAGTCCACCGCTGCGGGACAGTCGCTCTTCCAGTTGGTCGCGTAAGACAGGCTAGCAACAGTTCTCAAACTGATGTTGGATGCATTGGGGGTCAAAATTGTTATGGTGGATCTATCGGACAAGTCTGAGCTCGAAGAATTGCCTACCTAAGTAATCGTATGCCGACCGTAGTTGGTTTTGTATAGCAGAAATAGATGAATAGAGCTTCCGTCCTCACGCCTAAGGTATTGCCTCACATCTTCACGCTGTTATGGTTTCTCTGGTTGTGTACAGAAGTCGAATTCTGTGCATGCTTCTCATCGTTGGGTAACTCGGTAGCTTGTGGCAGTCATGGTCTTTGCTTTCTTCGTGGTCAACGTCTGGATGCTCTCCATAAGTGTAATATGCATCATCTTCTCCATGCGCATGCAAGGTCAAAATTGATGTAACAGCTGAAAATTACATCATGGGACAGGCCACATCAGACCACCAATCATGGAGCGAAGTCTCCATTATTTGTTATTTGTACTCCAACACAGAAGATATTTTGTGTATGACTGCTTGTCTCAATTGTTCTTCTGCGTCTGAGCAAACACTCCTCGTAAGTTGACTTACACACATACCGACCATCTGGAATGGGGCTGCTTATTGCCAGCAAAGCCGTCAACCACCCGGCCAAAAGACCATAGTAACCACCGAAGGGATTGGCCATTCCTACCAATATATAAGCGCCGTACAGTCACTCCATCCCCTGATTCCAACCACTCTTTTCACTAAAACACTACCTTACTAAGTACATATCTCCTAATATATTAATTAATTATTTTATAATAATTAATATAGAGTTGGTGGTGTTATATAAAAGTGTTTAAGTGTGGTGAAGCGGTCGGAATCAGGGGGTGGTCGGGATGTGGGCGAGTCAACTTCTTCCCTTCTGTCATGTGATACGGGTAAGTAACGGTCCTTAGCGGCTTTAACAACCAGACCCACGGGGCACGTCAGACTCGGCGGGGAACAGTGCCTGTTGAGAACGCTTTGTCAGTGGCGCTTTGTCAGCGTCGCTGTGTCAGTGTCCCTTTGCCAGTGTTTAGGCCATTCTCAACCCCATGTGTGGTCCAATGAGATGACAAGTGTCCGGCGGACAGGGGCTGAAGCACTGAGTCAGCACCTGAATATGTCACAATTATTTCTCACGCCCAACTCGTGATCGAATCAGCCCTCAGTGACTTAACATTTTTGACTGTGACTAAGTGGACTCTCTCACCCTTGCCTTGACCAGAATAACTGGCAACCAGAATACGTAGCGTTGCATCTTGCACGGAGTTTTTCACCTCCCCGACGTCGTGGGCACTTCGACTGGACCCTGACAACCGATGTTGCATTCACGACCCTTCAGATCAATCCATACAAGGTACCCGGAATTGATGAAAGTTCATCAACCACAACTTAGGTCTTTGGAGAGGACTTAATAATATTTCCAATGTACCTAGCACTCGTATCACAAGCACAGGGCTCCACCTACTAGGGGGAAGGGGGGTATCTAAATATATAGTACAAGCCTTCTCAAATAACTCTAAAATAGTACTAACATCTATTTAGAACCTTAATATAATGTTATAATGTGTGCGTTAATTGACACATATATAGTAGAAATCATATTAGTATTAATATAATGTTAATATACTGTGATATGCTGTGATATACTATTAGGGCCTAATATGTGGGCTAAAAAGAGGAGAACAGATATTCGCGTACCCATTTTTAGATACCACATACCTTTTCCTTACTAAGCAAGCTTTCAGCCAATCAATTCACAGAATTCCCTAGAATCTCAAAGTACTTATAACTTCAACAATCAAGTCTTCTTTATAATTTTTTAAGGAACATAAAGGAGGTAGCTTAGTCCTTCAGGCTCACGTCATACCTACCAGCCCTACTCACAGCCCTCCGCTTCACTCTAGGGCTCGCCCCCTTCGCCCTACCAGCCCTTCTATAGAAGTCTTCTTCAATTTATATACGATACTTCTTAATTAGCAGAGGGTATATAGTATCTAAAAATAGGTATATAAATATTTATTCTTAAAAAGAGGGGGTTTAATTTTTATTAGAACTAATTTTTTTTCTTCTTTTTTAAATTCATCCCTAACCTAACTACTTATTACTTATTCTTTAGCTTAACTACTATTAACCTATTAGAAGCTATAGTAATATAAATATAAAAACCTTATTTACTAGCTAACTTATAAGTAGCTAATTAGAGGAATAAATTCCTAATATAGTCTTAATCTTAATATAGTCTTAATTCTAATATAATATTAAAATCTTAATATACTATTCACCCCTTAATAGATTTTACCTATAATAGTATTTTATTAGTATTTCACTAGTATTCTATTATAATATCCTAGTTTTATTTAAATATTAATTTATATATATATTACCTGCCTATATTAGGAACCCCCCCTCCCCCTAGTAGGCACTATTATATAGGTTTATTAGGTATATAAGTAGTCTTCCTATACTTACTATTTATAGTTAAAAAACTAGTGAATATACTCTATTTAATATACCCTACTTAGATTTATGATAACTTGCTTGTGCTTCTACTTCTTCACATATTTACTGAAATAATTTGCAACTTGATTAGGGTAGTCAAGATAGCATAATCATATTAAGCGAGCAGTGGTCTTTTATTACCATTGAGAATATCGTGATGGTACCTTGCTGAAACTTAATCAGTCAGCCCCACTGGTGAGGTGATGCCACAGTATCTCCAGTCCAAAATCAGAGAGCTGGCACTGGGGGTGAGCAAATGATTATTGGCGCACTTGACTTAGTGCCAGATGCCCTGTGCTCCAAGGGCAATTCTATGGCTACTTAGCACTGACAAAGCGCCTCCCAACCACTCACTCCGAGTCCCTCGTCGGGGTACGGGATGCAAGAGTGAGGGGAAGGTGTTGTGAGATCACATCCCCTGCTCACTTGAACGCTCCACACAATCTTTTCGAATCCCGTACCATTCGACGATCAAGCCTGGGTGCCCACTCAAGATATTCATGGTATCTTCTGTTTTGCAGTAGAGACCTTGTCCCTCAGAGACCTCTGGCCGATCCATACCGGGCAACCCGAAATGCGCCGTCACGTAAGTAACTGTATTTGAATTGTGGAGGAGCAGAATCTGCGTTATACCAGAACGTACTAAGGCGGGAGCCTTATATATCAGCGGTCTTTCCATCTTCCCCCAATTGTCCATCCAGCCTGTCATTAACCAGGAGCAAGCTCACTTTATTCTCCCAGCACACAACATGACAGCGGAACCACTACATTCTCCCCTGGTCCATCGAGACCTGCTGACCACCGCGGACAGCTTGAAACTCTCGTTCGAAATATGGACTATTCTGGGGATCCTCATAAGTACTGTCCTGGGCTACGGGATCTGGTGTCAGCAAAATTCCAAGTTGCCGCCTCTCATCAACCCAGGCAAGCTATCCGACCTTACTGGAGCCGCTGTCAAGAAAGACTTTGTTCAAAGAAGCAATGAGCTTATTGAGAAAGGGTCCAAGACTTTTGGAGAGCAGCCTTACTGCATCTTATCCGACACGGGTCCCGTAATTATGCTAGCTCCGAAACACGTTGAGGAAATTCGCAATCATCCGAGGCTGAGCTTCCTCAAAAACACAGAGCATGTAAGCAGAAATGACAATGGAGTGAAGAAGGGTTGACTAAGGGGAAATAGGATTTCCATGCTTACCTGCCTGGGTTCGAACCATTTGGTGCGAGCCGCGCATTTCAAATTCTCATTATGGTTGCTAAGAAGCAACTCACCAAATTTCTTGGTAGGATCCTGGCCATCTCCTCCTTTAATTTGCGTTCAACTCGTCTCTGACCTCACTAATAGCAAAGATCACTAAGCCACTATCTGACGAGACTGCCTTCTCCTTTCGAATGGTGCTCGGCGAACCGACCGGTCAGTTCAAGCCCCGTCTCCCGGCTTGCCGCAGTCCTCTAAGGTGACATTATGTATAGAGTGGCAGGAAATCACCCTCGGCCAAAACATCCTAGACATAGTCTCTCGACTCTCATCCCGTGTCTTCCTCGGGTCCGAAATCTGCCGCAATGAAGCATGGTTGAAAATCACAGTCATGTACACAGTAGACTGCATCGTCGCAGCCGAGAGACTCCGCATGGTTCCAAAGCCCCTAAGACGTATAATTCATTGGTTCCTGCCGGGATGCCAGCGGGTTCGCAGCCACGTCGCACAGGCCCGGTCCATCATTCAGCCCGTCATCGACGCCCGAGCCCGTGAGAAGCGGGCGGCAGCTGAGCAGGGGCTTCCGCTCCCGATATACGATGATGCCATCCAATGGGCAGAGGAAGAGTCAGCAAAGTCGAAGTATGATCCTGCAATTTACCAGCTTGCGCTCGCTGGTGCAGCGATTCATACTACTACGGATCTGGTGACGCAAGTGATATTGAACATCCTTCCCAGACCTGACTTGGTTGCTGCTCTCAGGACTGAAATAATTGATGTCCTTGGTCGAGAGGGCTGGGCGAAAACCTCATTGTACAACCTTAAACTCATGGATAGTGTGATGAAGGAGACGCAAAGGCTGAAGCCAATACAGTCAGGCAAGTCACAAACGTCCACGCACCTTGTGTAAGTCTTAAATGCTTACAATTCAATCTCACTTGCAGTCTCTCTTGGCCGGATCGCTGAAACCGATGTCTGCCTGTCCGACGGCACCCTCATCCCCGCGGGCATGAAATGCGCAGTCGCTAATACATCAAGACACAATTCTATACTCTACGTCAACCCGTTTGAATTCGATGGCTACCGATTTCTGCGTATGCGTCAGACGCCTGGAAAGGAAAATCAGGCGCACTTTGTCACAACTGGTCCAGACTCTCTTGGGTTTGGCCACGGACAGCACGCATGCCCTGGGCGTTTCTTTGCTGCGAATGAGGTCAAGATTCTCATGTGTCATTTGCTGCTTAAGTATGACCTTGAACTGACACCGGGGACGGATACTTCGGTGCAAGTCTACGGTTTCAGTCTGAACTCGAAAAGGGGGGTAAAGGTCAAGGTGAGACGAAGAAAGGAGGAGGTTGATTTGGATGGCTTGTGAGGGCTTTTGCTCCAAATTTTCATGATTATGACAGAAATTGGTATTTCGTTTCTAATGTCCATATGCATCAAGTATATGCAGTGCTTCATAGAGTGGCAAACACTCAAAGACCCAGCGTTAAAATACACAATGCCGATACAGTAGAGAAAAAACACAGTGAGTCTGTCGACACGTGACCTCAGCTACGTGCCGCACAGACGCTTCTCTCCTCCGTCATAGTAGCGGTAGTATGTGTTGTCATGTACCTCGTACAATTTATCGTTATCAAAGACTACACGTATGTCCACAATATCAAAGGCAAGGAAAACGTAGGAGAATAAAGAAAATATTTAGAGAGTTCTTGTTGTCAGACACCACTGATCTCTTATACTCTGATAATTCAGCTGCTTGGACAATTCGCTTTTTCTTCACGAGCTCGTCTCGTGCCGATGTCGTCTTCCTCGCCAGCCCTCGATACACGGAGCGAAAATCTTGTAAGCTTCAACCAAAATAATCTGTTCCTCTTCACAGATGATTAGATCATCTTTTAGATGACGGATATACTTACCGACGCCCTTCGGCGTCTTCATGCCCCAATCGAAATTTCTCAGCGCATGTGCAATCACAATTATTTGCAAGGACAAGATTCTCCGCCGCAAAAGGCAGGTTAAAGGCACGACACCTGGCCGCCACGTGAAGGAGCTGCTTGTTGTCCATGTTGCGCTTCGATCGGATGTATTCCCTGAAAAAAAGGCGAAGAGCCTTTGCCTGTTTCGCGCATGAAGCTTCCAATGACCAACTTAACACCAAGTTTACTAACTAGTCCGAACTACTCTGTCTCAGGCAGCACAATTGTTGACCCAGTTGTCTTGAAACAGCCGTAGAAGTTACGAAGCTATGAGCAGTAGTAGTAAAGAACATCAGATTTAATGTCTCCCTTGAGGACTGGGAGCTCCTAACCGTCACGGTAGGCGATGGTGGCCTGACTTTGGCTTTCGAGGAGCTTGTACGCTTGGATCGAGACAGTCCACGCATGTGTCCCCTCACAACAACTTAACATGTCACGATAAAAACGTCAATCATGTGACACAACTAGCTGTAGTCGACTTCATTGGATTAGGGGCCCAAGCCAGGTGATGAGGTTGTTGCCCATTCCAAATTCTCATTTTCGTAGACGATACGCTCCACTCCAAGATACATTCCACTTCCAAAAAGGAGAGTCCACAATGTGAAAATTACATCATCTTCGGCTTGCCTGGCACGTTGCACTGGTATGAGGAGGCTGCTCAGAGTTTCCCTTTGTACTCGATCTGGAGGAACCACTCTTGGTGCTTGGTGGCTTGGACGGTGACTTTATGGCGGCAGTGCTGTCATTCCGGTCGGCGCCGCCCATAGTGTATAGGGAGATGTCACTGCCCTTTCGCTCTCCCTTGCCCGTGCCCTGGTCCTGACCCTTCGCACTCTTGCTCTCTTTACCCCCTTTTAGGTTCGGTGGAAGACAGGGCACGGCGACAATTCTTTTTCTGTGGTATCTTCAAATGGTGTATCTTGTGTTGTGACTGTGCTGTCTTGTGCGGTAGCTTGTTTCCTGTCGGAGCTGAGATTTGTCGGTGCTTGCCTGTTCCAAAGTCTAAGTTAGCTCGTCTTGGTTGGATGCTCTCTCAGGTGGATCTTGGCTTTTCTTGCTTGGTTGCTGTCCATATAATAGAAAAAGTAAGATCGGTCTCGCTTGGATTTGCGTGTATTTTTCTTTGTCACTTTTGCTGTAGTCATGACGAGCATGTTGCTGTTGGTCATAGGCTTGTCTACATCACCTACGCCCTGATCGAAGAATTTTGGCTGATACGCTGGTAGAGGGCTGTGACTGCGCACAAGCGATTTGTTTTGTTGTATCTGCATGAAAACCTTGGAACCATTACATAGGCGTTCAGACAGGACTTCATGTTGCAATACCTCAGAGAAAGGAAAATTGCCCAAACCCCGTAGCTTCTGCCAGTGGCAGGTTGCACAGAGTCACACAAGGAGATTTCCAACGACACCGATTTATACGATAGTCAAAACTGATACGTGAGCCTGAACGCCGGCACAGAATTCCTCTGAATAGACTCCACAAATTATGCTATTCCGCAGAGGCAAACTCGTAAGTTGGTGATTCAATGGTGAAGTCACTCTGCCATACTTTTCAACTCTATAGTAACTCCTTCATAATGAAGCATCGAAATACTTGACCATTTTCTTATTTACTAGATCTACATCCACTGGTGACGTTTAGAAGACAGCTTTGACAAGGCTTTTGTTGTTCCCTGGTCTCCGGCAAATCGCAGGTCGCCGGATGCCAAACGTGCAAATTCGTCAGCGACTCGTTGTTCCAGGGCTTTTACAAGAGACTGCTTATTAGTTGTGCAGTTACAAGCTGGCAGTTCATTAATCATGTGTACAGCACATTGACTACCTCATCCAACCACATTGTAAATCAACTCTATTGTACGCGAGCATTTGCTTTCGTTCCACACCTTAGTTGTTGATATAGTGCCAGTGGTACAGCTCCGCGCACGTGGACGCTCTGAAGGATATTCGTCAGAACCAGTAATTAACGTACTTACGTGTCTAAATAGAATCCTGAAAGGAGTGTCACATAAGAGTACTATTACGGGAAACGACCGCTCAGCCCAAATGACACCGTAGAACAAGATGATTTGCCAATCTTGAAGCCCCACAGATCGAGTTCTGGACCTATCTTATTAGGGCAGGCGTCCTCTTCATCAGCATTGCAAGTACTAGTTTGTGTATTACCCGAAAGACCTGCAATGCACCCAGGTTCACATTGAGAACACAATGAGCTATACTTTTGCATGCATACGCATAGCCTTGTAATAGCATAGATACTGTGATCTTCGACGAATCGAAATATTGGGCTCGTCGTGTTGCACGTACTTCACGTGCAATCTATGCACACGGTGGTCAATGCCACAATGTTTGGGTCCGCGGCGAAACGCAGTAGAAACTACGTGGGTGTTGGCCGCGAGCTTCAAAAAGAAAGCCAGGGCTATGCGATATGGGCCAAGACAGCAAAACAAAGTCCTGTCGCCGAGGCGGTCAGCGCTTATTGCGTTTGATGCCATAAGTGATTCGGTGACGCTCCGTACGATGGTGCAAGAACGCTTTCATAATCCTTGTTGGCCGACAGCGTGCCCATCCAGATACGGCGATCCTCCGAAACGCGGTGAAGTCGATCAATTCGCCTTGGCTAAAACCCCCCGCCCGTTGGTACGGTGATCATACCCGGGGTAAATATTACCTATATGGCTCCAAATCGCAAGTTTGGCCGAAATCTCGTATCGCTCACCAAAGTGATCCTTTATAAAAAGAGTCATGAGGACCATCACAGTGTGCTAGTTGTCGTACATTAGGTGAACCTGTCAACTCATCTTTCGTTTCATGATACATCAGCGTTTGTCTTCGTGCCGAGTCTTGCTCTGGTAGTAGCGACTCAAATCCTTTTTTTTTTATTCCACTAAAGTCCTTTTTTGATCCGCAGTGAAATAATCTTCAAAATAATAACACATCCTCAAAATGCGTTACCTGATCGTTGTCACAGCTTTCCTGGGCATGTCTGCAGCAGCCCCAACACCAGCCGGCGGCAACAGCCTTGCAGACCTTATCGACGGGACGGCGTCCCTTGCGGAGACTGACTGCACAGGCCTGGACGAAGGCACCATTGCTGCCAGCGGTTTCATTTGCGAGGAAGGAACCCGAGGGATAGAAGCAGACATCGCCGGTGGTGCCCAGAACGATGCAGGCGAGGGGAATGACGCCGAGGCTGCTGGAAACAACAACGATACCTCAGAAGAAGCTGAAGATGCTACCGGAGATAACAACAACAACGACGTACAAAATCCCGCTGAGGACGCAGCCGGGGACGCAGCCCAGCAGGACGAACAAAGCGCCGAGGATGCCGAGGCTGGAAACAACAGTAACGCTAGCGGCAAAGGCGCACAGCAGGATGAAGAGGACGCCCAGGAAAACGCTCAAAGCGCCGGAAATGCGGAACAAGACGGAGTGGGCGGCTCCGCAGGCGCCGAGGATGATGCGGCCACAGGGGGCGCGACAGGTGCTGACGCGACGGGCGGTGACGGTGCCGGAGTGAATCTCTTTGATTTGGCTCTGCAAGGGTTCCAACCGGTTGACTGTACGGGCATTGACGAGGCCGTTGTGGCTGCGAGTGGGTTCAACTGTATCGATGGGACTCGTGGCGCTTAGTCTACATTCAGACCGAGAAGAAAGCCCCATTCGAGGTTTTTCAACTGGGATGAATACCCATCTGGCGCTATTCATTCTATTCGTTTCTCGAAGTGAATTAGCCTTTTGCCGCTTTGTGTGATTGAGTGAATGCCAGGTGCAGGAATAACTTCCCATGTCCAAGTAATGACCCATCACGATTATGAATTGTGCTCATCGCCAGCTTCTTCTGACTTTGGCTGCGTTTGAAACCGTGCAGAAACCAGCCCGGCCAGGGCGAGCTTGTCGCAAATTACCGAGAAATGCTGGTCTTGTTCTCAACCAATTTGTTGCTTGCGGTGTAATCGTTCATATTCACACGTGTCAGGCACCTACCTGGAGATTATCAGTCGAATATTACCAGTCATAGCTGCGGATCTATGCGGGCAGTCTGCTGATCAATAGCCAATATGTCATGTTTTGCACGGTACCTGTTTCGAAACAATGGTGGGTGCAATATCGGAAAAGGTGTCCAGTTCAGCAATCCCCAGATATCCAGGCGCCGATCAGACCCGCAATGATACTAATGGACCTCCATTGCCCTTTTTACCTGGCAGAGATACTGAATCGTGCTAGTCAAGCATTTGGGCAAACATTTTGGCATCTCGGACACGTACCTAGGTACATATGACCCATGTGGCTCAATGAAGCAATCTCATTGTTCAGATGGGTAAGTATGTGCATGAACGCGCTTACTTCTATCACAGAGTCGTCATGCTTCCCCGGCACAATGAACCTACGTGGAATTTCGATCCCGAGGCTGAAGCTACGACGAGCTAGATATAGCAAGGCCATGGAAAGCAACTTCGCACCACGTATGCAAGAGCGAATGCTGGAAGGACCAACACATATGTACCTAAATCATATGTGCTAATTTTGTCTCCGTTGTTTCAACCCTGCCAAAGGGCCTTGGTCTGGTGCAATTTACGGGGTGTTTAGCTTGAGCATCTGGCCTGTCTGGACTGAAGTTCCCCGACTTCACTCTGTGACGTCCAACTCCTCGTAGTACCTGTAGATCCCCTGGCTGTACTTTTGCCGCCTGTCACTGGCCAGGTATTCCTTGATGTTTGGTCGCTCTTTCACAGCGTCATACAGAGCGAAGATGTCTTTGTAGTCACCAGAATCTGCCAGTTTCTTGACGGCCTTTGGAAACATGAACTTGAGACCGTCCAGGCACTGAAAAATCGTCAGGTACAGAAGAAGCCTTCAAACAATGCGACTTGACTCTAGATTCATAAACGACTTACTTGGAAAAGCACCAGATCGGCATAGGTCAGCTTTCCACCGTACAGCCATAGACCGTCTCCGCTCGCCTTGCTCTTGAGTACACGCTCGAAGTAGCCGAGGAACTTAGGAAGGCGGTTAGCGACGAAGTCCTTGCTCTTCTTTAGGGACTCGTCCTTCTGATCTTCGTAGTAGAGGCCGGTGGCGATGGGATGGTGGCAGTCATGCGGCTCATTGCTAAGGCCATCCAAGGCGGTGAGGGCGAGCTCGTTGATGATAAACAAGCCGTCCTCGTCATCCTCACCGAGCTTGGGCGCAAGTCCTAGCTTTGGGCCGAGGTACAGATCTCCCTTTTTGTGTACTAAATTCTAATTTTCTTTCATTTAAGAAGGAGTCTTTGAGGAGGAAGATGGAGAATATCTCAAGAGTTAAACTAGAATAAAGGTATCTTTAGACTTCTAAATAACATTATAATCAATCATCCTTAACCAATAAGGTACTATTAAATAAAGCTTAAGATATTATAATAACTCTAAACTTATAAAGAGTTAAATTTATAAGATAATATTAGAGAAATAAGAAATAAGTAATAAAAAAGTAATTTTTAGCTTAATAAATCTTTAAGTTTACTTATAAATTATTATTACCTTAAATTATTATCTTAAAAAGACTACTATTTTAAATTATTACCTTAAATTACTACCTTAGATTATTATTTTAAAAAAATTATTATTATCTTAAAAATATTATTATTTTAAGAATATAAGGAAATTATAATATAAAATAACTACTAATAATATAATTACTAATAGTAAATTTTAATATTAAAAATATTTTTAATACTTCTTAAGCCTAAAAGATCTTTAATAATATACTTAATTTAAATATTAAGAACTAATAACTTAACTTAATTATTACCTTTTAAACTTAATACTACCTTTTTTAATATATTATAAATTTTTAAATAATTTTTCTAAATTTTAAACTAAAAATATTTATTATTTTTTTTATCTAAACTTATTATAAGAAAAAATTAATTATAAATTAAATTAATAAAATCTTTTATAAGTAGTAATTTTAAGTTAAACTTCTATTTATTAATATTTATTAATAATATTCCCTTCTATATATACTAAAAGTAAAATATTAGGTCTTATATTTCTAACTATCTTAAATTTAAAGCTATTATTTAAGCTTTTAGATAAGCCTTAAGGCCTAATTTTATAAATATATACTAATAAGATTAACTTAGACTTATTAATAAAATTTATTAATAAAAAAATTATAATAATAAATAATTAGTATTTATAAGCTATTATAGTAAAGAATACTATTTAATTTAATATAAGTTAATAGTTTTTCTTATTTAGACTAATTATATTTAACTACTATTTAAGAGAGGATTAACTAATTTAAAAATATTTTATTAAAAATACTACCTTAACTTTAAAGCCTACTATATATATAAATATATAAAGAAGATAATAAAAATATTAAAAATATAAGAGATTATTTTATCTAAGGCTCTATTTAGCTTTAAGTTAAGGAAAATAGCCCTCTTTTAGTTCTTCTTAAAATTAATTTTATAAGAATTAACTTATTTATAACTCTTTTAGAGGGGTATTCCTTATATATTACTACCTTATTAATTACTATTATAAGAAGAATAGAGTTAACCTAAAGCCTCTTAGTTTATACTACTAATATTATAATTTAATATTTATAAATCTTATATAATAATAAGTTAGTAATATAGGAGAACTTATTAAAAATCTTAAGTAATATTCTTCTTAAATATAATAAGTTCTACTTAAATATACTAATAAAAAAAGGTACTAAAAAGATAATAAATAAGTATATATTCTACTTAAATAAGATATTATAAGTTTTTAATTAAAGTAACTATATAAGATATAATATTTACCCCTTAAAGTAAATATTATAAATAAGAATAAAATATTTAATTTTAAAAGTACTAATAATATTTTACTAAGAGTATATTATTTAATTTTTTATACTTAAGATATATTTATTATATAAATTTTACTATCTAAAATATTTTTTATATATTAAAGGCTATTATATATAATTATTTTCTTAACTTTAAGTTAATTTTAGAGGCTTAGAGTAAAGGGTTAAAAATATATAATAGCCTCTAATATAGCCTTATAGAAAAATATTCTAAAAAGTATCTTAAAAACTAATCTTAATTTTATAAAAATAGCTACTTTATTTATATAGAAAAGTACTTCTCCCTCTATAAAAGTAATTTAATAGGTAAATATATTAATAAAATACCTTAATATTAAAGTTATCCTTTAAAGCTAAAAATATAAGATATAATATAACCCTATAATACTAATATAATATAATTATTAGCTTTAAGAATTAAAAAAAGTATAGTAAGGTTATAAAAATTATTAGCCTTAAGAATTTACTTAAGTTTAATAAGAGTAATATTTAATAAAATAACTCTACTTAGAATAATATTATAACTTAAGTCTTTATAAAATATAGTATTAAAAAGATTATAAAATAACTATAAAAATATTCTTATTAGAAGATATTAGAATAATAAAAAGGTAGTCCTTTATAATAACCTTATTAGTATACCCCTAAACTAATCTCTAAGTACTAAATTAGGATATAAATCTTAGATTATAACTATATTATATAGTACCTACTAATTTATATATTAGTAGGTTATAATATTCTTAGGTTCTTATTAGATATATAATTCCTTATTATTAGATTAAATAAGTTAAAACTTAAGCTTATTTATTATTATTTATTAAATAATCTTTATATTTTATTAGCTTCTTTAAATATAATAAAGGGCTATTAACCCTTAATTATACTTATTTTATTATTCCTTTTTTAAGAGGCTATTTATTAGGGGGTGGAATTAGGGGAAGTATAGTATATCTATTAGATTATATATAATATTATTTACCTCTAAGTCTATTACCTCCTTAACCCTATAGTATAAAGTGATGTTATTAAGTGAGTATATTAGACCTAAAAAAAAATTTAGATTACTCTAAGTAAATATAAAAAGCCCTTTATTTAGGAATAATTAATTTTAGTAAAGAATATTCTATTCTAATATTTTAACTTTAACCTATATTTTATAAAAAATTAAAAATAAGCTATATTCTTTACTATATTTAAACCTATAATACCTATTAAATATAAAGGTTTATTTATATTAACCTATTAGAACTAAACTAGAAGTATTTTTAATATAATAAAAAAATACTAAATCTCTAGAAGATTATATATAAGTATAAGTTTAATAAAGTATATAAGTCTCTTTAATTAAGAAAAGATACTTTAGGAAACTAGGTCTTTTTACTATTTAATTATTTTTACTTAAGCCTATTCTAAATTTAATATTATTAAATAAATTAAATTTATAAAAATTAGTTTTTAACTTATATCTATATAAATAATAGAAAATATAATATTATATATAAGAAAAATACCTTTTATAATTTAAATAAGAACTAATATATTAATAAAGTTATATATCTTATATAATATAAATATATAGAGAGATATTAGGAATATTATAACTTCTTAAAAATAAATTTATTTAATCTTATAAATTTATTTACTTATTAAAATCTAAGATAAGAATAGAGGCTTAGGTAAAAAATTATACTTAGTAATTTCCTTATCCTTAATTAGGTAATATTTAAAATTATATTAATTCTTAGTTACCCCTTTATATTATCCCTCTATCAAATTAATTATACTATTAGCTTTAAGATAAATTTTATAAAATATTCCCTAATAAACTTAGCTAATTAGTAGAATAAAAGGTACTATAATATATTATAAAATATATAAATAATAAACTAAATTATATAAAACCTACTAAATAAATAATAGGGGGGTACCTTTATATAGCTTAATAAGCTTATAAGCTCTAATAATTTTATAATTATATAGGAGAGTTATAATAATAAGAAATTATAGAGCCTTAAAGCTAATACTAATATTTTTATAAAAAATATTCTTAATAAATATATAGTATATTAGTTAAGCTTTATAGCTATATTATTACTAAATAATTATATTAAATATTTATTAAAGAATAAGCTTTAGCTAATACCCCTATTAAGTATATTTTTAGTAAGGGTTTAGAGTTAGGGGAGAACTAAGAAGTATAGAGAGAAGAAGGTAAAAGAGGAATTATAAAGGGTCTTTAATAAAGATATCTTTAAATATATAGGTATATTATTTAGTAATAGCTTAAAGTTTAAGAATAATAAAATACTTCTAAATAAGTTTCTAATAAAAGATAGCCTTATAGTAATAAATAAGTTAGTATATAAGTATATAGTTAGGCCTAAGAGCCTCTTAAGGTCCTAATAAGCTTAGAATTCTATTAAGTATAGCTAATATAATAAGAAAAGAAAGGCTAACTCTTATATATTTAATAAAAAGAATAAGAATACCTAGAGGGACCTAAATATAATTATAATATAGATAGAGAGGGCTATTATTAACCTAATAGTAGAATAGGTATATTACCTAATTTAGTCTAATACTAACCCCCTATAGAATTAGCTACTATATTATAAATAATAGGTAAACCCTAAGGTCCCTTTTATTTATAAAAGAGGCTACCTAATATATAATAGGAGTTTTATAAAGCTATAAGAGGGGCTAATTATAAAGCTAATTAAGATTAATAAGCTAAGAACCTTATCTAGTGGGGAGCTTAACCTACTAATAGGTTTTATCTATAGTATTCTTATATATAGGACTAAAATAATAGTTAGAATCTTATATCTAAGATATATTTCTAAAGATTTAAATTATTATAGAGATTAGGGAATAATTATTAATATTATATAATAGGATAAATAAGAAAATTTAGCTTAGGAAGGGTCTATTAGAGTTAAGTATATTAGGGTTATAAATATAGTTAAATATATAAAAATATTAGAGGAAGTAAGTAGTTATTAGAAATAAGATTATATAATAAGGTAGTCTATTTAAATATAATTAGGTTAGTAAATATTTACTTAAACTTAATTAATTTTATAAGTAGGTTTATTTTATTTATAATATTAATAAAGGGGTACTCTAAGTTTATAACTCTAAGTAAATATATTTATTATATAGTTTAGAGAAGCTAAATATTTATATTATTAATTCCTATAATAGAGGCACTTTATATATTAGCCCTAGCTAATTTAAACTTACTTAGGAGGCTATATATCTTATATATAAAACCTACTAGCTTAGACTACTAATTAGTAAGTTTAGTAAGAAGGTATAAAAATAAGTATAAAGTACTTATTAATTATACTAATTTATATACTAAAATATTAAAACTATTTATTTATACTACTAATATAGGAATAATTATTTAGAAACTAATTATTTCTTAACTATTAGTTTAATCTATTAGAATTATATACTAAAGAAAGATAATATATATAGGTACTCCTTACCTCTATTATACTAAAGAGTTTATCTAGCTATTTTATAATTTATTAAGGTCTAAATTAGTTATTAAAGAATAGAATTCTATTTCTTATAATATTATATATTTAGCTCTAAATTTAATAAGGTAAGATAGGTTAGAATATTTATATTACTTTATATCTTAGCTTAGATTATTATAAAGAAGTCTATATTAAAGGTACTAATTATATTCTTAATTTAGGTCTACTAAAAAGTTAGTATTTATATAATTTTAATTAAAACTACTTTAATAGTTACTAAAATAGTAGAGTTATATAGTAGTAAGTTTTAACCTAGTTTTATTTATTATCTCAATTTAGGGTTAAATCTTCTATATACTTAGTAACTTAATATATTATAGCTGCCACACAATACCACCTAACTTATTATACTAAATAGTATTTAAAAGATTATAGGCTTTATATTAATATTTATATTTAAAAATAGGTAGAGATAGGCCTATTAGTAATCTAAAAATATTATTTAATAATAGTCTACTATAAGCTACTATTTTCCTATACTATTATATTTATAGCTAAAATAATCCCACTATACTATATATAACTCTTTAGTAAAAAGAGGATAATTATAGATAAAGATATTTATTAGACCTTATTATTATTATTCTTACTATTATTATTCTTATCCTTATTATCCTTATTCTTATTCTTATTAAAATTCTACTTATTATTAAATCTAAGCTTATAGTTAATCTTATAGTAGTTCTAACCTATAAAATTACTATATATATATTTAATAGTAGAAATTTTATTATTAATCTCTATCTTTTCCTTAGAGAGCTTATTCTCCTTAATCTTAATTTAGTAGAGTCTATTCTTAAAATTCTTCTTCTTAGACTCTAGTTTTACCTAATTATAATTAAAGTAAATATATTCTTAATAAATTTCCTTAAGGCTAATAAAAATAATATTTCAAATTATTTTATAATCTTAACTATTCTTATCTAACTAATAGTATTTAAGAAGGTATATAATAAAGGCCTTAAAGGTATATTTAATCTTTATTTAAGTAAACTTTTTATAAAGTATATAAACCTTAGGCTTATATTTAGTAAGCTTATACCCCTAGCTAATAGCCTCCTTTAAGGCCTTAAAGCTTAGGAAGTTATTATTAAAATTTTTATTATCTATTTTATAATTAGTAGAAGATTTAAATATACTAAATAGACCTAATATATACTTATTAAAGTCTATTATATTTATAATAGAAAGCTAAAAGTATTAATAAGGATCTTAATTATATAGTATCTTAGTAACCTATATAGAAGGTACTACTATTAGAATTAATATAACTACTAAGTATTAGAATACCTACTTATATACTATATAAGTCTAATTTCTTATTTAGGTCTAATAACTTACTAGGAGAAACTAGTTTATAACCTAATAGGAATAAAATAATCTATTAAAAAGATTATTAATAAAAAATATACTAGGGGTAATCTATATTAGTTATTAGAAGGAAATATATATTCTTATCCCTAATTATAACTTTTATTAGTAAAGCTAGTAGGGAAATAGGCTATTATCTTATATATTATCTTATTTTATATATTCCTTTATATAAAATATAATATATAGGCTTATTTATTTATTATATTTTATATTTACTTCCTTTATTCCTAAAAAGGCTACTAAGAAGGCTAGCTCTATAATATATAATATAGGTAGCTAACCTTATACCCCACACATAAATTACTAAGCTAATTATAATATTATATAACTATAATTTTCCTACTCTATCATTATTTCTTATAATACTTATAATATTTATATTTACCTACCTTTACCTCTATTTACCCTTCTATCTCCACTATATCTAACTTCTTTTTCTATATTAAGAATACTAAGTATTATTAGCCCTTATAACCCTTAGGTAGCCAACCTTAATAGCTTTAATAACTAATAGTTCTTAGCATTTTATATTTATCTCCTTTATTCCTATCTTAGGGCTAATAGCTACTTAAAACATCTAATAGATAGTACTTATTAATAGGGGTATAATATATAATATATAATATATAATATATGATATATAGTCTATTTCTTTTTATTCTTCTTATTCTTCTTCTTTTTTATTATTTTTTTATTTTAGATACTCTTCTAAGATTTACTACTTATACTTTTATTCTAATATAATATTTTCTTAGCCTACTTAATATTATATTATATATAGCTACCTTATACATTATATATATAATCTAAGATAAGGTTATAACTCCTTTAGGTACTTATTTTAAGTTTAATTATATTAGGACTATTATAATTTATATATATATATAATATATATATATATACTTATTTAAGTAAGTTTTAATATAGTTCTTAGGGTAAAGATTAAGTAGTTAAGCCTAATAGGATAAGAGGTTACTATAGTTAATTTATTATTTCACCTTATAATAGATTATTAGGTTTTAACTACTTAAATATAATTAATATAGAATAGTTTTTATTAAATATATATTTATAAGGTTAAGGCTTTACTATAGGCTTTCTAAGTTATAATTAAGTCTATTTTAAATTTAACCTTTAGTAGTAACTAATAGATATATAGTACCTAATTTTAGGCTCTAATCTAAGATATTTAGGTATTAGTCTAGGATAAAATAGCTATAATAAGCCTTAAGTATTTATTATATACTTTACCTCTATTAAATAGCTAATAAGTAACTTTAAATAAAAAACTTTAAATAGATAATTTCTATTAAGTAACTAAGAATAAACTATAGTAAATAGTAGATAGATAGGTAATAAGGGTGGAGGGAGGTATAATTAAAGTATTAATTATAAAACTTATAAATATAATTTAGATTAATAATAATAAAAGTAATATACCTTTTATTATCTAGGTTCTTAGTATTACTTCTATCTTAGTAACTATTTAGGTTATTATATTAGTTAATTTTATTCTTATAAACCTCTTATAGTATTATAAAACTATTTATTAAAAGTAGCTTTTAACCTATATATTTAGTACTAGCTTTTATTATCTTAAGGAGTAGGTATTTACTTTTAGTTAAGGCCTTATAATATTATACCTAGGTGTCCTTAAGTAGATATAAAATTTATATATAATAAATATTATCTATTAAGGAATATACTTATAAATATTTAATAAAATAGATAAATTTAGGATATTAATAGTTCTACTATCTATATAGTAGAATAGAAATACTTTAGAAGGGGTTTAGAAGGGGGTAGATATGAGTGTAATATAAGTAGGTTTTACTAGAAAAGTAATTATAAAACTTTAAGGCCTCTATATTAATTTAGCTAGTAAATATTATAGGTAATTAGATCCTATAAAACCTTAGGATTATTAGTTTTATATATTTAATATAATTAAGGAGAGTAGGCTAGTAGTATTTTACCTAATAGAGGGAGTTAAGATAGTAGTAGTAATATTATCCTTATTAAATATAAGTAAGGAATAGAGATCTTAAAAGTATTTTACTAATATATTTATTAAGTTACTAATATAGTAATAAAATACTAAGATTATAATAAAATATACTTTTCCTCTAATTTAAATACTCTAATAGGATATAATATAGTAGGGTAAGAGTTAAATAATTAATAAGATAAGATATAACTAATAAAGTATATTAGTTAGAGAGAAAGTAGAGTATTTTAGCTTATTAGTATTTTATTATTAAATTAGTAACTTAAGGAATAATTATAAGAGTAAAGATAGTAGGACCCTTAGTAATATTTAGATATTAAAAAAGGCTTATTATATACTATATAGTCCTAAATATAAGTAATAGTTAAGATTAGTTATAAATATAATCTTATTAGTATAATCTTATTAGTAGTAAGATTATTTTAGATTTTATTATTTAACTATAATATAAGCTATTATTATTATAAAGTAGCTTTTATTAAGTATATTAATTTCTTAGGTAGTAAGTACTATATATATTATAAGGAAATTATATAATAGTACTAATATTTAGTTCTTAGTTAGGGGGACCTTATATATATTCCTCTAGCTATTAAAACCTTTAATACCTTATAAGGGAGGACTCTACTTAATAAGATTAATTAAGGCTATAAAATATAACTATATAATAAAAATTACTAATATTAATATTCTATAAATTTATAATATCCTTTATTAAATATAAGATTCTAAACCTCCCTTATACTATATAATAAAGTACTATAAGTTATCTTTATTACCTATTTATATTTTTAAGAAAGATATAAATAGTAAATATTAGATAATATTATATAAGTAGGATAAGTTTATATTTATAATATTAACCCCTTTTAAATTAATATATATTCTAAGGTTACCTTATTCTTATACTTTTTATATATTATAAAGAACTAAGCTCTAGGGATATTATATTATAAATATAGGTAAGCCTAATAGGTATAACTTATATATATAGCTAGTTAGGCTATATATATAAAAAGTTATAAGTAGTTAGCTAAACTACCTCTATCTTTTTTACCTAATCTTATCCTAAGATATTAAAAATTCCTTATTTATTATTATTAGAACTTTACTTTAAGATAAACTAATATATTTATTTATTACTACCCTCTTATTCTCTTTTATTTCCTCTAAGCTAAAATTTAAGTATATATATATATACTCTTATTAGATATATATATAGTATCTAATAGCTTATATTATCTCCTAATTATCTACTTTACCTCTATTATTTCTAATCTATAAAACTATTTTATTCTATTTAATTTAACTTTTATTTATTAGAATAATTAATTTATTAATAAGGCTCTATTACTACCTATTATTTAGTCCTATTATTAAGATTTAACTTTAACTATATATTTATTTATCCCCTAAGTCTCTAATTTCTTACTATTCCTTAGGTTAATAAGAATAAATAGCTTAGATAAAGTAGTATACTATAAACTAAAGAAATATATTATAAGTATATAAATATTATACCTTAGTTTTCTTTTTAGCTACTTTTTTATTCTTAGTTTTTATTAGCTCTAATATATAAGTTTTTAACTCTCTAAACTATATTCTACCAATTAGAATTAAACTTAAATATACTAGTTTCTAACTTATTAGTTTCTATCTTACTACTTATTTATCCTTATATATTAGAAGTTTTTAGCTAACTTATTATTATAACTTTATTTTATTTAAAACCTTTATATTAGTATTAATAATTATTTTATTATTAGGAGTTACCTCTATCTAATTTATTTTTAGCTATTAAGTTAGTATTTTAATATAGTTAGGGAGATTATTTTAATAGCTTAAATATTAATTACCTCTAGTATATATATATTAGACTAGTAGCTAAGATGGATCCCTATAATACTATATAGACGTCTTAGCTAAAAGACTATAATTCTAAGTCCCCCAAACTTAGAATCCAGCACTTATAAGCCTATATTATTATAACCCCCCCTAAAGGCCTTCTTGAGTAATTATAAGACTAGAGGGAGCTAATTATATAGTTTCTATTAGTATATAGCTTATAAATAGCCTAAAAAAACCTTAAACGGGACGGGAAGTTTAATCCTAGAGAAGTGGTTTATTTATCCCATTTTAGGACCTTGTTAATACTTGATTTATAGCTGATTTTTTCAAATAGGGGGGCTTAAACCCCTACCCTTAGTTTAACTTAGAATTAAGATGGATTCCTATAGTGTTGTGCAAATGTCTTGGCTAAAAGACTATAATTCTAAGTCCCCTAGACTTAGAATCCAACACTTATAAGCCCATACTATCATAGTAGCCTCCTAAGTAGTAGAACCTTAGTATTTATAATTATATTAGCTCTACTTAAAACTTTAGTTAATACTTAGGTATAGGACCTATAATCTATTAGTATTCCCTAGGTAGAATATAGTAGTAGACTAACTAGGATTATTACTAAAATAGCTAGAAGAGCCCTTATAACTTATAAAGTATTAGGATATAGTTTAATACTAGAGTCCCTATAAAGATATATATATTAGATTTAATAATAAGTTAATATACTTTATACTTATATAAAATAATATTATTATTCTAAGATAGTAATATAAATATACTAAAAAATAGGCTTTTTAGGCCTCTAAGATTAGACCTAAGGTATACTCTAAGTATTTAGATCTTTTATAATAATTAGTTATATTAATAATAGAATATAATAAACTACTTTATAAAAGTATATAATCTATATAAAATTATAGTTTAGTTATATTAATAAGCCCTATAAGTAGCCCTATAATAATAAATTAAAAGAATTAATAATATATTTATTTATATTTTTTAAATATTAGAATTTATAAGAATTCTAGTATTCTAATATATAAGTATATATAAGAATATATAATAAAAAGATCTACTTTTATTATATTATTCCTATTTATCTTTATTAATATAATAAATAGTTAGCTCCTAAAAAATATTACTTAAAACCCTAAATTACTAAATCTTATTATTATATCTAAGTAAGCTATTTATATTAAATACTAACTAACCTTTTTAAAATATATTAGTATATTTAGCTTATTATAAAAATTATACCTTAAGTTATAATAGTTAAAAAGAAAACCTCTTTAAGAAAAAAATATATTAGTATATATTTTATTTTAATAGTATATAATATAGGTTTTATAAAAACTATTAATAAACTATTTTAATTAAATAATTTCTTTAATAGTAAAATAATTAAATAAAAAGGTTATATTAGGTAATAGTTATTAGGGCTATAGGCTAAATGCACGTAGGACCTAGCTAATAGGTCCATATACTAGGCTTATCTTATCAGCCCAAATGGCCGCCATATCTTCTATAATAATAGATTACAGCTTCACTACTCCTTCCATATTATTCCTTAGGTAACTATAGCTTTAAATTAATAATTCTTCAAAGATAATTTAAGCCTTCTTTACTAATAGGTCTTAAGGACCATTATAATAGTTATTCCTTAAAAATAATAGTTTTTTTTAAAACTATTAAATCTTTAATAGCTTACTTCTTAAATATTAATAAATAATAAATTAAGATACCTACTTAATTAATAAAATATAGATATTATTTATCCTTTATTCTTTTATTAGTTAACTTCTAAGAATATTAATACTAGTACTAATAACTAAGAGAGTTACTATTATATAACTTATATTTAATTAGTTACCTTAATATAAAACCTTTTTCTACTAAGACTTAATAAGTATATACTAATTATAGAGCTTTAATAAAATATAAGAAATAATAAATTATATAACTAATTATTACTATAATACTTTTAGCCTATATTATTAATTAATAATAGTAACTTAATAGTAGAAAAAACTTTATATAACTAAGCTTAAAGATAGTTATAATATTAATTAAGAAACTAAACTATTTAGAAGAATTATAGTAGGTATTCTTCTATTACCCTTATAATTTAGTTTATACTCTTAGTTATTAGACCTAACTTAATATAGGTATTTTATTATAAAGTAGCTCTTATACCCTCTTATAAATATAATTATTACTAATACTATTAAGGCTATTAAAGTTAGCTACTACTTTATCTAATAGTAGCCTTAAATATAATATATTTATTATATTATTTCCTAAGATAACTAAGTTTAGATTATTTTAAAATATTATTTCCTAAAGTAAAGTATAATATCTTATTTAGCCTTCTTAAAGTAGATATACTAATATTATTAACTAGTTATATATTAGGCCCTTATATTTATCTTAGTTTAAAATAACTACCTTTTTAAACTATTATATAATATTAAATAGGCTATTTCTACTAGTATTTAACTTTCTTATAACTTAAGAATATACTAAGAATTACTAATTAATATATATTATTATAATAAATATATATATATTAACTTTAAAACTCTATATTAATATAAGCTACTTATATATAAGCCCTATATTAGATTTTAATTATTATAAATATTATTATACCTTATAACTAAAACCTATTTTATTTATATAATAGCTAATTAAGCACCTTTTATAAATATATTACTATCTATAAGTATAGAGTAACTAATAAAAATATTAAAGGTAGTAATATTAAATATAATAATATTAAAGGTAGTAATATTAAATATATTATTTTAGAAGATTAGTACTTAACTCTACCTTAATAAGCTAGCCTTTAAAATAATTTATAAGGAATATAAAATTAATTAAGAGAAAAGTAACTAATATAATTAGAACCTAATAAGGACTCTCTTTTTAATTAAGTTCTACCTAAATAACTTAGGTATTAAGCCTAATAATATTATAAAAGCTAAAATATATAGTTATATAAAAAATAAAAATATAAAGAAGGAGAAGTAATTTATAATTCTTAAGATTTTTAACCTAAATATTATAGTAATTATAGCTAATAAGGTATATAAGATAGCTATATTAATTACTTAGGCTATTATAAACTACTAATTATAATTTTTTATTAAAGTTAAGGATAAACTATTTATTATAAATACTATAATTTTATTAATTTTACTACCTAATAATAACCTTAAGATTAGTAATATTCTAATTAAAAATATTTAAAATAGAGAGTTTTATACCTCTAATATATCTAAAACTAATATTACTAATTATTTTATAATATATATAAACCTTATAGTAGCTTTAGACTAGGTTAATATATTTTATACTTATAATAAATCTAATCCTTTTATTAATATTAGAATTAAGATAAATAAGGTAAAGTACTTTAAGTTAAATAGTACCCCTTTTAGCTAGATTTTTATAAATATTATTTTATAACCTACCCTTAGTTAGCTAAGCTATAAAAATAGCTTCTTAAGTAAATTTTTTAGTTTATTAACTAAGCTTTAGGATAGCCTTATTATAAATACCTTATTTATAAGGAGAAGTTAGGGTATTAGCTATAAGTAGATTACTTTATATATTAGAAATACTATTTTAGAACTTATTATAACTTATAAGAATATTATAAAGTTAATCTTAGAGTAACTTACTAGTAGTATTAATTAGGATATATTTATAAGGTTATAGTCTATTATTAAGGAGCTTTATAAAGTTAAGGAGGAGAATAGAGAGGCTAATAATAAGCTTATAAAGCTTAAGAAGGAGTATAATAAACTCTAAAAATAAAATAATAAGGTTATAAAAAAAGCCTAATAGATATATAATAATTATAAGGCTACCCTAATTATAGTTTAATATATTTTAGGTAAGTAAACTAAGATCTAGACTAAGAATAGTATTATATCCTTTAAGTTATTTTAGTATATTAAGTAAATATTAAGTTAATAATAATAAGGTTAGAAATTTAAAATATTCTTATAGTTAATAATACTTTACCTATTTTATAGTTTAATATTAGGTTACTTATAAATAAGAGTAGATATAATTAGGCTAAGTAGGTTATAATTAGTAATATTATTTTAAAAGTTTTATAGTAAGGATATAAATATATAGCTCTATTAGGTATTATAATTTAAATTATATATAGGGATATAGTTTTAGATATTTTATATAGGATAGTATAAGTTTATAAAGGGGTTAATATATTTTAGTATATTTAGTTTCTAGTAATTTAGCCTTAAGTTTTTTAAGGTTAAGAGGGAGAAAGTAAACTAAGTATAATATAGTTATATTATTAAGGTTTTAATTCTTATTTAGTAATTTAGATTTAGTAGGCTTAGAGGTAAGGTTAAGTATAAGATTTAGTAATTATATTATAGTTTAGTATTTAATTTATAATATTATTATTTACTTATTAAATAGGAGTAAATTAAGTAATAGGCTTTTTTCTTTATCTTCCCCTAATAGTTATAAAGTAAATTTACTTATCCTTATTATTCCTTTCTAATTTATTAGGCTAGGTTAAATAGTATAATTAAACTACTATTTTTTTTAGGTTTTTAAGTACTTACTACTTAATTACTATATTTTTTTTACTATTTTTATAATTAGATTATTATCTACTTTAGTCCTCTAATTATAAGTATAAGTTCCCTTTTAGTCTACTAAGTTTAAGTAAATAGTATAATTAAATTAGGGCTTATTTTAGATTCTTAAGTGCTTTATTATTATTTAATTATTATTTCCTTTCTTTTATTATTATTATTATAATATCTTTATAGCTCTTTATATATATTATATTATAAAGGTAGATTATTTAATATTTTAATTATAAAGATCTATTTTTCTTAGGTTTCTAATTATTAGTTTTAAGATAGTAACTACTAGTATTATTAGGTTTTATATATATTTAATAATATATTTATTATTCTTATATTATTTAGGGTTTTAAATATTAGTTAACTTTACTTTAGGGCTTCTTTCTATATTTTATTACTTAGTAATCTATTAAAATAGTACTTAGTATTTATTATTATATTAATTTATAATTAGACTTTAGGTTATATTAGTAGTTATAATAATTTCCTAACTATTAAGAATATTTTTTTTCTATATAATATATATAATAAGCTTGGTTTTAAGATTTTATTTATTAGATTTCTTAATAAGCTTATTAAGGATAATTATATTATTACTTTATAGGTTAACTTAATAAATTTTATTAGCTTTCTTAATAAGACTTAGGATAAGATATATAGGTTTATTTCCTAACTTATTTTATAGAAAATATCTAAGTTATATAAACTTACTTATTTATATTTTTAGGTAGAAGGAGGATTTTATAAGAAGGGTAAGATTTACTAGTAGATCTTAGAGTAGCTATTAAAGGACTCTAAGCTACTTAGTATCTTTAGCTTTTAATTTAGTAATAATATTAATAGAGAATCTTAGTAGGTTATACCTAATAAGCTAGTTTAGGGGTTATTAAATAGTAAGGTTAAAAACTAGAAGATAATTAATATTATAAGTTAGATTTATAATAATATTCTTATTAAGGATTAGTATTATCTCCTTATTATTATTATTATTAAAAATAACTTTATAGTTAGTAATTAGGTAGTTATAACTAAGAAGCTTAATAAGTTAAAGCTTTTTATTAATAAGAAGAACTATATTATTAATATAGATATTATTTACTTATTATCTATTTATTTTTATTTATTAAATATAAAAATAATATTATAATTTTTAGGTAGAAAGTTACTTAAGGATTAGGACTTTAAGATAAATATTTAAGATATTATAAAGAGTATTTAGAATATTATAGTAGTAATTTAGAGGGATTTAGTTAATATAATCTTTCTTATTTTAACCTTAGAGAAGGTAGTAGATAATTTTAAGAATTAAGATTTTAAGATTATAAAAAATTAAGGAAATATTTATATAATATAATTATATATAAATAAAGGTTTTTAGTAGCTTCCTAAGGTAGATAGCCTTAAGGTAGATTATAAATAAGATAGTTATATTCTTTTAGCCTTACTAATAGTATATAGGGTATATTATTATATATAGATAGAAGCTTTTAATAGTTTCTTATAAATAGGGATTTAGGTATTATTATAAGTTTAAGAATAAATATAAGTATATTTAAGTTATAGAATTATATTTATTAATAGGGTTACTTTTTCTTATATAAAGCTATATTCTATTATATAAGATAGTAGATAATATATTCTATTAGTTAATAGGGGGTAGAGTAGTTATAATAAGTAGCTTATTAAATAAATTTACTAGTAAGCCTTAGCTATAAAAATAATATATTTTAACTAAATAAATAGTAATATATATATATATATATAAATAGATTATTTTATATAAGAACTAATATAGCTATTAATTTTAAGGTTATTTTTATTTATTATAATATAAGAGTATAATCTCTATTTCTAACTTTTTATAATATTATTTATATCTAATTTATAAGTAACTTAATTTTATTATAATTAATTAAAATAACTAATCTTAGTAATAAAAATAAGTAGCTACTATTATTATACTAAGTTTTTATATTTAATAGGAGTAAGGGTATAGGGGTAAATATATAAAAATAGATAGTAGTATTAGTTAAAGAGTATAGCCTTCCCTATTAACTTATATATATAAAAATTATAATTTATTTAGCCTTATATAAGTTTAAGCTACTTAATAATAACCTATTAGAGACTTAACTAAGAGAGATAATAAATATAAATTTTATAGAGCTTAGGGAATATATTAGCTTATAGTTCTTAGTTATAAAAGCTAAGTTTATAAATAGGTTTATTAAAATATATTCTCCTCTAATTAATTAGCTTTTAGTAAAACTAACCTTTTAGGCTAGGGTAAGCTTATAAAGTACTAGCTTATACTTTTTTATAATTAGAAGCTTAATTATAAAAGAAGGTAGGTATAGAGGGTATTTTAATTACTTATATAGCTAGTATTATTATTATTAACTTATTATAAATATATTAGTTTTAGGAAATAACCTTATATAAAATATTAGAATAAATATAGTTATTTATTTCTCTTAGGATTATTATATTAATATTTTAGATTACTTATATAGTAGTAAGAGGTTAATAATTTATAGTATAGTAATCTATTAGGTATTTATTATAAAGGTTTATAAGTTATAAAATAAATAGTATATAACTATAAATCCCCTTTAAAAATATTAAAATTATTCTTTATAATATCCTTATTATTTTATAATTATATTATATATACTTAATTTAAATTATTATAGTTTATTTATAATAGGCTCCTTATTTTATTAATATTAGAATATTAACTTTAGTATAAAATTATTAGAGGTTTTAAGGTTTATTTTTAATAGATTATTAGGGTTTCTTATTAGTAGTATTTAATTTATAAGTTATTATTTTATTATTTTAAACTTAGCTAGTAAGGTAGTATAGTTTATTAGATCTACTTAGTTTATATTTTTTATACTTAGCCTAATTAGATAGATTTTAAATATAATATATTTATATTAATTTATTAAGTAATATATAGGCTTCTATTTTTTATTAAGATATTTAATATATATATATAAAGAAGAGCTAAGTTAGAAGATTAATATTTATTTTTTTTTTATTTTTCTTAGGGGGTAATATAGGTAATTATATAAGTAAAAAGATTATTTTATTATAATTAATTTTTAATTAAATTTAGTACTATTTTTATTAAATATTTAGTTTTAGAGGATAGATTTTAACTTTAAAATTATAACTTATTTTACTTTTTAAGTTATAAATTTAAATTAATTTTTAAAAAATAGAGGATATATTTAAATATAAGCTTAAAAAAGTCTTTCTAACTTATAGGTAGATAACTTTTATCTTCTTATTTCTTTTTTATTATTTTTAGTTAAATACTTAGTATTATATATATATTTATAATTTCTTCTCTCCTTAAATCTCTAAAGTTTATCTCTAAGCCTTTATATTTTATTTTATTTTATTTTATTAATATTTTAAGTTAGATTAGGCCTATATAATAATAAAGAGTTTTTTAAAGTTAGTAAGACCTATAATATAATACTTATAGTACCTCCTAGCTTTAATAAGGAGGGTATTATCCTTATAATTAGTCTAACTTATTATAATTTTATTATAAAGGTTATATTTAATATTATTAAATTATATCTTTATTATAATTTCCTTATTAAAATTAAAATTACTAAGTATTATAAATTAAGTAATTTTAAATATAGTAAAAAGCTTAATATTTAGTAGAAGTAGAGTTTTAAAGTTAAAAAATACTTAGTTAAAATATTATAATTAAAAACTATTTTTATCTTAATTAAAGTTAACCTAAGCTAGATTAAAGTTAAATATAAATATATATTATATATTATTAAAAATTTAAATTAATTATTATAATTAGTACTAATAAATTTAATTTAAATATTAAGGAATATTTTATTATAAACTCTTACTACTATTTAGTTAAATTTAAAATAAAGCTTAGTAAAATTAGTATAATTATAAAGCTTTTCTTAGAAGAGAAGTATTATAAATAAGTTATACCTATTATAATAAAGAAGGCCTTATATATATTAGAGAATAAAATTAAGGTCTATATTAATATTATATAAATTAATAAGAATAGGTAGGGTAAATAGAATATAAAACTTAGAATTAATTATAACTAATAATATAATATAATTAAGTATTAATATAATTACTACTAATTTTAATAGTTATTAGTTTAATAAGGAGTTATATTAATATAGTTTATTAGTAAGGCTTAGTATCTTTACTTTTTCTTTTAGTTCTTACTTTTATTCTTTCTTTTATTTATTTCTACTTTTATTTAACTAATAGTTTTAATATTATATATTAAAAATAAATAAGAAACTAATATTAGAGACTAATAGGGTAGTATTATAAAAGGGGTCTAAATATTTATTATTATATTTAATATTTAGATTAATTAAAATTACTTTATTTTTATATTTATTTTTATAATATTACTTAGAGAAAAAAATCTAAAAAATATAAAGGTTTTTTTTTTTTTCCTTTCTAAGTTAAAATTATATTATAAAATATTATATATTAGGCCCTTATATAAATTACCTTAAGTATATTAATATTTACTTAAGGTTTTATAATAAGATTCTATTTTATTTAAATCCTTCCTTAGCTATTTATTAGAGCTTCCTTCTTATTAGCTTAATAAATATTTATATTAGAAATTATTTTTAATATATCTTCTAAGTCCTAGTTATATAATATATTTTACTAATAATTTATTATTTATTCTTAGAGTACTTATAAATTAGATATTCCTAGTAGCTAATTATTAAGCTAAATAACTTAATTTAAGTATAAAAAATATAAATAAATATTAGTTTTTTAATACTAATATATATTTTTTTTAAGTTAGATAGAATAGTAATATTTTAAAAGACTAAAGTTATAATATAATATTTATTATTATAGAGAAATATTAGGAGAAGTTATATTTTAAATAATAAAAAGGTATATTATTAGAGCTATTAGGTATTTATAAGTAAAAAGTTAAGTAATATTTATTTAAGTATTTAAAACTATAAAGTAAGCTATTTATAAATTAATAATATAAAATATTATAAGAGGTAGAATAAGTTATAAGCTTTATAATATACTAATATCTTATAGCTTTAGTTCCTCTATTAAAATATCTTTATTTTATTATAATATCTTATTTAGTTAAGATTTATTTAAGTATTCTTATAAATAAGGTAATATAAGTTAATATAAAGGGAGTTATAACTTATTATATTTTAGTTAGTTATTATTTAGTATAAGCTTAATCTATTTAAATATATATAAATATAATTTATTTTATCTTTTAAAAAGACTATATTTAATAAAGTAGTTAAGTTAAATATTATTTTATAACTATATTTTAATCTTAAATTAGGTAATTACCTATAATAAGAAGATAATATAATTTAAATACTTATAAATTATATAGGTATTATTAATATTTAAGTATATTTTAATTAAAAACTTAGTTATAATCTCTTTTAATTAAATTAACTCCTAGTTTATTAATAAAAATAAGTATATTCTTTTATAACTTACTAATTAGTCCTATTACTTTATAATATATTTAATATATTAATTTAATATATTTTTAGCTTTTATATTTAGCTATAATAATACCTTCTATTATAATAGTTACTTTTTTAACTTTTTAATATTATATTATAATATTATAAATTAGTAGATATAATATTTATTAAATTATTACTTTTTTATTTTAATTTTAGATTTATTTTTATCTATTATATTATTTAGTATAATATATATATTATATAATTATATAGGAGTTATTTTATCTAATATTACTTAAATAAATTAAATATTTATTTAGTATATTATATTATAAAAGTAAATATCCTTTTTTTATTAGGTTATTAAAACTTTTTATTAGCTATAAGGTAGGAGGTAGTTAAAGTTAGCTAACTCTATAAGTTATATTTAAGAGAGTTAAATAAGTTTTTAAAATATAAGTATCTCTAACTTTATTAGCTAAGCCTATTTAATATAATTTTATATTTAGATATTTAGTTAAGTTTATTTAATTTAATATTATATTTAAATATATTTTTTTAAGTTATCTTTTTATATAAATAGTTTATTATAAATAATACCTAAGATACCCTCTAGTAGCTTTTAATAATAAAATTACTCTTATATTATATTTTTTTATTATAAAATTTAATATAAAAGGGTATATTAGTTTATTATAAGTTTTATTTATAATTTACTTATTTTTATATTTATATTTATAACTTTTATTTTCTTTTAAATATAATAAGATTTAAGCTTTTTATAACTTAAATTAGAAATAAGTTAAATAAAGGCTAATAATATTAATAAAACTAACTAATTTATTTATATTATACTTTTATACTTAAGGTATTTTCTATATCTTTAGTTACTTAATACTAACTTTTAAGATACCTCTTTAAACCCTCCTTAAAAGAAAAATAAGAATATAGGTTATAAAATTGAATATTTATGCCTGAGGTATATATGTACTTAATATTAATGCTTAAGATACCTCTTTGAATTCTCCTTAAAACTCTCTAGAATTACTTAGTAAAATTGGAATTTAGGTGACGAAAACGTCGGATAGCAGGATGTTGGGGGTCTGGCTGATGGTGAGGTCGCCATGCTTCAGGATGGGTGGTGCCAGGGGCGGAGGGCTAGTGTCGTCTCCTGTGTTCTTGGAGTCGATCTGGGCCAGCACCTCATTGACACCATCCTTGATGTGTGCGGTGTCAGTATATGAGGCACCAGCTTCCTCGAGGGCGAGGCGCACGTGCTCGCCGCGGCCGGGGATTCCGGGCCAGTAGACGAGGTGGTAGGGAGCGTCCTTGGAGGACTTTTGGCGCTTGGCGGCGGGGGTGGACATGGCTAGCCTTTGGCGAGGTCGAGGCTGTGTTATTAGTCTGGTCTGGAGATGGATGATGTGTGTCACTGGAGCAAGTGGTCGCGGGCGAAGCAGTGTTGTTGAGGGCGTTGGGGATGTGATGCGCATCATCAGAGGTGCGGGGAGCTCGTTACGTCAGATGCTTGTCAGTACGTACATTCGGTAGACTGTGGCACATACTTCTTAGACTTGACAGAGCACAGTACTGCTGCTTACTGCATGCAGGCTGCATCTGAAGCTCCACCGTGAGTACTACGCGCACGACTCGACCACACATCATGGTGTTTCGTTTTCCAGATACACATGGCATATCCCATCAGGGCCGTCTAGTCGTTCAAAATTGCCCGAGCCGCATTCTACTTAGTATAGATGCTCTGGCATGGACCAGGTGGCTCATCAGGAGGTGATAGGACTGGCCCGTGCCGGACGGGGACGGGGGCGGGGGCTGGGGCTGACAAGATCCGGTGACGTGAGCAGGGATCTTGGCGCTACGGCAGCTGCAGGTGCGGGCTGCAGGGTGCAGTCCATCTGCAAGGCACCTCGCGGTTGCGATGACGGCAGACGGTTGAACTGCCCCCCTGCCCCCCTGCCCCCCCCTCCCCGGTCTCATCAGCCCCGTCAGCCCGTTTCCTCCTCCCAAGAACCACACATTCATTGTCTCCAACTTATAAACACTACAGCACACTAACTTCCTTCGCCCGTCTCCTGAGTCCCCAGGTCGCCTCAGCTGGATTCCACAGTGCCTGGGTAGGCGATCAAGTGGAGCCTCGCCGCCAGACCAGAAGAGCCAAGCTGGCGCTGGCTGGTCGTCCCTGTGTGACACACCTTGAAACCAAAACGGCATAGGTGGAGGCACACCTGACGCAGTGCCAACCCTCTACCACCCATCCCGCGCCGTCTTGGGCAGGTCCACGGCTGTCACGGCTGATCTTGCATCCTCCGACGAGCGAGATGCGAGTTTGTTCAGGTGTACGCGAAACGTCATTGCTCAAGCCCCAATAGCTCCCCCCGCTAGAGCCTTTTGGGGGCCACGAACTACTGCTTCTTCCTGCCTGCTGCCTCATGGCAGTGCTCCTGCATGCCATGGCTCGTCATGGTCACAAGGCTTGGGAGGCAGGCAGACTACAGATATCAAGTGTCAGGTCCCCTCCTCCACACCCCGGCGTGACTGTGGTCTCTCTACTGCCTGGCCGTACCTCTTTCCTTGAGCAAGTGACTCCCGAGGTCCTCTATCCTCCAGCAGCCATCCATCTTCGTCTGCCTTTGCCCCTTTGCCCCCTATGAGCCCACCTGATCTGATAGCCGCGATCGACTCTTGACTACTTGCTGCCACCTAGGTACCCACGGCTTCATCCGCTCCCTGCTCTACTGACCTGCCTTCGACACGTGAACAAGATCAGCCTCAGCCTTCTGCCTCCCGAAACAGTCACCTCCTGTACACACACAGTTGCCACTTGCCTCGACCTTTATATATATATATCAGTAGACAGCCTTCGCAGGCTCCCTTTCCGCCCACTATGGAGACCCTACGATATTCCGTCTCGACCTGCAGCGCCGACGAAATGCAGCAGAAAACACGTCGCCAGAGCAGGTTCCCAGATGTCGAGGCCAGCCTTCAGGCCTCGGCCCCTTCCAACTTCAAGACTTTCCGCCCAGCACAGCCAAGGCGGCTGGTCTCCGACCCCGTCGCCAATATCTTGTCGTATCTGGGCTCGCGCAACCCTTGGCCCCAGCCCGTCTCCAAGGACGACGAGCTATGGTTGTTCGACAACACCGCCTTCGTCGTGACAGGCAAAGAGAAGGGCGGGAAAGAGACGCACACATGGAATGCAGAGTTCGTCGCTGCTGTCTTCTCTCAGGACCCGTCATGCACCGTCAGCGATGTCGTCGTACAGATTGCGGACAAGATCGGCCTGGCGGATGACGACCAGGCAAAAAGCACCATCGAGGAGAGGTTGCGCCCATTCCTGATGGACATACAGCCTGGGAAGCAAGTCTTGGCTCTGCATGGGGGCGAGACGCACCTCAAGTTTAGCTCGGGGAGCAGGAACGGGATAAGCACCGACGTCAAGGCCATTCCGGCCGCACCAGCAGGCATGGTCGTTCCAACCACGGCCCAGGTCCCAGAAGGTGTAACGGGGTTGCTGCAGAGCAAAACCTTCTTTTGCGACCCAGAGGGCTGGGCCGTCATATCAGGTGTGTACACTCGGAGACTTCATCTCTCCAAGCAGTCACTGACTTTGTGTGGGTGCGCAGACGTCGACGACACCATCAAGATTACACAGACGAGTGACCCCATCGGCATCCTCCGGAGCACATTCGTGAACAAACCAGAACCTGTTGCTGGCATGCCTGAGCTATACAAGTTCATCCAGTCCGAGATCACCTCAGCGTCACCATGGTTCTATTTGTCCGCGTCGCCCTATAATCTCTATCCGTTCTTGCGCGAGTTCCGAGATGCCTACTATCCCCAGGGCCAATTGCTGCTGCGAGATGCCTCTTGGATGAGCCTGCCCGGCCTCCTCTCCAACCTGACGCTCGGCACCGAAGGCTACAAGGTGGATCGCATGAAGAAGCTCCACGGCTGGCTTCCCAAGAAGAAGATGCTCTGCATCGGCGACAGCACCCAGAGCGACCCCGAAGCGTACGGAGAGATCTATCGTGCATATCCTGAGTGGGTCGGGGCAATTTTCATCAGGAAGGTGACGGACATTGCTGCCATCGGGATCGAGGAGAAGAACAAGGATGAGCGGTTCCAAGCTGCCTTCAAGGACGTGCCCACAACGGTCTGGCGCGTGTTTTCAGAACCTGACGAGTTGTACGATATTATCAGGGAGCTCGTCGCTGCCAAGGACACATAGGAATCAGTCCGTGGAGATGTTGTGACGGAGGATCGTAGAAATGCGTTGCGTCGCTTTCGGAGAAGCACCTTTACTCGGGCTCGATGATTGTTTGTTGATAACCCGGCTCCTGCTCTTCCATTCCGCCTGCCTTGATCCGCTGCCGGGCATGGCATTTAGTACATATACCCATGGCGACTTCTGTTGAACGACGAATAGAGCACTTAGCTAGCCCATCTTATAATGTTAGGTTCTCTCTGATTCCGAGTATGCAGCCCTTGTGTATAGTCTTCCCCACCCCGAAGTCTCAAATGCGTAATGTTGATCGTGTGGCGCACACCCAGGCAGTTGCGTTATCAGACTGTGAATTCGAGCCCAGAAACGATTCAGCCTGTCTATTCGTGTGCCCTAAGTTTTTGGTCAAGTTCTAGGTCCCTGACTGAAGGTACGATGGTCACTATGCCCCGGAGGCAAGGTGCCATGACACATGGGAACGTTTCTGTTCCTCGCAGGCTGCGTGTCTATCAGATTTTCTTGCAGATTCTTTGAAAACCGGTACGTTGCTGCCTCCTTGGGCAAGTGACAGAGGAAAGGCTGACAACACTGCTAGCTGAAATAGAAGAAACGTGTCAGCCGCAATGCAGCACCGACGATACATTGCCCCCTGCTGCATATGACTATTTGTGTTTTTGAGTTCCTCTTTTCAGCCAGAACAACAGTAAGTGTCCAGTAAGGACAAGGCAGTTTTTCTTCCGAGATAAACGCAGTAAGATTCCCCGTGCGACGATTTTCACAGAGACTATACAATTTGCTGCAAATTAGCATTCTAGCCATAGCGTTCGGCTGTGCTTCTTGCTACATTGTAGTACATACAGTAAGCATGAGATCCAATACTGTTAGTCAAAATTCCCCAAATCACCCTGTCACAATAGAGGCCGTTCCGAAACATTTCGGCCCTCCCATGTTCTTTTAAGACTTGTCCCAGGCGACTCAGACGGCGCTGCTGTGCTTTCCAAGAAACTTACGGGAATGCGACGTTACCCAACCCTTTGACAAGCCAGCAAAGGTATCTTTTGTGCCGCGATTGATCGTTTCTGTCTCATACGGACCAGCTTATCAGAACTCGTCAGGGTCTCGGCCTACGCTAACATGCATGGATGGCTCAATGCCGAGAGCATTTGACACTGTGATTCGTTTGGTATCAAAATATTCACCGTCCAGGCCATGAGTCAAAAAGCTATGGACCAAATTATTGTTTCTCGCTTCCAAGCTGGTTCAGCTATGATCGCCTAGCGGCAAACCTCGAAGTCAATTCACTTGGTCGGTTGCGAATGCACACTGCCAGTGGTTCGCTGTATGCCACTCTCCGTGGTCTTCTGAAAATTCAGGTCTGACTACGACAGCCGTAATACACATAGTACGCGATTCTCAAATGTTGTGCCTTTAGGTACCAATGAAATATATGTATTCTGGATATCTACATATGAATATTATCCCAAGTCTCAGATGTCCACGTCATGTTTTACTGTCTACTCGCCTCTCACAATCGAGGCGAGTTACCTGCATTGCCGGAAAGACCCGTCTTCCTTGTTTGTGTGTCAGTTTAGACGGTCTTGGGTGCAAAGCCCAGGCGGGGGGTGGAGGAGCCGTCAAAGACAACCAAGGCAGCCTTGAGGGCGACGTCGCCAAAGATGTTGATGCCGATTCCGGAGCTGCTCTGGATGCCGCCGAAACAGGTGGAGCTACCGGTGGAGACGGCGCCGTAGTTGATAACCTTGCCGGGGATGGTGATGCGGGCAGAGCCGACGCCGAAGGTGAAGGAGGGAGGGGTGGCGCTGCAGGGGAACACGTAGCCGCCGTACGTGTTGCTGTTCTGGGAGCCGGAGATCTGCTTGTAGTAGGCGCTCACGATGGAGGTGGGCAGGTACAGCAGGGTCGTGCCGGTGTCAGCGATGCCGTCGATCGATGTCGACACGAAGGAGCCTGAGCCCACGGAGTATCCGGTGGAAACGAACTCCCAGAAGCCCTGGCGGGTGCTGACTGAGGTGTAGGTGATGGACCCGGTGTGTGCGCTGTCGTCAATGAAGCCGAAGTTGTATGTACCGGCTGTGATGATGACATGTTAGCTGTCGTGTTTCTCGAGCTTTTGGCCCAGACTTCTTCACGAGCTGGGATATGAAAACGAGGACCACTTACCAGCATGGTACTTCAGATCGGCGGTGAAGACCGGGGAGTCCAGGCTCGCCTTGGCGTTGTCGAAGAAGGTCTTCTGCGGGGTTGGAGAGACAGTGTTCAGGCTGCTGAAGGCGAGACCGAGGAGACCATCAGTCTCGGACTCGGAAGAGAACGAATCGGACACAGTCGTTGCAATCTCGACGGCCTGGTTGGCCACCGACAGGCCACCAACGGCGACCTTGTCGGTGTAAACCTTTCCGCTCGAGGATGAGCCATCGCCGTATGTGATGCTCCAGGTGGCGCCGCTCAGAGACTTGGCGGTGCTGCTCTTGGAGGGGTTGTAGACGGTCTGACCGTTGACCTGGCTGGAAGGCGTAGAGCTGGAGAAAACCCACAGGTCGGAAGAGCCAGTGTCGAAGTCCAGGTTGAGGGTCTGAGCCGGGGTGCCGATTTGCACGGGAGTGATGTACGCGTCGTCGAAGGAGTCGATGGGCGTGGCACTGGCAGACCCGGTGGCGCGGCCCTCGAGACCGAGCTCAGCTGTGATGTTGGCGACAGCAGCCTCGAGCCAGTCAGGCACGGGCTTGCCGTACTTCAGGTAGGTCTTCTTGACCGACAGAGCGCCATTGAACTTGTAGTTGGGGTTGCGGACCTGCTTGAAGGAGGCCTTGCCCGGGCCCAGGTTGTCTGGGGTGTTGGCCGGGGTTCCGATGTGAAGACCGGAGGGGGCGCTCACGGCAGAGCTGGCAAGAGCTGCTGCCACCAGGGCTGTCTTCACGCTGGGTGCCATTGCGATGTTGAGAAGACGGTGGTGGAGTGGTGAGTGGGGGTGGGGGGTTTCCAAGAGGCAGGGAGGGTCACAACCAAGACGGGACAAGACAAGACAAGCACTGAGGCCAAGAGACTAGGACCAACGATGGTGAGGGCCAAGGAGCAGATGCAGAGGGCTGGAGATCAAGGCTGACTTCCAAGAGATCAACCGGCTTGGCCTGCATCTTTATATCTTTGGGAGTGGTGTCTGCTTCCCCTCCTCCAACACGACTCCGGGCCACTCAACAACACCACACGGCACGACACGGTACGTACACATAACAGGCAGGCCTGCCATGTCGGACTGGAGCATGAATGCAGGCTGCTATGCCAAGTCGGGAATTCCCCATGTTGCGTTGCAACCTCTCATCTCACAGGCCAGGGGCGATAAGGGAGGGCGTGTGTGTGTGAGCGTGGGCGATGCTGCCATATCTCGTGATTTACCTAGTCCTCGGCAGTGTAACCAAACACAAGGATTAGGGACAGGACAGGCAGGACAGACATGCTGCCTACCTACCACGATAGGGCCTTGTCCGTCCTGGCCCCCCCTCCCCCCGGTACCAGGGCCCCAGGTAACCAGGCGAAGAAGGTGCACAGCAGGCACAGGATGATCCACTTGGTCGGACGGCCGAGGTCGACCGAGTAATGGGACCCGTCCAATGATGAGCCGATCCGTGGACGACGATCCATGAGGAGGGCAAAGTCGCCAAGACGAGGACGAAGGGCAGTGCGCAGATTGGCAGAATGCAGGCATCATAACCAATTCAATAATCAGATGACAGGCGTCCAGCCCGTCAAGGGGGGAGATCGGAGGATGAGGGGTGATGGGCCCCCACACACCCAGAGACGGACCTCTGTTGCTCTGGAGCTTCCTGACCGGTAGTTGGGGCGGAATCGACCAAGGGCCAGGAGCCAGACAGAGCTCGAGCCGGCGTTTGCAGATCTGGGATCGACGCTGTGCTGCACTGGGAGAGGGAGGGGAGGCTGGCAGGCTGGCAGGCTGGCAGGGGGCCACGGCCCGGGGGAGGGGGGGCCAAAGAGGGGAGAGTGCTCCGTACAGGCAGAACGGGTGGAGGCTCTCGAGTGCGAGGTATGATGTGCGAGGTTGTGAGGTGCGTACACAGTATTGACAGATGCCTTCAGAAGACCTTCTAGATGAGGTCTAGCCCGTGTTTCGTGCTCTGTTAACCTCAAGAGCCTCGGGGCCCAGGACGCAGTAGCGGCATGTCGTCAAACCCCGTTCATTTCCAGCTGGCAGCCAGTCAGGCAAGGTCTGGTGAGCACAGGCACAGGACCGCCAGAAGGGGACCCGTCCAGAAGCCACCTTCCAGAACAGGAACCTGGGGCGGGTGACAGCTTATTCGCGGTGGGGGTCGAAATTGGGTTGGTATAGGCGATGGAGAGTGAGTGCCAGCTGCTGTGGGCGAACACTGAAGTTTGCCCCCAGATAAGCATAAAACCTAATTTAAACTCCCGGCCAATTGCGGCACCTTTCCCGCCACCCGACCTGCCTGATTTTACTCTAGCACCCGCCGCACCACACTTCAGCCCATCATGTTTGGACGAGAGCGGGAGGTTGGCCAGGATTGGGGGAAATTATCCCTACCTGTTCGAGCGCTGGTCCCTGCCGTCCTAACTACGACCAGTATCAATCAATCCGATGCACTCCAAATAGGATCCGCTGCTTCGTCTGAGAAATGAGGTTCATCCAAAGGGCACAGCAAGGAATTTTCCAGCATCCTCTATTCTTGAACTTCTTGCACCATCAGCCACACAACCATTGACTCGTGCGAGAGCTGCCTATTCCGGCAGGCTACAGCCGAAGCCATCCACCTTCGGGTCCTTCGTCCGATCTCACGGTCTGTTTACTTTCCTTTCCTGTCCTGGCTCAGCTGTCACCTCTTCACAAGCTTCCTCCCTCTGGCCTGACTCTGCCAGTATCACATGCTGCACCCGCCCCAACCGGCCCACTCCATGCAGTGGGGACGGCAGCGATACGGGCCAACATATCATTACGCTCCAGTATGACAACAGCCCGACCTGGATCACGACAGATACAACCAGCATGGCCAATGGACCTTTTCGTGCTTCGTTTCTGCCAGGTTATTATTGCGCGCCCGCAGGTGCAGACCCATCAACAGATCTTCCTGCTCCTTTAAAAGGCAGAGTGTTCCACCCTCCAACTCTGCCACCTTGCCGGCCTGAGACGCAATATTCTCTGTCTACATCACGTCGCATGTTGTTGAAATCCCGAGCAACTGTGATGTCTCATCCGCTTGTGAGGCTCTGCGCCTTACCACCCACCACCTGCATGCCCAGCAATCGCCAAGAGCCATCAAGCACCGGGCGATCTGGCTTGGCCCTGTGCCCTCTGGATCTGCCAAGTTTATGACAGCTTGATAAAGGTGGTTGTCACTGATAGCGAAGGTGTGAGTGGTGTGAGTGGGGTTCCATCGTCTGCATTGTAGCTACCATTCGTCGATCCCAGAGACGGCGCATGCTTGACCACATCCTCGAGGAGATCTTTGAGATGAGATAACTCCCAGTAGGGTTCCCAGTAGGGGAAAACATCTATTCAGAGCATGAGGAATGCATAAAACCTCACCTTGCCTGCCTCCCGACCAGGCGTTATGAGTTAAGGCAACCTCCGAATAGACATTGCTTGGCCGGACAGGCAACACCCACAAACAAGAACAATAATCTCAAACCCACAAAGTGCCATTCATGAATATATACAGTATCGAAGACCACCCTCATACCCCATGCTCATACTCAATACTCATACTACACATTAATCATTACGCAAGAGCCTGGCTCAGGGGCAGGTCCCTCGACGACCTTCCGACCCAGACCGTCTTGGCCGCATCGCGAACGACCCAGTCCTGGGCCTCCGTGTCCCACGAGCTGACGTCCCTGCGGGTGACGCCGACGCTGAACGTGCGGGACTCGCCGGGCTGAATGCCCGCGAGCCTCTCGAAGCCGCGCAGCTCCCGCACCGGCTCATACTCGCCGCCACGCGCCACGTACAGCTGCGCCACCTCGTCGCCCGCGCGCTCGCCGGTGTTGGTCACCGTCGCCTCCACCGTGTAGAGCACGTCGTAAAGCCGTGGGTTGCCGCCGGGGGCGCCGCCGGCCTTGGGGATGGGCTGCGCGGAGCCGTTCTGCGAGTTGGCGGGGAATTCGAACTCGGCGCCATAGTGCGGGTCGGCCGAGGCCTTGCTCAGGTCCGTGCTGTTCAACCACGGGTAGCAGTACATGCTGATGCGGTTGCTGCTGATGTCCTCGGGGAACTGGTGGGCGGCCGGGTCGGCGCTGTAGTTCCCGTAGGTCTTGGCGCTGGTGGTGTAGCCCGTGAATGGGGTATACTCGGAAACGTTGGTGTGGGCTGTCACCTTGAGATCACTATACTCGAAGGTAGTGTAGCTCAGGCCGAAGCCGAACTCGTATGTGGGAGTCACGTTGTACTTGTCAAAGGCGCGGTAGTCGATGAAGCCACCCTCGACGTACTGAATCTGTGGCACGTCGTGGTTGGGCGTGTACAAGATGTCTGTACCGTAATCGGTGCGGTTGGCACCAATGGTGAATGGCAGCTTCGCGCTGGGGTTGACCTTTCCGTAGAGAATGTCGACGATAGCATTGCCGCTCTCCTGGCCAGGCACTCCAGCCCAGAGGATGGCAGTGATATTGGGGTTGTTCGCGTAGGAATCCAGGATGACAGGGCCCACCGAGTGGACCACCACGATAGTGTTGTTGCTCTCAGCAGCAACCGCGGAGATGACAGCATCTCCGTTTTGCCAGAGTGTGAGGTTCTTTCTGTCACCGACGTTTCCATCGACCGCAATGTATCCCTCGCCAGAGTCGGAGTTGACAAAGACAATGGCTGGTGCGTTAACATCATTGGCGCGGCGGGCCAAGGCGGACACGGTATCGAGGTTCCAGTTGTCCAGGATCGACTCGTAGTTGCCCCCGTTGGCCAGCACGTAATTCTGGATGGCGGTGTCGGGCGTCACCAGGTAGGGGAACTCGGTGGAGCCGCTACCCCATGCCATGGCAAGTGTTCCATTGTCACAGCCGCGATCCGAACAGCCGTTAGGGCCCAGCAGGTTAGGTCCAGCATCTTCGCCAAAGACGGTAGTCAGTTGCTCGGTCCCCTTGAGCGGCAGCACGCCACTGTTCTTGAGCAGGACAGTGCTGGCGGCCCCAATCTCGCGGATGATGGCAGAGTGGTTCGCGGTCACATCGACGTGCTCGTTCACCTGGACGGTGGGACCTTGACTTCCATAGTAGTGCTCGTAGCCATACGTGTCGCGTGTCCACGAAGAGAAATTGATGGGATCACGCTCCACAGGCATGTCGACATAGAAGAACCCAGCCATGATCCGTACAGCCATGTCGTCGAGACGCCACTGAGGAACGGTACCATTGAGTACGGCGATAGTCAGGTTGGAGCCGAAGTAACTGTCTCCAGTCGAGAACAAAGTGTCTCCGGGCATGGTCATGTCGAGACCAGCAAGGACGGAACTAACACCGGAATGGGTGCCTTGCCAGTCGGAGACGACGAAGCCCTGGAAGCCGAGCTCGCCCTTGAGCAGGTAATTGAGAATGTACGAGTTCTGGCATGCCTGACTATTGTTTACTAGGTGACGTTAGTCATGCTATGTATACTAAGAGATCAGGGGCTGCCCTATAGGACGTTGTCCTGTAGGAGGCTATCCTATAGGAGGCTATCCTATAGGAGGCTACCCTATAGGAGGCTGTCCTATAGGAGGCTGTCTTGTAGGAGGCTGTCCTGTAGGAGGCTGTCCTGTAGGAGGCTACCCTATGGGAGGCTGTCCTATAGGAGGCTATCCTGTAGGAGGCTGTCCTGTAGGAGGCTGTCCTGTAGGAGGCTGTCCTGTAGGAGACTATCCTGTAGAAGGCTACCCTATGGGAGGCTGTCCTATAGGAGGCTGTCCTATAGAAGGCTACCCTATGGGAGGCTGTCCTATAGGAGGCTGTCCTATAGGAGGCTGTCCTATAGGAGGCTGTCCTATGGGAGGCTGTCCTGTCGGAAGCCCTGTTTTTGCGGGTGCGGATCTCTGATCATGAAAGATGGGGTTCCGTGACAGCGGAAAAATGATGCTTACCCTGATTGTAACTACACATTATTGACGTGGCGCCGGCCTTAACTCCATCTATCAGGATAGATCAGCATATCAGTTCAATGATCATGAAAAAGGATGGGTAAGAGGTTGTGAGGTTGGACAGGAATGACAGGTAGAACACACCAGCAAATGGCCACAGATATAGCTCGTGCATCGTCACATCATCCAGGTTTGCCGAGTTGGGCTCAGTGATGTTCCAGCCGAAGTCGTGGGATTCGGGCTGCTGGCGGAAATGTTCCTGCTCGTTGGCGATGTAGTGCTTCGCACTTGTCATAACGCCAGCAGATTGAATGCCCTTGATGCTCTCGGCGAACATCTGCCCGGTGAGCACAGGGTCAGGCGAGAAACCCTCCCAGTTACGACCACCCTCGGGGCTGCGGCCGAGAGGTCCAGCGACAGGTCCGAGCTGCATATCGACGCCCTTTCCATGATGCTCCTCACCCATGCCCTGTCCGCGGAGGTACGCAAGGTTGCGATCCCAGGTGGCGGCAACATTTACACCTGCGGGGAACACGCTGACAAAATCGGTGTCGCGGACGCCCGTGGGGCTGTCCTGGAGGCACATTGCGCGGAATCCGAGACGCGGGATGGCACCTGTCTGGCCGACACACTTATCGGTCTGCCATCCCGTGCCGGTTGTCAAGTTCACTTTCTCCTCCAGTGTGAGCTGGCCGACGAAGGAGCGAGCCTTGGTGTAGGCGTCGGCCCAGTCGCCCAGCCCTTCGCCCCCTGAGATTAAGAAGCATGCGTCAGCCAGTTGATCTGCGTTGAGGGGTGAGCTTCAGAAACAATCGTCACTTACATGGTGAGGGATACTTGGCAGGCGAGGCTTGGAACTCCTGAGATCCCTTGATTGTCACTGGGTTCTCGGAGACGAAATTCTCGTACACCGTGCCAGGGTATGGGGCTCCATAATTGCCGTCCTGGGAGTAGTCGTAGGCGGAAGCCACGCCAGCTGCTGCGAGCAGCAGGGTTGAGACGGTCTGCATGATGCTGGATGTTTGTCGACAAGGCAGCAATGCACGGAGAGTAAGGAGGTCGTCTCCTCTGTCCAGCGCGAGGAACGACGACCATCTTATATGCACACTCGGATGCAGGTGCTGGAGACGGGCCGGGTACCTGCAGCCTGTGTTTGCCCCGGCATCATTGTAGGACGGCCCTTTCCTCGGTGCTGGGTCCAAAAACTATGGTACATCATGTGCCATGACGGCACCATGCAAGCTACTATACCACGGTGAGCCATCAGTCGCTCACTGCTCAGCCGTTGATCGGAACATCGGAGGTTGTCTACACCACCATGCCAGCCGTGACGATCCCTGTCCCCATGTCGGCCTCGCGTTGGGATGCAATATCATTGGCCAACCAGGGCTGCCCTGATTCGCCTGTTCCCCGTGTGAACGACTCGGTCGTCCCCCGTTTTCGCGGGGTGTATTTCGGCCATCCTGCAATGCTCTTCCGAGCCGGATACTAGCTCTGCTGTACGTTATGGGGACTCTGGAGACTCGTGGGGAACGGACGACTGTCGACTGGATCTGGTCCACTTGCATATTGACCTTGTGGTCAGGCGGAATGCACAACCAGTCGTCAGTTTCACCGACGGTCACTATTTTCCCATCATTTGTTTCTGCATATATGGCTGCTGAGCCGAGGATACCTAGGTATGCATGGCTTCCCCCTGGTCTATGGGAACAGTTGAGCCCCATCCAGATATAAGCTTCTGCGGCTGCTTGCTGTTCAGATCCAACCGCTGTTAGCGGAAAACAAGACTAAGCCCCCCCCCCGGCTAAATTAGTGATTACCATACGAGCCACCCAAATTTTAGTATACAATTAGGAAACTCACAATTCTCACCTAGACACCCACATTATTATTAATATTACTAATAGAATATACTAACTTTTTAAATAGGTAATAGTAATATTATATTATATAGTTAATTTAAGCTTATCTTATAAAAAAGTATATAATCTATTTATCTTAACTTAAGGTATTATTAGCTTAGTTAACTTTATAAATAATATATTTTAATTAATTTATTAAGCCTAAACCTAATACTTACTATATAAGACCTATTCTAAAAGCTAAATTATATAATTTATTAATAATAATAGTATACTACTTAAGTAGTTATATACTTAGAAGCTAATAACTAAAGTAGCTAAATCTTAATAAACTACTTAGAAGTACTTATAGGTACTCTTAAAGACTATTTAAGATAAGATTATTATAACTAAATATATAGCTTAATAAATATAAGAAAATATTATTAAAGTTAATAATAAAGAGAATATACTTAATATAGAGAAAGAAGAGGATATTAATTAATTAAAAGTTAAGGATTTTACTCTTAATATAAAATTTCTAATAGATAATATTAGTAATAATATTAAGCTTCTTAGAAGCTACTTATATTAGATACCCTTAAATAAAGTATTTATAATATTAAATATTAAGATACTTAGTTTAAAGTCTTCTTATTCTTTATAATTAACTACTTATATAGCTCTCTTAGAGGATAAGTATTAAGGTTTAGAGATTATAAGGATACTAAGTAGCTTTAAAAAGTCTACTATAAATTAAGTTATATATATATTTAAGGATAAATTAGATATTATAGTTAATCTAAGGGAAATATTTATTAAAGCTAGCTATATAATAAGTATAAGATTTATTATTTATTAGTTAGAAATATTAGGATAAAGTTATAATAGAGAGGTTAGAGAACTTAATTATAAGAATCTCTTAGATATACTCTCTAATAAGGAGGGACTATTCTTTTTATAATTTATATATATTTTTAAAGTTATATTATTAGTACTAGAATTATAAATACTTATATCTTATAGTAATTACCTAATAGGATAGTTAGTAATTAAGGTCTTCTAGTAGTCTCTAATTACTTAACTAATAGCTACCCCTAAGGATAATTTCCTAATAATTAGGTAGATAGTAAGTATTATAATATCTAATAGAAGTTTAATTATTAAGGAACTTTAAGTTAGGTTATATATTATTTATTAGCTAACTAATATAAATAATAAAATATATTCTAAGTAAGTAATATATTAGAAGTTAATAAAGTTATAAAAGTATATAATAAGTACTTATTATAAGGCTAATTATTACTATTAGAATAAGGGGGATTCTTTATAATAATAGTATTTTATTAAATATAATAGTATATATATTAGCTTATTAGATAAGAATATAAGGAATTAGTATAATATAATTATAGTAAATAAAGTTATATTATATAATCTACTAAAAGTTATATTTAATTATTAGAGAGTTTAAGTAGAAGCTAATAAGGAGGAGCCTAATAATAATAGAGTTAGCCTTATCTCCCCTAAAAAAAAATAAAGAAAGTAGAAGTAGAGGGAAAGTAATATTAATATAGTTATTAACCTATTATTTAATATTAATTTATCTAGGGCTAAATATAGTTAAATAATATCTATAGAGTTATTATTATTATTATTAGTATCTACTTCTTCTTATAATTTTAGTAGACTTTTAGCTCTACTAATATTAATACTAATAATAATAAGGATACTAAGAAGCTTATTATAAATATAGTAGCTTTTAGTAATATTATTATTATTACTATTATAAGTAAATAAGGATAAGAAAAAACTATATTAAGAGTTTATTATAAAAGTACTTTAAAAGTATTTTTAAAACTTATTAGAAAGAAAGTAGCTTAAATAACTTCTAAATATAATAAAATAAGAAAAAGTTAATCTTTATAAACTCTATAAAAAGAGGAATATATAGTTTATTAAGTAAGGTTTATAAGAAATTATATTAATTAAAAAGCTTATTAAGTAATACTTAAAGGGGAAAGAAGACTTCTTTATATTCTTTAATAATAATAAGGAGGAGGAAGACTTTCTACTACTATAGTAATTATTAAATAGTTTATTTACTAACTATTAAATAGATATTAAGAATATATTTTCCTTATAATTTATAAAGATTATCTAACTAATAGGTTAGCTTCTTTTAATATTAGGCCTTATAAGTAAACTAAATACTTAACTAGAAGGTTAAAAGCCTATTATTATAGCCTTTATTATTTATTAAGTTAAAGGATTTATTTAATAAGTCCTTAAGGGATATTCTAAATAAAGAAAGTAGTAATTAGGTATATAAAAAGATATAATTAATATAGGAAGAAGTCTAAAAGAGGAAATATTATTTATTTAATTATATTTAGATACCTAAATAGGATATTAAATTTATTAATTATATTTACTTATAGTAGAGTATTAATTTATTTATATTAACTCCTAACTACTAATTTAATTTATAATAAATATTCTTTTATATACTTATAAATACTTAATAAAAACTTCTCTAATTTTTATTCTTATAACTTCTAAGTAATACTATTATATTTACCTTATTTTACTCTTTCTTATAATACTTATATATAATAAAAATATCCCTAAATAGCCTTAACTTTTAACCTAACCTCTTAAATATAAAAAAATAGGAATTAAATAAAAATATTATCTAAGTTATAATCTAATATTATATATTAATACTAATATTATAAATAATACTTTAAATTACTAAAGTATATCTTAATTAAGTTAAAATTAAGTAAGTATAATAGTAAATATATTACTTTTATATCTAACTTACTAATTATATTATAGATTTCCTTATTATAGTATTAGGAAATATTATTTATTATAAGAATTAATCTTAATCCTAAGTATAAGTTTATCTTTAGTAAGATATTTTCCTATAATTATTATAAGAAGAACTACTTTATTATATAACCCTTATATATTATAATAGTAAATAACCTATTAACTATAATTACTAGGAGGATATAATAATAAGTACCTTACTTTAAAAGTCTTTTAACTTATAAAATATACCTAATAGGTATCTAACTAGTCCTTCTTATACTATCCTATTTATTAAGACCTAATTTATTATAGAAAATAAATATATTAATAATATAGTTTAACTAATTAACCTATTAAAGATACTACCTATAAAGTTACTTATTTTACTAATAGGCTAATATATATACCTATTTACTACTCTAATTATAAGCCTTAAGTACTTTACTTATTATACTTAGGTTAATATTAATTTAAAATTACTTAGTAAGAAAATATTATATTTTATTAAAGTATAAGTCTAGCTTATTAAATAAAAGATTTATAAACTTTTATCTTATATAATTTATATATTAGCTAAGCTTTATAGTATTATTTTAGGTAAATAAACTAATAAACTTTTATAACCTATTATTCTAGCTTAACTATATTTAATAGTAATAATAATAGAATACTTAGAGTAACTATATAGGTAGTAGTAACTCTCTAATAGTATATCTAAATTATTATATAACCTACCTAGAATTTAGCCTATAGCTACTTATTTAATAATAATAAATTAGAGTATAAATAGAACTCCAACTACTAGAGCTTAGTACCTATTAGATAATACCTACTCATCATAATAACCTTAATAGGTATATAGATAATGTTGGTAATATTAATGTTGTTGTTCCAATGCAAATTGCAAATGTCCTGAAGTTTGGTGAGGATTTGGGTGGCTCGTGCGGCAATCGCTAATTTAGCCGGGGGGGGGCTTAGTCTCGTTTTCCGCTGACAGCGCCTCCCGCAGCTTGGCAACTCTGGGCCACTGGTTCGTCCCATTGCACCACGCTGTTCCTGACGATCTCGAAGTGCACGACGTCATACCACTCGTCCACAATATGGGACCCACCCCCATCCTCCGTGGGGAGATGGTCCATTTGCAAAGTGCAAGCATTCGGCCCGACCATCGAACTTTGTCTGTACGGGGGTTAGAGGCTCCACTGAGCAACCCCACAATCCCCCATCCCGTCGGCTGTTCGATGGAACCTGGAGGGCGGGAGGGCGGGGGAGCGGGAGAACATCGGCATCATCTACAGAGAGCATCACGCTTCCTGTCCACAGATGACCAACTGGTCGTATTTCGCAGTCTCTGAAATCTTTCCACAACGGGATGCTCCGACTTCTCAGTATGAGGGAAATATGTCACCGTGGATCGAAGCAACATGAGATGTTGAAGGCATGACCTTATATCTCGGTGCGCGCCCATTCTCTCGCTCATATCTGCCAGTGAATCACAATACGAACAGTCAGTCAGTAAAATTATGTGACGCGTCCAGAGTCGCTGTTGACGGTGGCCATTCGCATGCTTCTAGCCTGCTCCTTCCCACGAACTAAAGCTACATAGTAATTCATCCCCTTCAGGCGAGCTCTTCCACACTATTTGTTCTGTCGTGTGGGCCTACGGCTCACGACTCGCTCAACCGTTCTAGAAAGCCTACCTTGGTAATCCTGGCAGGGGCGAATGGAGCATTCAACCCATGTGGTTCGCCTCCGGTTTAGTGAACATTCGGCTTAGTATGCCGTCTGGGCTCCTTTCGCATCGAATTCCTCGAACGATCAGTTCGGCCATTCTACTATGTACTCATCATGACCGTAACCACTCATTTGTCAGCACATGGCCCCATCCTGTGCAACAGCAACGTCAATTCAGCTGGAGTTGGTGTCCTGCACAGTCCCTGCAGAGTGGAGAAATTGGAGAACAATGATATGCACTGGTGAGAAGTTCTCGTGCAACTCAAGCCTTTCGAGTTCCCGGGCCTGTTAAGTCTAGATCCACTCTCTATTGTTGCATGAATTTCACAAGTCTGATATCACTTTGACCTAAGAAATGCGATTTATTCGTTACGTTCCATTTTAGCACCCATTCAAATTTCGAACTGTGGGCATGGGCGTGGTAAAGCATTGTGTCACTATCGACTTTCGATCCATGCTTCTTGCTTGGGTTCAAATTAGCCACTAGGCCGTGTGAACTACAACACCAAGAAATCAGGAATGTTGCTCAACGAAGCCCACCTGGCCATCAACTTCCCTTCAAGAAATTCAATCTACGTGAATGCATACATACACTCGCCTAGTTAAAAAAAAATTGTCGAGCAATTTGACTTTGACTAGCAAGTTCACAACTATCTGGATGTGCTGGATCTACTGCGATCATCAATGCAGGTACTATTCACCCAACTATCTATACCATAGGGATACATGGAGATTGAACATTTCATCATAACAGCCATTTCGCAGGGATCTTTCATTGATATATGATGAACTGCTCCACCTGGCTTTGGCTTTTGAGTCAGTAAGACCCCACATATAGTTCACCTGAGGCATCTATCTGCCACATACGGCCATAGATACAGGAAAATACGGGATCCCGTCCGCTCTCCCATAGTCAAGCCTGTAATCACTGGATTAGTAGTTGGGTCGGTGACGACCAGCGAATACCCGGTGCTGTATGTTTTGGATATTTTTTGCTCTGGTTGTCCAGGGCCCTGTCCCGAGAAAAACTATACCTGATAGGTCCCAGTGTCTCCCACAAGTAGTCAGATGATTGGTAATGTAGCTAAAGGACTCAGTAGTATAGTATCTGAAGGTCCTGGTTTCTCGTCTCTAGTAAGAGTCTTCCCACAGCTCACAATTGGCTGTACATCTGGGGCCATCCCATGGGCTGTACGAGTTCTGTCCTTAACCCTGTCTACACTGTCACCGGTTGGCGAACGAAACATATGATTGTTTACAGCGAAGGCCGGCCACCAACCCTCGAGAGCCTTCACGACCCTACTCTGGAAAACCACCAATAGTAGTGGCGCATCGCGTAAGCCGGCTTCCAATCCTCCTCTCTTCGCATGCTGTATATTCCTGGCCCCCTTCCCCTACGAGAGTATAAGTCGGGGGTGTGGGACTAAGGTAACTAAGGACTAGGCTCGGGGCCCACTCTGAGCATTCAGACCTTCTCTGGCGTTTGGTCACGGCGCCCGCGCAAGCTTAACAGACGCGTGTTTAACAACGGCTCATAGCACTTGAGTCCATATTCCGGGTTAGCGATTCATAGGACTTGACTCAAAGGTGAGCGTGACAGGACCCATTCCAGGCATATGGGCGGTCGACTTCAATGTTGCTTTCTGACTGCCCCAAAGACCACATGCAGTGATAGAGTCGGCTTCTGTTGTCATTCGCAGCTTGCGAACACGAAAGGTCACTGCATGCCAGTATGTGAAACTAATTAGCCCCGCTTATTAAGTCATGCTAGTTGTCACAGAGTTTTACTTTTTTTTGGAGGTCAGGTTTCGACAGTTTGCTTCGGAATACCATCGACAGTGCACATGGGAGGCAATTCTGACAACCCTCCCTGGGAAGTGAATCGAAGTCTAGACATTCACAACTTGGAGTTACTGGTTTAGCAATAGATCTTTCATCTTTGCTTGAATTGCGCTTCAACCATCTAATTTTGCGAAGCCGCTAGACCATTCTATGCTGACTTGTGTTAAATCAGGCTCAACGTAGTATGCATGCGGTTTACTTGCAAATGGAGGGCATGTGAGATGATAAACGAGCATTTTGATCCAAGCGTTGGGAAGTCATGCACAAGCCGAATCTCAGAGGGGTTGCTGGCATGTAGCTGCCTGTGATAGCCCTTGAGGTGGCCAGAAACTGTACGCACGATTCGAGGTGCTGTGGGTCATGACAATTTACTACGGCACATGTGCATATCCTGATGTTGCATCTTTGGGCTTGTCCTGTCGAACATTGCAGCACTGTCGGGGCCGAACCATGCTACATCATTCTCAAATTTAAAGACAAAAATCTCCAGTGCCTGCGAGGTGCTTGCTCATATATCGATGCCACGCACACATCCCATGACACTGCTGCTTTCCACCATCACGGCATCTTCAGGATCAGACAAATCATCTTCCAGTGGAGGGGCCTGTAACATTAATTCCGCGATGATATTCAACAAATCGGCGAACTGAATACGCTTACTGTAGTTTGATATCTGACACGCGAACATCGGCGCTAACACAGTGATTCGAGATAGGCTGATGTGGTCGCGGGAGGTGGGACCATATGTTTAGTAGAAATGGCTATGATATCTCGGGCCCTTTCATCCAATCAAGGAAACTGTGGACCTTGTCAAGATTCTTACAAGCGAGAGTTGAACTTTTAGACTCAAATGCTGTCTATTCACCTAATGCCAGTGGGCAGCCACAATAGGAGTTTGTGGCTTGAGGCTACAGTCCGGGACCGAAGAGGCGTGTAGTGACGTCGTCCTTGGTGGACGAGGACCTCTATCGTAATAATAAATAATTTGTGCTGAAGTTGTTGACACTGAATTGGATCGACAATAATAGCCAAGTGTATGAAGGTTCATCAAATGCAGGCGTCAACCCCCGCTGTTGTAATAAAGCGAACAATACAGGACATGCTGAACTCGACTGTACCGCATTAAATTTCAAATGTTGAGCATGAAGTCTACTCAGATTACAGACCTCCGAATTGATCCTGTTTTCCCTTGTTGACTCCCATCTAGCAATCACACAATGTCAGCCACCTAGAACTATTCAAGATTGTCTTGAAGAATAAACGAGATAAAGAGTTTGGAAGTGTACCAGAATCAAGACCGGAGTGTGTCAAATCGTATTAAACATTTGAACATGAAGGGAGCTACGATCTAAGCTTGTACCCGGCGCAGCGTCCCCCGCAAAGTCGTACGGGCACAGAGACTTCAGACAGTTCAAAACTTGAAGTATCCTGTCCAGATACTGGAGCAACACGAGAGTGGAAAGCAGCACATGACAAGCTGCACCGCAAACACGACCACTTCTGGGAGTGAGTATTGAGACACGATCCTGAATAACATGTTCTCGGCCAGCAGAAATTTCATTGTGTCAGCCGATTTTTATTTTCTACAATATCTGATTAGTACAATTCAGATTACGGGTCGCTGTTGAAGCAACCATTTGGCAAATGCCCCTCAATTCATCGCTCGTGGAAAAATCGTCATCCCGTCTATTTGGACAGGTCATCACCCCAGACCTCCTTGGCAATTTCAGTCTCCAGCCTGATTTTTGCCCACTGCTCCTCCTGGCTCAGGTCGTTGCCCTCCATGGTGGAGCTGAACCCGCACTGATGCGAAAGACACAGCTGGTCCAGGCCCCTGGGGCAGTACTTGGCGGCCTCGTTCAGGCGGCTGATGATGGCCTTCTTGTCGTCGAGCTCGGGCTTCTTGCTGCTCAGCACGCCCAGGACGACGATCTTGTTCTCAGGGAGGTGGCGCAGCGGGGAGAAGTCGCCGGACCGCGCGTCATCGTACTCGAGGAAGTAGACGTCGACGTCGAGCTTCTTGAACAGGGTCTCGGCGACCGGCTCGTATCCGCCTTGGGCGAACCACTGGGACCGGTAGTTGCCACGGCACAGGTGGATGCCGATGGTCATGTCGCTGGGCCGCTTCGAGATGGCAGCGTTGATCAGCTTGGCGTAGTTCTCAGCGAGCTCCTCGGGCTGTACCCCGTGGCGGGCGGCGGCCTCCTTGCGCATGCCCTCATCGCAGAGGTAGGCGAGGTTGGTGTCGTCGAGCTGGACGAAGCGGCACCCTGCGGCGTATAGGTCCGCGATCTCCTCTTGGTAGACCCTGACGAGGTCATCGAAGAACGGCTCAAGGGTTGGGTAGGCGTCCTTGTCGATCGCCTCCCTCCCGGCGCGGAAGTGCACCATGGTAGGCGAGGGGATGCAGACCTTCGCAGAGACCGAGTCCTTCACGCCCAGCTTTTCTAGTTGAGTGTCAAGGAATTTGAAGTCGTCGACCTGGATCGGCTTGGGGTGCCCGAGCTTTCCGGTGACAATCAGCCGAGGGGGGGTAGGCAGGCCGTGGGGCGTAACATTGGTCGACGAGATATAGCCCTGAGCCTCAACGCCGTCGAGGTGGACGCAAAAGTCGATGTGGAAGTAGGCGCGGCGGAACTCGCCGTCGGTCACGGCGCGGATGCCATTCTCAACCTGGCTCTTGACGACAGCAGCAACGTGCTCGTCCTCGATCTTGCGGAGCTCCTCGGTGGTGATCTTTCCAGCCGAGGCTTCGTTGCGCGCGGACAAGACAACCTTGGGACGCAGGAAGGACCCAACCTGGTCTGCCCGGTAGACGCCTTGAGGAAGAGGCATGGTCTTTAGTTACTGTGTGGTACGGTGGTCCAAAGATTGTAGCGCGCCACGGTCTAGTCCCGCCAGATTTTACCAGGTATATGCGCTCGCCGGCAGGGTGAGTGTATGTTGAGAGACGGGCAGCGCTGCTGGAAGGCCAAGGACGTTGCGAGCTTAGGATCTAGCACGAAGGGAGAAGTAATAGTCACTGCGACGTGTGAGATCGCCTCAGGATTGGGCGACTTATAGCGAGGAAATACATTTAAGGCCGATGCCGCGGAGCAGGGACCTGCTAGGTTCTTTTTTTCTCCCGGCGTGGGTATCGGAAGACCGCCCAGTTCCGCAATCCCAGCGAACCAGGGGCGCACATTGCAGTCGGAGGCGGATGAGATGTGGCCCAGGAGCGGCAGTTCGCGCCTGGCAGCGGCCGCGCCATTCACGCGAACAATATGGCTATGACGATTCACGAGGGGCAGCGGCGGGCGAAGAGATCCATGAAGGTGAGGGGGCGGGGCATATCGAGCTCAAGTTCTCCATATCCGGAATATAGTCGAGCCGCCGGGCCCTGAGTCAAGACCGAAGGACAGCTCATATAAACCGATGGGAGACCCCGAGTAAGTCGTAATCATCCCGTTGTGCACGCAGGGCGAGAAGCTGGTGCGAGAATGTTCAAGCCGCCCCAAGCAGAGCACCTCGCTCGACGGATGAGTCGTCTACAATCTCTAGACCCCACCAGCAAGACACTGGGTGGTTCACCGCAGCCAGGTGCGACAATAAGGTTTCCCCGTCGCCGGGAAGACCGAGCGACGGCAGCCGAGGCCCGGTACTGACTTGCTGAATCTGTCCAAGGCGTTCATGCGCTGTCGGGAAGAGAGGCCATGGCTGCTGAAGACTTGACAGCAGTCGAGCCACCGGGTTTGATTGCCCAGCCAGCGGTCGTATACAATATTGGGGCCCTGGGAGACGTGGCGAAGAAGTCCCTAGGGATAAGAGTAATTAATGATATCCATTTTAGGGGCCAAGGGAGGGGCCACGGCACCCGCGCGTAAAGGCGGAGACGAGGCACTGACGTTGGCCCATTGACGGGGCCGTATTCTGGAGATGAGGATACGCAGACAGGTAGCCGACCACGCAGCCCACGGCACCGGCTCACGATGGTTCGAACACGGGCTGGGTTAGATGTTGAGGCTGTGCTATGTGAATCCGTAGTCTGATTCGGGACCTGTCGCCTGAGTCCTGGGCCCACGGGTCTGGTGCGCGCCGCAAATGCACCTGGACCAGCCGACCAGATGCGAACTGACCTGGCCGACTGGTCTGATTGAGCAGAGCGTGGTCGCCCTCTCTGTTTGAGAAGTCAGATTCTTTTGGGCGGCAAAACGGTCGCTCGTCGGCCAAGACCTTGGCCCAAACCGGGACAGAAACATTTTGGAATTCGCGACAAGCCTTATTCAATGTGTCAAAGTCTTGCGTTTGTACACCGCACAACACAATTGTACCAAGCAGTCAATTTGTCTGCCGGTCAAAGGACACAGTTCTGTCCGTGAATTCATTCTGTCGAGCAAGATCTGCCAGGCCACCCCAGGCCAGGGCTGCCAGGGCGAGCCCATGATTGACAGCTCACATGTCCACAGTGGTTGAGTTGAGACGAGTGGCTCAGCCGTGTCGTGATGACGATTTGCATATCAACGACACGATCATGGTGGCAACTCAGGGCACTGGGAGCCCTTGGGCTGGCGCTGATTGACTGGGAACTGCTATTTTGGGGCTGAAACGTGGATCTCGTATGGGCGCTTCGCGGGTCTGGTTTCCGGGTCGGTTGTTTCGTGCCAGGTGAGACGGGCCCCACGAGATTCAGGTTGCTCCCGCCCTCCCGCCCTGTGCAACGCAACTCTGCAGCGCCCTCCGGGCCGTGTTCTTTGTGACGCAGCTCGTGTGCCACGGCCCAAGAGGCTTTGGGTTACATAGCTGCATAGCAGACCTCAATCAGTCTTGGAAGGACTGTGAGACTGGGCCGGCGTGAAGATCATCTGCCCTCTCCCTCTCCCCCATCCCCCAACGAAGCAAATACAAAAATAACGGGCGGTGGTGTTGAAATATCGACGCGAGGACCAGCCAGTGACGTGATAGCAGCAGCGAGACTGGGTAGTAGGTATGCGCTGATCAGGCCTACCCCTGAGACGAACAGCACAGCAAGAGAAGCTTTCTTACGTCGTGGAAGGGGTACTGCAATGAATGTCATGTCATCTGGTCTCGGTCCGCGTCTATCTCGTACATACGCGCCACTGAGCCATGCACACCACCCGTGCCCCGTCATTCGTCTGATATTCCTGAGCAGAGATCATCAGGAATCGTTGATCAAAATTCCGTGGCAGCAGTGGTCATGCAGCGTTGACGTATTTCCTTATCGATTTGTTTTGATTCGTACCACCGGCAACACAAGGGGGGGACTGGCTGCCCTGGCTGCTCAGCAGCATGACTTCAGGGCTTAGTTGACGATGCTGCGTATCTGCTGCCACTTGCCAGAGCCGCTGGTTTCCCTTGAGACATTTTAGTTAGGTAACAGGTATTGTTCTGGCAGTTTGCGGCTTGGAGTCTAGAACTCGGCGGCGTGCTGGGCAGGAGCCCAAGATGGTCGGCGGGAGGGCGAGCGAGCTCCTCAGTTGTTGCTCGTGGGTCCAGATCCAGAAGGTTGGCCTGAGTGGCACGCGCCACTGACACCCTCTTCCCGCACTGCGTATGCATGATGGGTGGGCGTGCAGGTCCCTAGCTGGGTCCCTACTGTGGTAGCCACCAGGGCGGGTACGTACACCCCCTTCCACGGCCGTTAGCTACCAGTAGCGTGGTTCTAGAATACCATGATGCGCAACTCTCGTGGCGAGAGCCTGCCAGCCAGCCTGCACCGTACACTGGGCACGAAAGGAAGGGGCCACAAGGGCCCTCCTCCCTTTCCCGCATGAGCAGGTATGTATAGATGCAACTGCAGCTACGGCCAGTACAGATTTACATGCACTAAATTCAGGTAACAACCAGTACCGACCTAGTCATGTCTGGGCGGTGCGGTGCGGTGGGCAGTGGCCACTCTTTCCCCCTCGACCTGGGGAAGGAAAAGTCCAGAAATCAGGGGATCGATGGGAAGAGATTGGACCCAGGGGCAGGGGACCACCCTCCATCTTCATCAAGCTGCAGCACTACCGCGAACGCTAATCATCCCAGGGCAAGCACGGCCAATTCAACCGTTTTGGCGAGGCAGGCCCGAGACGAGACGAGACTTGACTTGGGCGAGCTGGGGTTTGCGTGTGCTGGGCCGCAGGCCTGTACGATGTATCCATGTACCCATGTATCCCCGTACCAATTCCTCCCCCTCCCCCTCCACTCTGCACCTTCTGCACCTTCTGAGTGCCCTCCCCTCCAATCCCTGAGGACAGCATCCTTGTCTCTGAAGTATCCCGGCCACATTATAACCTTCAAAGATCAAGGTTGCTGCTGGACTGCAACACCTCTCTACTTTTGCTTGTTGTTCGTTTGGGCATTGTATGCGCCTGCTTTATTGCCACTTATTCCCTCTTTCTACCTGTCTTCTTTTTTTTCTTGCCCTGGACTTTCCTAACCTCTCCCTGCTCGTTCGCTCTTCCCGGCCGTGCCTCGAACCTTCCAACCGCTCGCTCTTCAACCCAGGTTGTCTCGACATAGACTCTCACCCTTAGGGCTCCCATACAACCCCCCAAAGGCCCAATTCCTCGCAACTGCGATACCGGAATTCAAATCCTTGGCACTGTAGCTGGGACGATCACCTCCCACCTCCCGTCTGCTTCTCGTCGTGAACCACGAGCTTGCAACTGGCACCAGAACGCCGTTACCCCTCAACAAACCATCCGTGTATACAAGGCAACGCATTCGAGATGAATATCACAAAGAAGTTCGACCGCGCCTTTCAATGGGCCGGCGAGAAGATGGGCTCAGAAGCGAGGACGAACATGTCTGACGACTTCAAGACTCTTGAGACCGAGATGGCCCTCCGCTTCGACGGTATGAACCCTTGATAGACCACCTCGCGTGACTCGTCACCAGTTACATGGCTTTGTATGAGGGACTTGACCAATGTGCTCACAAAATGTGCCTCTTCACAGGAATGGTGAAGCTCCAATCTTCCATGAACGAATATGTCAAATGGCTGTCCCGTCGCGCCGAGGGTATGGACCGCGAGAAGGGTGTGCCCGCAGCAATTCTGGGCCGGTCCATGATAGCACACGGCGAGGACTTCGACAACGACTCTGAGTTCGGAAACTGCTTGATTGGTATGCCGAGTTCGAGGATCCCGACGTACAATGACTGCAGCTGACAGCATCAACAGCCATGGGCAGGGGAAACGACCGCGTAGCCAATATCCAGGAACAGTTTGCCGCTGACGCTAGTTCTTTCTGGCTTGAGTCACTCGAGAGATCACTGGCTATGATGAAGGAGTATCAGGTACGCCCCCCTCCCCTCCAAAAACAACCCTACATTATAAATGGAACGAAATCATTGACCATTTTGTCTTGGCAGGCTGCTCGTAAGAAGCTCGAGTCCCGCCGACTGGCCCTGGATGCCTCCACAACCAAGATGCAGAAAGCCAAGCGTGATGACTTCCGCATCGAGGATGAGCTTCGTAGCGCAAAGGCCAAGTACGAGGAGTCCTCCGAGGACGTATATCGACGAATGCAGGATATCAAGGACGCAGAGGCCGACAGCATCCGCGACCTCACGCGGTTCCTCGATGCCGAGCTGGACTACCACGAGCGATGTGCCGAGGAACTCCGTCGCGTGCGACAGTCCTGGGCGGCTGGCTCGGCCGGGGGTGGCTCGCCTCACTCACGCCGACCATCTGGGCGCAGCAGGTCCAACACCGCGGAGCAGTCGTCTTACGGCGGCTCACGGCTAGCGCTCAGCAGGACGAACAGCAACGTCTATGAAGAAGAGGAGGCTGACGACTTTCCATCCCACAACGCGCGTGCTCCCATACGCTCGCAGTCGCGCATCAGCATAAACAGCCAGGCGTCCGACCGGCCGGATATGCCAAGTCGGCCTGGTATTTCTAGGAGCAACACCTACCAGAACGAACGCAATCTGGGCGCCAACTTGTCCCGCACGACTTCAGGAACCTCAACACCACTCAGAGAGGCGCCACCTCCCCAGATGAACGTCGGCTCCCTCCGTGGTCAGCTACGTCCCACTGGTAGCAGCAGGGCGTCCGCGATGGACGTCTTTGCAGACCATGACGGTGACGACACTGGCAGCAGCGACACAGCAGATAGGAGCACAAGCCCCGCCACGAGTTACGGTAGCCTTAGCAGAACAAACACCGCCCCCAGCGTCGCCATCGGAAAGAAAGCTCCCCCACCCCCACCGCCTAGTAGGGCTAAGAAGCCCGCCCCGCCTGTGCCTGTGCGCCGGGAGGTCGGATACTAGGGCTAACTAGTGAAAAGAAACCTGAAATTATTATTAGCTTCTCCTTGAAGGGACAGGCGGTTTTCTGGATTAGCTTGATTCAAGCAAATTTGATGAGGGCGAAGTCATCATGGTTGTGGGAGGATGGAGGCACAACTTTTCATAGAGGACGGTGACTACATAGGACATGACTGATAGATGCGAGACATCTTTAGGGAATCTAGAATTATCATGTCCAGCATTAGGTCTCATAAGTGTGAGAAGTATTGGAACAGTGAAGCATTGTCCTGCGCATTGTAAAGCAGACCCCTCGAGGCTCCGAATAGGTCTTTTGGCTCCACAACAAACAGGATGTGTTGTTAATAATTGGTGTAAATATGTGGAAAGTTTGAGGGAGTTTCTGCCACTACCTCCGGTAGTGGTTGTGTACGCACTGTCAACGTTACTGACGAAGCATTTTGCTGCAGCAGAACAGATTATGCATGTCGTCTTTCTAAGTTAGTCGACTCGTACAATGATCGGGTCGATAGGCGAGGAAACGGTAAACTAAAGTCATGATCTCGAAGACGGCAGTCAACAATTTCTTGTCCCTCAGAACATTGGGTGTTCCACTGGCTATTGTCACATATCCAACAAAGCCCAGCAAGTCAGCCCAGGTCTTTCAAAGAAGGTACGAGTGCTCTAGATATGCTTGATCACCGTGGCTGCTCGCTTCTTGGTTCTTGGTTCATTACGGGTAGCATATAATTGCTGCATTCCCCATAATAGGTGCTAAGTGAGCATAAAGTTATTGTCAATTTGAGTGTGGTCAGGGTCATGCAAAACCAAAATGTTGTTCGATAGTAGCCTGAGAGCAACAGGTCTGTCCTGACATGCCATAAAATAAAAGAAATACTTAGGTGTGGAAAGAAAATTAGTTATATAGTATACGTACCACTCGCAGCGGTTGTAAAGGCTAGAAATGTGTTGGTATTTGCACCAAAATATAGGAACATCTAAACTTACACAATAATATAACTTTCATCATGTTGAGCTCCTCTCCCAGGACTTCTGACCTGAAGAGAATCACCTTTGTGCTCTCTCTTGAAGAAAGGGCGCTTGGTTCGAGTCTCGGAAACGATCTTCACCCATTGTACCAGCGTTTCAACTTCAAAGCAAGTGCTCTCACAACTAACACAACGCCAGAGGAAGAGGACGAGCCATTTCTCGGGGCGCAAGTGTACGAGAGAATGCTACCAGCCCTTCATATTGCTTCTCTACTGCTCGAGTTCAGCCTACCGTTTTATACCGAGGTGTTTTGTGCGGAAATCGTTTTTGTAGGCCAGCAATACGCCTTCGACGCCACGTAAAAGTGTAGCGATGCGGATACTCAGTGTACTCGCGAACTTCTTGCGGAGGTTTCTGACAGGACTCGTTTCTACTGCAGTACTCCGTTCTTGGCCCCGGCTTCACCGGACGGTTTCATAGTCCTGGCTGTGCCGGAGGTAAGAATTAATGGAGGGCCATTTCCAACCACAACCCGCTCGCTGATCAGTATAAACGAGAACAAAATCCAATTCTTCAGCCAAGACGCCTACGACGAGTTCGACCTGCTTTCGTTCGGGTCCATGAGCAGGTACACGCGACCTTTAACCACAGGTACGCCGAGGACCCGGATTGGACGACGACGAGCGAGATTTCGTGAGACGCGTCAGCCCCAGGGAACCAATGTACCACATGCAAATGGACCATCCGTATTACGAGTTTGGCTTTGCTCTGCAGGCCTGGATCCACGGGGGAAGTATTCTCAGCCGCGGCCGGGACCTCGTGTTTATCGAATACCCCGGCGACGTCCTCGGCGAGGGTACAGCTGCTGCGGTGACGTATACGTCCCAAGGTACGCTATTGAACGCTGATTTCTGGAGGGCTGTGCAACACTTCCCTAGGCCAGGCGACTACTGGAATAAGGCTGACCTTCCCGCGGGGATGGCTCGGACGGGCCATAGAGAGATACGCGACTTGAGGGACACGTTTCGTGGTTGTCTCGGCCGAATTCCAACAAATGTAAGTCACACTGCCCAGATGCGTGGTATCTAAAGTCTGGGTGCAATTTTATGGTAGTAATAACTAGTTAGCATCATTCAACAATGCATTGTTTCTCCCTTGTAATACTGCATATATCAACAAGCAGTGGATTTGAACCTTTGAAAGCTTCACATCGAGCCAGATTGCCCACTTCAAGTTTGACAACTCCTGAAGTCACGTTCTGCGCAAATGAAGGCTTCCAACTCCAGCAGAACAAACACCCTTTCTTGGAAACATGTATAGTCTGAGTGGTTTCGTTTCTAATCCCCATACATATAAAGTGTGTGTGGTGCCTTCATACAGTGTATATACAGTCTAAGTGACAGATTGTCTCTCGATGGGAAACAAAAACATGCCGTCCTACCCAGCCGATTTTGGCTGTGCGATCAGCTCCTGTCTTTGACAACTACACAGCCTGAAGAAATATTAGGTCAAGTACAACGGTCGGTAGAGAGCACTTGAAAATATAATGGCGAGATATTTGCGCTTACTACGTGGGGACCGGCTAGAATGCACAGATACAGCCTAGTACTATTCGAGAAGCCCGCAGTGTACAACACGAGTGCAGAATGCAGGATTACCGAGCCTTGTGTGAGGGGAATTCGTGCATTATTAAGGATTTGAAACCCTCAAAGCCCTTAAAATGGGGTGATGTTCGCTCATAGATAATGCTATGCGCATAAAGTGTCTACCTCTCCATTCAATGAACCGTATCACGAGCCAGCCTTGGGCACTGCATGTGACATTCCACGGACGTTCCATTTCTGGCGATCAATTATCACTCAACATGTCGTCGACCTCTCCCACCAAAGAGCCTAATAGTAATCTTGGTGGTCGTCGAGATACCTACCTGGAAGCATCTGACAGAGAGTCGATCTTCAAAAAACATGCCTTTCCGGAACAGACAGTAGACCTGGGCGAAGTGCGCATGAACTACGCCGTGGCGGGCTCGGATTCCAGCCCAGCCATCCTGCTCATCCCGGCGCAGGCCGAGTCGTGGTGGGGATACGAAGATGTAATGCACCTGCTGGCGGAATCGTACCAGGTGTATGCGGTCGACCTCCGCGGCCAGGGAAGATCAACTTGGACGCCTGGGCGCTACAGCCTGGACAACTTTGGGAACGACCTCGTCAGATTCGTCGACCTGGTCATCAAGCGGCCCGTGATCGTCAGCGGGCTATCATCCGGCGGAGTCTTGGCCGCTTGGATGTCAGCGTTTGCGAAGCCCGGACTGGTGCTCGCCGCCGTTTACGAGGACCCGCCGCTGTTCGCGTCCGAATTGACCCCAGCTGTCGGCCACAGCATCCGCCAGACTATCGCCGGCCCGATATTCAGGATCTGGCACCAGTGGTTGGGCTCACAGTGGTCCGTGGGGAACGCGGAGGGCATGCAGAATGCCATGGCCAACGAGCTGCCGGGCTGGATCAACCGGACGATGACGACCATGATGGCGGAGACCAAGATCGGGCCGGTGCCGCCTGAGCTGAGGGAATACGATGCAGAATGGGCAGACGCTTTCTACACCGGGCGGGTGGCGGCAGGGTGTGACCATGAGAACATGCTGAAGCATGTCAAGGTGCCGGTACTCTTTACGCACCACTACCGCAAGATCGATGAAGAGTCGGGCGGCCTTGCTGGCTCCATCAGCGATATCCAGGCCGAGCACGTCAAGAGGCTCGTCGAGGGCGGCGGGAACTTGTTCACGTACAAGAGCTTCCCTCAGACGCCACACTCGATGCACGGCCACGATCCCACATGCTATGTTGCTACTGTTACCGCATGGCTTGGGGAGCGAGGGCTTGGGAGGGCGTTGAGCCCATCGTCTGGTTAGCTGGCCATATGATTGGGGGGGGGGGGGCTGAGGGTGGTGGCTAAACACCGAAAACGAGCTGGGCATCTTCATCTTCTCCTTCCGAGTCTCGATAACATTCTCTTGTCTTTGCCCGTGGGCCGGCGCTTCAGCAGCTCGGAATTTGGCAATCAAGCAATGAAGGCGATGGTTCATACTGTAGAGACAATATCAAGCTTGGTGACCTTGAGATGGGCTTTTCTGCGAATTATTCTGTCTACAATGTGAAACCCGCCCCCCCCCCCAACGCAAAAAGCAATGCATATGCGATTCATGTGCTGAAGATGGCGAATATTGTAAGCAGCTGTGTGAACAACCGGGGCTTCCTCTGGTCAATTGCGTCGTTAAATTTTAGCGCACGTCATACATGCAAAGAATGAAAGTATCAAGAGAACTGGGTGCGCGAAAATATTGTTGTTGTTGTCGTTGGACATGTTGTCTACTCCCGAGTTCAACGATGCAGGCCTTGCTGTAAGTTAGATTGGTGGGGGCTTGGTTTGGGTGCGACCAGCCCGTCCGATCTCCTACCCAGACCCCTGCCCGCCGACCTGCAGGGGAGCTCATACCCCTGGCCACAGCTCCAAGGCAACAACAAGGGTGCAACTCGGACGTCGCGACGCAACGCAGATTCTCTTTGAATACATCAGTAGGTACTTAAGTACTATAGCAACCCTCTGACCAAGGGTCACTCACTTCCACCTGCCGCCACATTCTTCGAAGAGAAACCTCCTCCTTGCCCCTAGAGTGCCTGCTAGAGCCACCTGTGGATAGGGACAAGTCCCAACCGAGTTCCACTTGACGACGACCACTTGCGGCACACAACTCGAGCCAGAGCCCTCAAGACCCCTCGAGACCCCTCGAGACCCCTCGACATGGCGACCGAGGACGATCGCTATCGCCAGTCCACCCAGTTTCGACTGTGGTCCTTCTCACCTGCCCAGCTGGCCGAGCTGCGTGCCAAAACGAACAGTCTCGCCAGGCAAAACATCTCGGACCGCCTCGCCTCGTCCACGGCCTCCTCCTCCACCGTCGCCTCCGCGAACCCCTCCGGCTCCAACACCCCAGTGCCCGGCGCGACTCCTGCTACCGACCCGACACAGGTCAGCGCAGCGCCTGCGCCTGCAGATGCACCGTCCGAGTCCACCTCCTCCATCAACAAGGCCCCGCTGCCCGAGTTCCTCACCCCCGCCGAGGAGGAACAACTCTTGCGCTGCTTCACCGTCGAGTGTCTGCGCGCTGCCGAGTTCTGCAACTTACCAACCGAGATTCGCGCCACATCGGCCATCTTTCTGCGCCGCTTCTTCGTCACACACAGCATCATGACATACCCTCCGCAAAAGATGCTCAAGACCTGCCTCTTCTTTGGCTCAAAGGCCGAGAACTCGTACCCCCGCGTCAACAGCTTTGCGGAAAGGTTTCCAAACACCACGGGCGAGGAAATACTAGCCGGAGAGTTCCTGCTGTGCCAGGGCCTGAGGTTTGCCTTCGATGTCAGGCATCCCTACCGAGCACTGGAGGGTGCCATCATGCAGCTGCGGTCCTTTGGGGACATAGATGTGGGTTATTGGTCCTTCTTGGTCCCTCTATGATTAACTAGGAGTGAAGCTGACACCAATACAGGAAAGCAAAATCTCCCGCGCACAAGGCCGTGGCCGTGATATCCTCAAATTTAGTCCTCTGGTCACCGACGCTTACTTCCACTATACCCCCAGTCAGATCATGCTCGCGGCTCTATCTATGGCCGACCACGACCTTTTCGAGCGTTTGATGCAGGCCATGTTCCCTCACCACCCCAATGGTGACTCAAGTTCACATAAAGCCCAGGTTCTGAGCCAGGCAGCCAAAGAGAAGACGGTCTCTGCAGTAATGGCATGCAAGGACATGCTCAGCCAGGAACCACCCGAGCGGATGGCCACCTTCTGGGACAAGGTAAGCTGGCACATCCACAGCTGCTCTCCAGGATCCCAGCGCTGACATTCGCTACCAGCCCGAGGAGGTCAATCCCTTCATGAAACCCTTCATCCGGAAGCTTAAGAAATGCCGAGACCCGGACAGGTTTGACCTCGTTGGGCTGCACAAAAAGAGGCTTGAGTTCAAGGAGGCTGAGAAGAAGCCGGCCAAGGGCGCAGTAGAGGACGACGGGGCCGTCTTCAGTGGTAGCAACGGCGTGGGCAAGGGCGACGCAGACCGCGACGCTAAGAGACGAAAGGTTGCTGAGGATCCTTTCGGGCCGCCTTTGTAGGATTGGAAGCTTCCGCTTGTTCCACTGGGAAACATTCTGCTCGTCCGACCCCTGTCTCTCGCCGTTGCCTGTCAGTTCAACTTACCTCGTCTACATAGAGCGTAGGAAAGGCATAGGAACTGCAATAACTTTTCGCAATAGATACCAAGTGAAATTGATCTACGAGCTTGCTCGATCTCTTGCAATTTGGCTCAATGATATCACAATCTCCTATATACAATGCTCTGGATTTTCCAGGTACGTATCTATTTCACCCGCGCTTGGAGCTATGGTTAACTGGGAGTCACAACATAAGTTGTGCCGGCTGTCGTTGTCAATGGGCCGGTGTAGGCCTCGCCATCCACTGCGATCTGCGAGCCATTCATGTATCGGATAGCAAGCTCGGCACCAGCTCTGGAGGTGATGTTCGCGCTGGTCAAGGCCCCTCCCTCCCACGCGATGTCAACGACAAAGTTGCCACGGGATACCAGCCCTTTCACAGAGCCGATTGGAATGGCTGACGGCAGGGCCGGCAGCAGGTGCACAACATCAGCATGACTCTGGAGCAGCATCTCGGTAATCCCGCTGACAAAGCCGAAATTTCCATCAATCTGGAAGACGTACTTTGGAGACCCGGCGTCCGTGTTGTACAGGTTGTACGGCGTGGGAAACTCCTGGAACCACTTTGTCAGCTCCTCCCAGGCGCTGTCGCCGTCAAAGACGCGAGCGAACGAGTTGATCAGCCAAGTCCGCGACCAGCCCGTGGACCCGGAACCGTTTGCTACGCGGCGCCTGAGCAGGACCTCGGCGGCAGACCCCAGCGTTGCGTTGCGCAAGGGGCTGAACTGCCTCCCCGGCATGAGGCCCACCAGGGGCGAGAGGTGCTTCTGCCCGACTGCTGCCTCCTTGTACTCGTGCCGCCACTCGAGGATCTGACCCAGTGAGCCAAGCTGCTGCGGCAGCAGGGTTGGCAGGAATTTCTTGGCCGCCACGACGTCCCCGTCGTCGTCGTTGATGCCCAGGATCGCTGCAGCCTCGACGAGGCTCTCGAGAGCCTCGCTGATGAGCTGGCCGTCCATGGCCGGGCCGATGTCGACGGGCTCCTTGGCGCCTGGCACGGTCCAGTTTTCGGGCACGTAGAACGAGTTCTCGGGTGAGACTGAGGGGCCAGTTGTGTTGTAACCATTGTACTCCATGCAGTAGCATTCGAAAAAGGTGGCCACATCAACGAGGAAGGGATACACGACGTTCCTGAGAAAGATAGTGTCCTTTGTGAAGCGGTAGTCTGTTCGTTGTCAACCACGACCCACGCCGCCTCAACTAACACACTGCTCGAATTTGTGGAAACACTGAGGAAGTGGGACGGTGTATGCCAAAGAGTTGTGCTTACGGTCCATCATATGCCAGCTCAACCAGGCCGCGCCAACCGGCCATAGCGTTGACTGCGTGTAGTTGTCGGTCGGGGCCGGGTCACCCCAAAGGTCAAGGTTGTGATGGAAGACGGTCCCAGGGCACCCATACATTCGCTCCGCGTACGACTTGCCGCGGACGTTGGCGATGTTCATGAGGTCGAAGAGGGGCTCTTGCGTCTCGATCAGATTGGTAGGCCCTGCTGGCCAGTAGTTCATCTGGATATTTATGTTAATAGTGTACTTTCCGCCCCAGGGGGCGGAGGTGGAGTTGTTCCATATTCCCTGGAGGTTGGCTGGGAGTGACGTCCCGCTGTTGGTGCTGCGAGACGAGGCCACGAGGAGGTGCCGGCCATAGTTGAAGACCAGAGTGGTCAGCTCAATATCGTCAGATGAGCTCCTAGCGTTTGCGATCCGCTGGTCCGTGGGTAGGTCAGCGAGGCCAGCTGGTGAGGCTCCCAGGTCCAGAGCCACCCGGTCGAGAAGACTTGAGCTGTCGAGGATGGCTTCGGCTTTCACCTGCTGATAGCCTTTGGAGTAGGCTCGGTCGACCTTGCGCGTCATCTCTGCCTCCCACTCAATCTGTTCAGGGAACCTGTAGTTTGTCTCTGTATCAAAGAACATCTGCACAGCACTTGAGTTGCTAATGATCAGCGTTGAATTCGCGACGGTGGCGGTCCCTTGACGACTGGTCAGTGAAGATCACTGGGTGTTTGGTGTATGAGACCTACCACCAGTGAGAGCAAAGCGAGCCTGGCCTGTCCAGCGGATTGGGTCATCGTCGGGTGACTGGCCACTTGAGCCAACCAAGGTGACAGTGTACCTGTCGTCCTTTGCTGCGGCCGTTGTTGTAACGCTCCCCTCGCGGCCCATGGAAATTCTCAGATTCAACGCCCCGGCGGTACTGGTATTGAAGCTTGCCACCAGTACTCCATCGGGCATGCTAGCTACATATTCACGACTGATGGCGTCGTCAGCTATTGATTTCAAAATTGGGGGTTGACGCAAGGCTACTGACGAGTAGTCAATTGCGGCGTACGTGTACGATACACCGGTTGTGCCCTCTTTGGTGTCAAGCCAACGAACGTAATCCGTCAACCCCGAGTCCTCGTGTCCGAATTCGATGTTTATGTTGCCGAAGTAGCTGAATGCCCTGGGGCTAAAAGTTTCGGGGATCAGATTCGCCATACTATACTGCCTTGCCTCAGACAGGTTACCAGCGAGCAGCATTTCACGAGTCACAGCCAACGCTGTCTGGGGGTCTTTTGCAATACGGTCCTGGAACGGGCCGGTCCAGATGGAGTTCTCGTTGATGCCAATGACCTCAGAGCCACCCCCATACACCGTGACTCCGATCCGGCCATTTCCGATTGGCATTGCATCTTCGAAGAAATGCTGTCGCGCCGGATGTCTGAACCACAGGAAACGGCTGCCATCAAAGACAGATGCAGCCGCGGAGGCGCCAGATACCAACAGCCAAGCGAGGATCATTGACAGTGCCATGGAGGATGTACTGCGGATCACAAGCCTGACAACGTGCACATCAACAGATCGGGCGAGGGTGCCTTGCTTCTTATAATCTCGCGTGGACACATGATCCCATGGGATCATTTACACGATGGGAGGTCAGTACATAAACCTCTACCCGTCGGATAAATTCCATCTGGGTATAATGGAGAAGATCACTGCATGCTAATTGTGCAACATGTGCCCCGCTCAGCCTACTGAATCTTTCATTGATGGAAATTGGGGAAATATGTACGCGGCTCGTTTTAGTCATTCGTATTTGTGTTTGCATTTCTCCGCAACAACCGCGTAGACCAAATTGACACAAGCGTGCCGGGAGAAACTGCTATTCAATGAATGTCTAGGTGATTATTATCGAGTCGCCAGCTCTTTTCACTTGCAACGATCTCTTACCACGTGGCACCCGGAAACCATTTTGTGCCGTGAGGAGAGCCTACCACATGCAGACACTCGGAGGGGAAACTCCTTATTCAATTAGCTGCGGATATTTTAACCTAGGACGACATAATAAGTCCAAATAGAGGAGGACACAGTGCCATCCGGTCATAATGGATCCACTATGAGCCCTTGAGAACTCGCGACTTGCCAATTCCAGAAAGTCCTTCGTCAAAAGGGGGCCGAGTCGCCTCGCAGCCTATGCGCCCCTACCAGCATTCCTGTCTTCTTTGGATTCATACCTACCACAAGCGTAAAATGAGAGAGTCCTCCTGTTGGCAAGTCCCGTCTCTCCGCATTTTCCACCAAACCCCTGATCTCCTCAAAACTTTCCGCCCGGATCTTTTCGCTGGTATCACAGCCTTCTAGCTTGAGGATTTTAGATTGACCGCAGGGGCTCCCAAGGGAATAACCTTCTACAATTCCTTGCAAGCTAGCCTTCGCAGGGAAGCTTGGATCACATTCTTCTGGGGAGATGGAGTACAGCTTGCCGCCATTCAAGGGCTCGGTGCGAAGAACACAGCGAAATCGGTCTGTCCCTTGGCCCGGAGAGGGAATGGGGAAACTTGAAATGCACATGTTGACGAAGAATAGCTCGTTTGGCAGGATCTCTAAAGGTTCCTCCCATCATGACATCCACAAGGCAGGGATAATAATGGGTCATTCCTATATTGGTGGCGTGTTCGAGGTATTTTGTCAAAGCTTGCTTAAAGGCGTCGACACTGCGGAGGTCTGCTTTTGCCATCTCCAACCAGATAGCTAAAGACTGTTCGGCATGTCTGACTCTCTCCTCTAGGAGTATGTAAACAACACAAGACGAACTATAAAGAAGGCTTGAGGGACTCATCACCTCACCTGGCGAAGGTATTAGCTGACCACCGCTGCCCCCCCCCCCCCAATTCTGGCGTCTGACTTTCCATTCTGAGGTTTCTCGGAAGTTGGATACTCAGTCCAGTTGAATGCTATCATACATGCTATTGTTGAGTGATTGATTTGCATCTCAACATATTACATATTGAGCCGTATCAATCTAGTACGCCCAGCCCGAAGATTTGTATTTCTACATGACCCTGCCGAGTCACTCTTAGACATGACAGGTGCATCATGACTATGCCAGTGGATATGTCCCACCAGAAAACAAGGAGTGGCGAGCAGGTGACAGCCTAGATCGGACTTTTGAGAAAGTTGTCTGCTCATGGCTGTCTGTGGTGGGTTAACGAAATGCCGCGTAAACCATGGCCATGGGCAGACGGTCACGGACATCTATAGATGCCCAGGTGCCTCTCTCCTGTCGATCCTCCTAATATCCACGCTCCATCTCTTGTCTTTGGATTTCGGCCCTGAATACATTTTTGTTTGGTGCAGGACCCCAGCTCTCACGGTCAGTCAGCTCCACCTGGCGGCTTTTATCCTCTGGCCATCCAAAATTTGACAGTGAATTCGTCCTCTGAGAGTCTCGTCTGTTCTTTCGCCGACCGATCCTAGGAACCCGCCCGTGCCGTTTCCAACTCCAGGTTACGAATGCCACAAACACAAGTAAGAGACCTAAAAGTGTGACCGATACTGCGATCGCCACGGTCTTTCCATGGTTCTTGGGGCTGTTCTCTGGAGATATGTATGATGATGCTGACCTACTGATAGTGACGCTGGGACCCTCAGAATATGCCAATGAGCTGTCTGAGCCATTTTCCGAGGCCTGCACCTCAATGAGTGATAGAGTGGCCGCAAGGTCTCCTCCGTCACGGCCGTCTTGCGAGAGGATATCTTCGTCGATGTTCCAAACGTAATAGCCCGTGCTCACTGTGACGTTCTTGTCTGCCACAAAGCCAGTGTTGTCTGAATACCGCACCTGAACAGCAACCAGTGAATCTTGGCTTGCAAGTCCCACCACATTCCAGGTCACTGCGTCGCATTAGCCAAGATCTTTTCTTCATGCCGTCGGTGTCCACCACGCTCTGTACCCACCATAATAGGTATTTCCTGGTCTTAGCAGACTGCCTTGGCGAGGCTGGCAGAATGGGGCATCCAAGCCCAGCAAGTTGCGGCACTGGAAGAAAGCACCAGCTCCGGATCGCGCTGTGGCGGTTGCCACTGGAGCGATTCCCGTCGAGGTCTGCACCATGCCCTGTGCGGTTGTCAAGGCGTAAACCGAAGTCTGTGTCACGTACTGGGGAGCTCCAGACACGGTCCTGGTGCCGGACATGGACGGCGTGATTGTTTGCGCATCGCCGTTGGCGTTGACGGTGACCCATATGTTCCTAGGATTGTAACGAGGAACAAGGGCAGGTTCAGATGAAACACACGTGCAAACGCAGGCTGCCAAAGCAAGCAATGTAGGCCGCAAGGCAACCATGGCGATATCTGATTTACGGATTACAGGTGAAGATGCCGAGTGCCTCCTTTGGTGACAAGATGACGGGGCTTGCCGATCTTAAGAAGGGATGGAGTGAATCCCTTGGTAGTCAGGCTTAGTGTGGTCAATATGAAGGGCGAGGGGCGACCCCCTCGATCAGGCATATCATTCAAACATGTAGTGACATTGGCAAGGCCAAGGCAGTAATTGCTAGGACGTTGGTCCAATAGTCCAATTTCTGGCGAATGGGCGAGTCGATTACAGTCTGACTGCAGCTTTCAGGTCAGCTGGTGGTGATGGTGTAATGCAAGGAGTGTGAGACGTGCGGGCTAGCTCTGGCATCGGACCAGACACTGTGTGATATGTAGTATGGCCTGGAAGTTCACCATGGTCCATGACTGGGACTGAACTGACTGTCAGACCCCACTATTATCCCGTTGTGAGGGGCTGGGCCTCCCCGCGGGTTCAGACTGCCCCTCCACTCCGCTGCCCGGCACAACCCCGCGTTGGCCGCTGCGATCGGGGTGAGTCCCCAGGTACATCGATACCTGCGTAGCCCAGCTCGCATCTTTCTACCATTCTGGACGAGGCTCTGCAATACTGCAGGAGCGCCTGTTCTACACTGCTGCCCGCTGTTTGGCTTCGTTGAAGGATACCCCTCTGGAGAAGAAGACCCCTGCAGCCCACTGTCCTCTGTGACCTCTGATCAGCCACACCCATCCATCAAAATGCGGCAACGAGTGCATCTTTCCCAGGGCTGGGAGTACAAGGAAGAGGGAAAGGGAACTTGGCAGCCTGCATCCGAAGTACCTGGCTCGATACACACCGATCTCCTCCACAATGGCCAGATTCCAGACCCATTTGTCGATCTCAATGAGTTGGCCGTCCGCTGGGTCGCCGAACGCGACTGGTGGTACCGAACAACCTTCTCGCCAGACGAGCTCCGCCCGAGAGACGGCACTCCCGCGAGGCAAGGGCGCGTGGATTTAGTATTCGAGGGCCTAGATACCTTTGCCACGGTCTACCTCAACGATGACAAGGTCCTTGTTACCGATAACATGTTCACGTGCCATCGAGTTGATGTTACGACCCTCCTCGGCGACTGCGCGGCTGAGATCGAGCTCAAGATATTGTTCGAGTCCGCCTCGGTGCGCGGGCGTCAGTTAGTAAAGGACCACCCAGAACACAACTTCCACGTTAGGCAGACGGAAGCTGCTCGCCTGCCGGTTAGAAAGGCACAGTTTCACTGGGGCTGTAAGCAGCTTCGGCATACAATTTCTACCCCTTCAAGAACAAACATGCCCTATTCTCAGCCTATGTAACAAACACTTCACGAGCTGCAGGTCCTAGACATGCTATGGCCCCCTTGTGACCTACTCTTGATGGCTAACTCCCAATGCTGCAGGGGATTGGGGCCCGATACTTACGACTGCTGGCATCTGGCGGCCGACATATCTGGATTACTACACCGCGAGATTCGACGACGTCTCCTGCCGCTATGAACTGAACGAGGGGCTAAAAAAGGCATCTGGAACAGTCTGCTTCATTGTGGCGGCTGCATCTCCGGTGTTTCACGAGAACCTGCAAGTTCGATCAGTTCTATACGGACCAGGGGGCGAGGATTTGGTGTTCCAGAAAGACGCAAGTTTCTCTCGAGAGCAATGGAGCGAGACGACAACAAGTTACGAAGGCCATATCGCATTCGAGATAGACAGTCCGCAATTATGGTTTCCGCACACGTATGGAAGACCGGACCAATATACACTCAAAGTGACACTTCTCTCCAACGGCGAGGTGGTGGATCTGCAGACAAAGTCAGTATTCGGTCATACTGTCGGCTTGTGTGAGCCTGGGAGACTTGGGGCTCTGGATTCCAACCAGGAACTACAATAATTCGACTGTGGATCACAGCTGACCAAAAGTAATGCAGGCACATTGGGTTTCGCCGCTGCGAGCTCATACAAGAACCCTGCCAGTCTGGCGTGGGCTCCTCATTCTACTTCCGTGTGAATAATGTCGACATCTTTGCAGGTGGCTCTTGCTGGATCCCAGCAGACAACTTCCTCCCACGGATTTCATCACAGCGATACCGGGATTGGGTCCATCTTATGGTTCAAGGCAATCAGACCATGGTCAGAATCTGGGGCGGAGGCATATATGAACATGATTCATTCTTTGATGCCTGTGACGAGCTGGGCCTCCTGGTCTGGCACGATTTCCAGTTCGCCTGTGGCAATTACCCCACACACGAATCCTTTCTCGATAGCGTTGAAGCTGAGGCGCGATGCAACATACGTCGGTTGCGAGATCACCCGTCACTCGTCATTTGGGCTGGAAACAACGAGGACTACGAAACAGTCCAGGAACGCTACAAGCTCGACTATGATCCAGATGACAAGGACCCTCATTCGTGGCTGAAATCATCATTTCCAGCTCGGTACATCTATGAGAGCCTGCTTCCAAGGGCCCTAAAGGAGGAACATCCTGGCATCATCTATTTGCCAAGCAGCCCTTGGAGTGGTAATGGGGAGTCCGTCAAGGACAGGACTGTCGGCGATGCTCACGAGTGGAATCTCTGGCACGGATCCATGGTCAAGATTCAAGATATCGACAAGATAGGCGGCAAGTTTGTTTCTGAGTTCGGCATGCAAAGCTACCCCCACATGGAAACACTGCAACGTGCGATATCCCAACCAAATGAGCTTTTTGTCGGCTCAAAGACTATGGAGTTTCATAACAAAGCCATTGGCCATTCATGGCGCATGGCGCAGTACTTGCACGAAAACTTCAGGCTTCCAGTGTTCAATGACTTGGCGGCATTTGCGCATCTGACCCAAGTCATGCAGGCTGAGGCAATGCGCTCGGCATACAAGTCATGGCGGAGGAAGTGGAACGACGCGAGGGAATGCGGTGGAATCCTCGTTTGGCAACTCAACGACTGCTGGCCAGGTGTTTCGTGGGCCATTGTCGACTACCATCTGGTCAAGAAACCAGCTTACTATGCCATCTCTCGGGCACTACGACCTTTGGACATATCAATTTCCAGATCATACAATGACTGGACGCATACCACCATCAATCCCACGTTGGACGTTGGGCACATTGACCCTACCGTGGACAGATTCGATGGCGGAAAGATGACTGTCTGGATTTCGAGCTGCAAGACCGTGAATGTCACCGCAGAAGTGGAAATCCGTCTCATATCTATTCGCACCGGGAGTCCAACACAGACTTCTTCCTCGGTTCGTCTAGTCCAATGCAACAATGTCACTGACTGCGGCACCCATCGGCTCCCAGTGACAAAATCACCGCCTGAAGTCGACGAATGCGACCCATATGTGGTCCTGGCTACCCTCAAAGTAGACGGTCAGGTATTGGCAGATGATATAGCCTGGCCGCAGCCGATCAAGTACTTGGACCTCTCGGACCGGAGACTGTCGGTAACGTTTGACGGCACCAAAGCGGTGGTGTCTGCGAAGAACCCAGTCAAAGGGTTCGTCTTTGATGAGGTCGAGGGGATGAGCCTGAGCGACAACGGCTTCGATGTAGTGCCAGGATTGGACAGAATAGTGAGCGTGAGCGTTAATGCCCCAGCCTCTGTCTCGCGACTAGGGTACAGATATGTCGGCGGAAGTGGCTCAGTATCCTTGAAGCTGTGAGAAAGTGCGAAGGCATCCCTGTCCTTCCGGGTGTCGGAGTGTTGGCCTTCGAGGATTCCACAACTTTCAGTGCACACGTGGCAGGCCTAATAAGACCACGGACACGAAAGGTCGCGGGAGGTGTCATCAGACATTTGAGAGCAACGAGTCAAACTCAGAGGCCTGTGGGGGTTTGTCTTCGTTCCATGATGAGACAGCAGATGTCGAGAACAAGGCGTTGTCACACTTTATTACAAAATCAGGAGACCTCACACAATGAACGTGCACGAAAAGAAAAGTGCAGTGATCATAATTAAGATTGGCATCCAGGGTTCTTGCGACGCACTCGGTCATACCATGGCAATGTGCAGGCTCCCGAAGGATAATCTAGAAGCATCTACTGCATTTCGAGTGAACCCCGGAACTGCATGGCTGTAAGGCAGTATGTCTGAGAGTCAACTATACAGTCTATGATAAGGCAAGGTGCCACACTAACGGCAAGAATAGGCAAGGCATTGTTGCAAAGCACGAATCCGTCACGATCCGTCACGAGAGCGAGTCAGGTGCTGGAGAGGTCGCACTGTCCATCTTGGAGCACGAATGTGCGCTGCACAGTGCAAATATAAGCGCGGCACAGTAGGCGGCGCGTGAAACTCTTGATGACAAACGCTCACCAATCGGGCGTTTGACGGTGCTCTATTTCAAAGCGACGATTCGCCGGCACTCCCACCTGGACGCACACAACTTGAAGAGTACTAAAGTGTAGAGACTACGTAAGACTGCATAGGCTTCAGATTTGATCTACCTTCAAAGTCAAGCAGCCGATGTTCATTCCAAACCTTGTCAAAACAATTTTTGGAGCACAAAAGCCACAAATGACGCGCGCAGCTGTTGTTAGTGTTTCTCATGGTGGAGGTACGTTGCACAACATATTCTTGCCTCGCTTGGATGACGACCACCAGCGCATACAAGGTCTGATATGTCACAGGTCCCATGCCCGTCCTGGGAGACCCAGGCCACGCCAGCATCGTTAAGTCGCTCAAGAAAAGAGTCCCTGAGATCCTCCGGTTGGGAACTCCGGAGGCTCCACGGGCCATCGTGGTCGTGACGGCACACTGGTCAGAAGCTCAACCAACCATATCTTCTGGCCGCTCACACTCACTTTACTACGACTATGGCGGGTTTCCAAGGGAGGCTTACCAACTGAAATATCCCGCGCCAGGATCACCCGAGGTAGCAGGCGAGGTCAAGAAGGCGCTCGAGGATGTTGGTCTCAAGCCCGTCCTCAACGACAAGCGTGGCTGGGACCACGGCGTTTTCATCCCGTTCATGCTCATCCATCCAACTGCCGATGTCCCCATCGTGCAGCTATCTGTGCTCCGCAGCGAGGATCCGGAGGAGCATATCCGGATGGGCCGGGCGCTTTCCACCCTGCGCGACTCCAACGTGGCCATCGTGGGTTCCGGCTTCGCATCCTTGCACAACTTCGCGCTCATGAGACCGCTGATGGGCGGCGACAATTCGGCTGTGAGCCACGTCAAGACCGTGACCAGCGAGTTCAATAAGGCCTTGACGGACGCTGTGCAGGAGAAGGACTCGCAGGAGAGGGAGAAGAAATTAGCTGCTTGGAGGAAGTTTCCAAGAGCATATGATATACACCCGAGCTATGGTGCCGAGCATTTTATGCCGCTGCTTGTTTGTGCCGGGGCAGGTGGCGATGAGAAAGCGGGAGCTTATAAGGACGATTTTGGAGGAGTGGACATCTGGTCATATTTTTGGTCATGACAGTCTCACATGGACTGATGCAGATGGCGGAAACATGCTAATTTGATTTGAATAAGCTTTTTTCTCTTATTATTATTTAGACTGTTCATTCCACGGCTAGATTTCTATTATTTTGAGCGTGGTAGAATCTTGCATGCAACGCTCTCATTCCAAGGGTTGTACCAGCCACCTTGAGGCAGACCTCCAACGTTGCCGGGCTCCGGAGACGAACCATCGGCAGATCATGACCGGACTGTCTGTCTAACTCTTGGGCCCGCTGGCGACTGACCTCGAAGGCGAACTAATAAGCGCGGGAGAAAAAGGCCATTGGGCCGTTTTCTAGTAGCTACCAACACTAAGATAAATCCTACCAGTCGGTATCTGACGATCGTGCTAGTGCAATGACGTCGTTTGGCGCGCAACAGGTCACGTCTCTGGAGTGGGGACATTCGAATTCCAGCCGACCACCTCTGTGTTGTACAATGACTGCCCAAAGCGCTCTCCTCTTGCTGCATATACCACAGGAAGCAAGTCACAAGCCTCATAACCAAACGCGACGGGGAGTAATATCCGACCATGGCTGAGCCTGACCTTCCTCTTTTGTCCCGCACTGCGACGTCGAGATTCTCCGTCCTTGTCTTCAGCCGGACAGAAGGCTACCGGCACGACTCGATCGAAGCCGGCATCAATGCCTTGAAGGATCTAGCGACATCATCCCATGCCTCCAGCGTGCCATTCAACGTAGATGCGACAGAGGATGCCATCGTGTTCAATCCGGCCACACTTGCTCAATATAGCGTCATTGTTTTCCTGCAGTCTTCGGGCGAATTCTTCGACAATGAACTCCAGTTGGACGCACTGAAGCAGTTTGTGCGAGCCGGGGGTGGAATTGTGGGAATTCACTGTGCGTCGACCGGGCTTCCGTCTAGTGAATGGTACGGCCGCCTGATCGGGGGTGTTTTTACCGGCCACCCTGAGCCACAGAATGCAGTGGTCGTTGTGGAAGACCCAGAGCATCCTATCCTATCGCGCGGCACGGCTTTGGTTTCACAAGTGGATGGGGGGCGTGGAATGGAGTTCCAGTGGCACGATGAATGGTACAATTTCAAGAAAAATCCAAGGGCGCAGGATGGGCTGCATGTGCTACTGACAGTAAGGGAGACAAGTTACAAGGGCGGTCACCTAGGCGCGGACCATCCCATAGCCTGGTGTCATGAATTTGAAGGTGGGCGGGTGTTTTACACTGCTTTGGGTCATTTCGATGAAGCATATCACGACCTATCTTTCATGGGTCAGATGATCAATGCTATAATCTGGGCCGCTAGGTTATGAAGTTAGAAAGGGGAATTGGCAGTCCCTAGATTCCTGGATCTTGTATTAATTAGACCGGAATTCATGAAAGACACAAATTTCTGTAGACTTTCTGTATCCTTGAAATTCCTCGAACTATAAGTGTTGGTATCGGGCCGTGACTATCCACGCCGGTGCCGTGAACGTTGAAGCCATCGTGAGACGTCAGCTAGTCGCACGCTGTCAAGCACTACGTGAAAGTGCCATCGCCTTACGACTCGGGCGTTTAAACTATCCGAAACCTGATCTTTGATGGCCAGTGAACGAACCCACGCTTGGTACACGCTGAGCCGTACAATATGCCGGCTCTTTGAGTCTCAGGAACGTACTTCCACGCTGCCGTAAGGATGGGCAGCGTAGTGGCATATCTAGGCCATGTGGTCAAGTTCTGCGCTAGAATACAGATACCGCCGCAGCCATATAGTTAGAGGATCTCACACAACTCGACGGCAATGTGCGCTGCTTTTTCTGACGTGATATTTGCTGTTGGCGTTGGTGGTGTCCAGGTTGCTTTCCAAAAACTGAGGCGCTCATGGGATGGATTTCCAGGCGACTGTCCTTTCAAATATTGGGCCACAAGAAGAGTGGGTGGATGAACATACCGCAGCTTCGAGTTTTCACATGCGTTAGCTAAACAAGCACATGCGGTCTATAGGCTCGTAACTAGTTGGTACATCGATTTCAAGGTGCTTGAGCGCGGCTTTGGTCTGAAACATGCAGGCAAGTCTCATCTCCCAAGTTCAAAGTTGCCTCGAGCTACTGTAGTAGCCTCTTCTTCATGAATCCGTTTTTCGTCTGAATTTTGCAACCATCACGAGGGCTCATGGCCTGTCCCAATTCCACCTGGGTGATCACGGCAGTCTCAAATTCGGCTACATCGTTCCTTGGCGTCCGTACGAGGGAGCGGTAAACTTCTAACTAAGAAGACACTCTTGCACTGGCGTCTCAGCAAGACGTCCGCCTTCAACTATTATTTCATTGCCGAATTATGGACACGGCAGTGGCATTGCTCCGTCGACACTCGAGCTGAGAAATTGCAAAGCCGAGGGAGAGGCGGCTTGAGTGCGACCATGACCACACCGCCGCCGAAACTTGCCAAATTTGGAAGTACTGCTGCACTGTCCTGATAAGAGCCACAGGCAAGTTTTTATGAGCACACAGGATAGCCTTACGAGGCTATAAAACTCTCTGGGCTGTCCTCTTCGGTTGGCATAAACGTCTGGAAGCCCGTCCATCGTGACTGCACCAGTTGACCCGGCAGGCTGGATACGTTTGGAGGTGGATCAACTGTGAACTAGCGAATTCGCGAGCCCCCAGCTGAGGCTGAACGTGAATGAGTGCACATGCATGGGAAAATATGTTGACCCATTTTGGTTTTTCGGTTATCGTCAGGGCTCATAGCCCCTGAACTCCTATGTATGTCGTGTAGCGTCTGGAAAGGTGATACCCAAGGTCGAGCCTGGACTTCGTGCAGTGGTCTAGACGCTAGCTCGAAGCTTCATTCGACATCCAGAACATGTCGTGGTATGGTGACTGACAAGGGTCGGTATCGAGAACTTGACCTGGAAGCACTGGCATGGACTACTTCGGCGAAGGATTGGATCTAGAGGTGTTTCTCCGCATGCAGGTACGACGTCTTACTATTTGCCGGGTCTAAGCTAGTAGATGGCGTCGTATCGGAGAGTGAGAGAAATCCGAAGGGGGTGTAATGTACGGTTGCATTTGGAGAATGGCTGGGAGGTGTTGTAACCGTCAATAGTTGCAACAAATTATGGATTAGGTTGTAGTGGCCGTTTTCAGAAGGCCTATGGTGTCTTTTTGGCCCCCCCTCGGCTGCCACTTCTAGTCTGCCGGCCTGTCGGTACCACCAATAGTGGCTGATAGTGCTGCCCTCAATGCCTGTCAGTAAAGTTAAGCACCCTGTCACCTCTTCAGTCGTAGGAAAAGTGTTGGGAGGAACTAGGTCGTTAAAGTTTGCTGTGAATCCAAAACAAACAGTGTTTGTGACATCCACTTGTGCCCGTAATCGGACAGCACATGTACTTTTGGATGCCAAGTCTCCGTACAAGTGCTTGGGATATCGGCGTAGACTTTTCTGGGGCTGTTCCATGGATTTTCAAGGTTTCCTCGTCTCAGGGAGGAACAATCCGAAGCCTAATTCCGGCTGGCCGACGGGCTTGTATCACTGTCCCACGTGGCCGCCACCTTGAACTCTATTGATTATGTTGCAACTTAACGTGCTGGGGTGGCACCCACAAAACGTCTCCAAGAAGCTTGAACGGGCCACGGACGATCGGTAAAGAGCACCACCAATACAAAGTCTCGGCGCATGTAACGTTCATAGAATTCCCCAGCTTCGAGTTGTCAGGGCTGAACATTGCCTCCCTGTGGAGCGTGGACAATCTGCTGTTCCGTTGCAGCGGGCCAGATGGTCTGCCATCCACCAATTGCTTACCATATTGATCACACCAGCCAAGAGCGACAAAAGTAACAAGACAGCTCAGACAAAGATACTCGCACTTGAACCCCCTTCCCGCAGGTTGACACAGCATGTCTTGATTTTGATCCACCCCTGGTAACAGACTTGAGCAACGATATTGCTTTTTCTCCTCACCGCCCATGTCATCACTGTATAATGCACATGAGAGCCGCCAAATTAACATGGTAAATTGCTTTGTGGTATCTGATAAAACATTAGAAAGAACTAGAGAGAATCCACCCTCTGGGTGACGACAGTGGTCGTTTGGATTCCAGCCAACGAGTCACTCCGTGCAACTGGCATTTCAGATTCCCGACTTCCTTTTTTCCCTCCAGTCACCGTCACATTATACATGATCGGCAACTCGAGACCGCCACCAGACCCTCGGCTCCCGTTCCCCCTAAGAGCGTCCGTGTCGCTGTCGCCATCCGACGGGTAAATGTATGGCCCATTAGCGCTCTTCACGGCCGTGTTGCCAGTCCGGGACCTGTTGTACATCTTCCCTGTGCTCTTTCCAGAGAGCCCATTGTACTGTCCTGTCCTTCCCGACACGGTCGACTTGAAGAAACGTGGCAAGATAAGCGCAAATAGCGGGCGGAGTGTCGGCAGACAGGCGGCAAGCACCCCAATAGATAACTCGATAAATGACCAGACGGCGGCGTCGGTGTTGTCCCACGTCGGATCGGTTGATTCTCCTGCGACTTTGAGAGTTTTCATTCGATAGATGGAAATAATACATGTTCTTCAGAAATGTTCAGTAAATCTCCGGATCGGTGTTCATGAGATTAGATGCAAGTCACTTACAGGAAACCGAGGCAAAACACGCCCATCAACATGATCTTCTGCTTCTTGGGAAGCTGCAAATTCTTGATCACCGGAAGTGGCATACTGAATATGACGAAGTCCGATACCAAGTTGATCGATGCCATAACATACCAGATGGCTAGCTGGTTGAGACATTTTCCCGGGGTTTTAGGGTCCCAGAAGCTTGCAACAGGATTGCAAACCAGGGGCAGCAAAATCGAGAGTGTGATTGCCCAAGCGCCCTCAAAGATGAGCCCAGCCAAAGTCAACTTCTGCATGACGCTTCCGGTGAAAATGCGGCGGTATTGCAGGAGAATTGACATTTTGACGACACATGTGGCGACGTTGTACACAACAACAGAGGCGTAGAACGCCTTCATGTACGGTGTGTAATTTTCTGGAAGCATGATCCAGACGTGACGACCCAGACCCCAATGTGCTTCTGGTTCGAGAAAAAAAATCAGAAGGCGCGTTCACGATGACGGAGTGGAAAACACAGAGCCGAGACAAGATCTTTCGGAGATCCCGTCTGGCGTAGGATACATTGGAGTACTCTAGAAAGGCGGAGACGTACCGAGCCCAATCGCCACAGCTGCGCCGACAGTGAGAAGCTGCGCTATGCCCATGACTGCATCGTCCGGCCCGAACGTTCGCAGGATGCAGGAACGCGTGAAAATGCGCAGGACGACGACTGCTGTGGAGATGACGGTCGCCAAGCTCAGGATAGAGACGATGAAGGTGACCTGGGACTGCCCATCGAGGGAGTGGTCGACGTTCGTGGGTCCTGACCCTCCAATGTTCGACATCGTGAGTTGCTGTGACGTAGGTCCGAATATGTTTGTTTCCTTGTCTCGCGTTTAATATTCACCCGTCCGACTGACTCGCTGCTGCTGTGAGTCGGAAGTCTACGACGGCCGAGCGTAGAGGTTCCCCAGATATATCAGGTCACATAAAAGTGATGGATGGTCTGTTTGGCAAAGTCGGACAGCCCTGCGAGGGGTTGTAACTCAGGTCAATATAAATTGTTCGGCCGAAAGTGGTCCGATCATGGTTGAAGGAACGGTCAGTACCCAACAAGACGACGTCCAGATGGGGTCCCGCTGATATATTTCATCTTCATGCAAGACTTCTACACGTCCTCGATGCTAGTGTACGTCTAGAAGCGCAAATCATCACCCCGGCGGCCCAAACAAATAGCCTGGGGGCATGTCGAGGTACCGAGGTCAGTCAGGGGAAGTATCCCTCAACCATTCTTTCTGACCCCTGTCTAGGTAGGCATGTCCACCGGGCCCCTGCAAAGCACGCTCATCCTAAGTGCCAGATCTGCGAAACAGAGTTGAGACCTGGCAGTCCCTCTGGACGGGGATTTAGCCCGCAAGACTATCACGAACATCGCACTGACGGACCGGTGCGCAGCCAGCCATATCCTGGTGAGATGCTCAACAGTGGCTGCTACGGCGAATGTCGAACAAAGGAACAGGAGGAACTGGAGCCCAGGGTTCATCACCAGGAAATGATGCTTGTGGCCTAGCAGCCCCATTGGCTCAGGAATGGGAGCCTCCGGTGCAGACTAGGCGTCGTGCTAGCACACCAGGGTAGCATCCGGTACGATGAAGCGCAGGGTAGGGGCAAAAAAGTAGGGGCTTCACACGCACCGCAGTACTGTACCTGAAATGGTATGGATTTCCCGGCAAAATGCAACCGGGAAGCTACTCCACCACAGCAACAAGAGCAGGCCTTGGTCGGCTGGTGGTGATGGGAGGTGGTGGCCGTGGTGGTGCTATACGCAAATTGTGTGGCTTCCACCGGTCATGAAACTCAACAAGGAAGCTCCATGTTTGCCGCCCCTTGCCCATAGTTCCAGATTTTAAGATTCGCTCGAGTCTCTCTGTGGGCCTGCCTAGCGGGGAGCTAACACGGCGCAGATCTTGGTAGCAGAGCTGTCAAGAGAGGCACAGACGGGAGGCAGCCATAGCACAACCACCACCTATCGAGCCGTGGATAGCATTTGAAGATCTCAAGATGGCAGCCCCTCGGTACCACGGAATCCGTCGTCCCATGGGCGGTGGCATAAAGTCTGACGCGACTTGTCTCGTGTGCCCAGCCAATTTGACTTTGCGCCCTCTGGGGTGGTGGGTGGCTGGGTGGCCACGATTCCATGGAGCGGAAACCATTTCTCTTGGCCTGCGCACCTGGGGTCGTCGGGGATTTGGAGCAGCGAGCGGCGGCCCCTGGGCAAATCTTCCCTCGTTCCGGCACGATGGAACTACCTTGCAGGAAATGAGACGCGGGCTGCCAGACGATCCGGGGACACTCGGAACGTCCTCGAGTGCGTGTTCAAGGAGAAGAGACACATAGATACATGGTCTCACGGTGCTACTGCACAGAACGCTGCATAGTGTCCCCAGGGCGAGTGCTACGCTGGCTGGACGTCGAATAGAAAGACGGCCGCTCAGCGAACAAGGGCCGGCAGATCCTCGCGTCGCAATTCTTTCTTTAATGGGGCGATGCCGCTCTGCCCAGGTTGCTCCACCACGACTGGGATTTCGTCAAGGACCCGCCGAGAAACTCTCCGATACCCAAGTCGCTGCACTCAGAATTTAATGCGCGAATGAGATGTACTGTTCCAGCCTCTCACGCGTCACTGCTGAGTACGCAAGCACTGTTTTCACATGTCTGCGGCATTTCAAGTAGCGCCGTAGAGACATCATCGTAATCTCGAGTTCAGAAAGCCCAATCACCTCAAACAGGTGAATAACGCCTCTAGGCCCAGGACGGGCCTTGACTATGGGATAGTGAGCATCGATCGAGATAGGAACACCCTGCCAAGGCGAGTGGTATAGTCCAGCCGGGGGCCGGAAACCCCTAGCGGAGCTGTGGCGGTTGACGACTTGGTGTCGCCCGAGTTCCAATTTGTCGGGACGGGCGGGACGCAGCCGGAAAATGTCGACTAGATGGAGGAGGATGCAGACCTTCCCAAAACACGATCACTTGACCGAGGCCAGGGACGCCCAGCGGCGGCCAGGGGCACCTGGGCTCAGTCGTGCTCCGTGGAAAGGCTGGAAGGCCGCCCCGACTTCTCTGCATGTCGTCTTGCCATCCCTACTAGCCCCTCGAGCGCAGCGTTGCAGCCGCAGCACACATGAACGCTTGGCCTAGCACAGTCGTGGAAAGGTGAGCGAGACTAGTGCTCAACGAACAGTCACAGAAAATTGTCAAGCGTCTGAGCGTCATCCAGCATCCAGCATCCAGCATCCAGCATCCAGCCAGGACCGTCTGGACTAGACTACTACTAGTAGACTATGGGCTCTGGATATCGCCTTCTGCGGGGGCGTTGTGCTGGCCAAGGGCCGTCGGCCCCGACACACATAGGGCTACAAGCCCATGGTCTAGCTGAGGATGACCTGTCTCTCTCTCACACTTCTACGGCCCTATATTCGGATCGACCCCGAATGGCACAGACCTTTTTGTTTTTGGTATGTACCACAGTAGTCTGAGTCGACCGACACAGGCGTCTGTGCACTGGGCTGCCTGGAAGAAAGATGCCCAGCGGCCTGCTGCAGTGGGTCTCCTGACGTCGAGCCCGGACTCCCAACCATCCGCGGATGGAAAGTCTGATTGTATGGTCCACGCGCTGCCGTTGATTTGCTTTCGAAACCGCATCAGAGACAGGGCGACCTGTTGGCAGGGTCTTTGTGGAGATGGCTTCTCGTTGTACCATCACTGAATTATCAAGCCGGCAAGTCTGGACTCTGGAGACACGCCCGGCGACTGCTCCCGAGAGTCAAGATCCGGACCGGGACCGGCAGCGGATCACTTATAGTACCAAGGCTTGTTGACAAGATTGCAGAATCACGGTGCCTGTGTCCGTCACAATTTGCCTGTGGGCTAGTGCAGAACTTAAAAAGTGACAGCAGCGGGTGTCTTGTTGTCCGGCGCAGCATCGTCGATTCGTTACAGCGGGATGTGGATACCAATAGTCCACAAAGCATCAATAGTATAGCACAAACGGAAATGCTCTACGGCAGCATCCGGCCCATCCGACCGCGTGCTTGTCTGTCGTGGTCTTTGGGCGGTGACTTGGACGATCGAAATAAAACAGATCGGCCGCACGCTGTGCTCGCCATTGTGTAGCCTGACCCCTGAGGGCTGCATAATCCACGACTTATATCTGGGGGAAGCCTGTCTAGAATCAACAACGCACCCGCTCACGCGACTTGCTCCGTGTAATACAAACGGCCTTGAGGCCGAGGCACGCATTTTCATCAAGGAATGCTTAGACAACTTGAGCAGGGTGACTTCCAGCAATGCTCCCTGCTCGAGCCGAGTGCCGGCGTGCGTAGTACGAACTGTGTTCCTCTTTTGTAATGACCTACACCACAACACTCAAAACAATAAGCACTTGGGCAAAACGCCTTGGGAAAACAACTAACGCCAGCTTGCATAATTCACCTTCCCCATGCTCGCGCTACAACGCCGCATCTGTGCCAATCCCCGGTACACACACGCATGCGCTTACGCACACGTGCTCTCTCTCACACACACACACACACACCTCGCTAATAACCTGATACCCAACCCACAAGCATCGGTCGGCCAGCCACCCGGAGATCTACACGTCCAAACAAAAATTGCGATTGAGAGGAGCCATGCAACCCAGCAGTCAAAGCGCAGCCCGGGGCAAGCCTCACGCCGGGCCCTGGGAGCCTATCTGTGCATCGTTGGGCGTAGAGAACAAACAGGCATGGGCAACTCGAGGCTTTTACCTTGCCAGGGCATCATGCCCGAAGCTCGAGACCACGTCGATCCAGAACCGTTGGCTAGAAAACATCCCGAAGGCGTACCTGAGCCCGTTCTGGCCTGGACAGAGTGTGACGAGCAGCCGGGCTTGATATCCGCGATGGCTTCTCGCTGCTGTGGCTCCCATTGCCTTTAGATTGATCTGGACGTGCAGGAGTGCTCCTGCTCCGCGGCCTCCCTCAGCCCCCCCCCCCCCCCCGGGCGCCGGGAGGCAAACCCGTGGATTGCCCTAGGAGGAAAGCGACGAAGACAAGAGCTGCATTCCACTCCCACATGCGGATTTTGGGTTCCTCGGCTTCGTGTTTGGGACCAATCTAGTGCAAAGTGGGCTCCCATGTAGGGGCTGAGCGAGTGCGATGCACGGGGCTGGAGACTTGCCTGTCGAGCACCCAAAGGCCACTGGCACACGCGAGACAAGTCCGGTGATTGAGAATACATTAGTTGTAAGGTTTGAAGATGCTGATGCCATTGTATAGTGGTCCTACCCGTTGTACAGACTCACGGGTTGGGAACCATCCGGGGAAGACCATCAGGCTGGTCTACTTCGGCGCGACGGCAACCCCGTAACCCAGAAAAAAAGCTCACACCAATGGCCGTCGCGGCGTCACCACATTGGATGAGGCCAGAAACCCCCAAAATGAACCGAGTACGCCACCCATTTGCCAACAGGCCCCTAGGGATTCGCCCCCCACCCCCCAACCGACCGAGGGGCCTATACTGTGCCACTGATGCTCAACTCCCGGATCTCCTGCAGAACCTGCTCGACGCGGGCATCTAGCTGGCCCTGTGCGTATTGATCTCTAGTCTCGGCGTCGAGGTATTGCTGCACCTGGGCCATGCGGCTGTATGCCTCTGCGCAGAAGCGCAACTGGATCTTGACGAGGGCTTCGAAGGAGGGGTCGAGGTAAGGGACGCGAAGGTCGATGAGCTGGGGCAGCTCGGTGGAAAGCTGCTCGTTGAGCTGCTCGTAGGCGGCACGGGCCATCTCCTGCTCCTTCTCGGCCCGGGGCAGCTTGGTGACGTCCTTGTCGGGCTTGTCGACGAGCCGCTTGACCTTGGCGCGGAGCGCATCGTAGTCGAGCAACTTGTGGCTGCGCTTCTTGATACCTGTTGCCGGCGTCAGCCAGTCCTCGCTAGACCCACATCAAATAGGTGCCCGGTTATCATACATTCGTTCACGTCGGGGAAGTATGCACAGAATCTCGTGATGGGCTCCAACACGGTTGTCCTGCCGTCCAGTCAGCCGTGGCGCGTTGCCAAAATTTTCCGAGCCGTGTTTTTTTCAACGCAGTCGGCCGTACCGGTATGGCCCATCGAGGGCTTTTATTGTCTCGGCGTCGAGATCTTCCACGGCCTGCTTGTAGCTCCTACTGACGCCGTCCTTGGCTCCGGCGTCCCCGTAGAACGCATCGATGGTCTCGGCGATGCGCATTTGTGATGCTGTCATTGCTGTTGCCGTGGTCAGATGGTTGAGTGTGCTTTCCCGGGGGAGCGGAAGGCCAAACCTCGGAGAGAGTCCAGATATCCCTTGGCCTCCTTCTGCAGCCGTAATGATGCTGCCTCCATGGTGCGGAACCGGCTGTGTACAAACTGTCAGATCCATTTCATGGGCGCACAGGCGGGTGCTTGGTACCGTTCCTCAACTTCGTAATCGCGATCATTCGTCTTTTCGACATGGCCTGTTGTTGACAGCACCGTCAAAGGTCAGCCTCCGTCATGATAGCAGCGGCGCAGTCGGAGCCGGAGTGGCGGGGCTTGATGTATGGGCTAATTGAACGGACCAGTCTTCATCATAACCTGCGTCGTCGCGCGGTTGACATTCTTCTTGAAGCCTATCATTCAGCCCACATCAGTCAGATCTTCTTTTCTCTGCCCGGACTGGCCCGGAGGTCGTAGCCGGCGGCGAGAGAGTGGCGTCATACCTGCCCACGACATGTTGGGCGATGTTCTGGAGGGGGTAATTCAATCGGATAGGGGTTGAGCAGGGCGTTATGCGGGGGTTTCCAAGGGTCGGCGAAGAGATTCCAAGGGCCGAGGTGATGTATAGTGCGCGTCGAATGTTGCTGCTGGAGTGGTGGTATCGCGTGTTTGGAATGATGTCGTCGCCAGCTGAACCAGCCCAGGGTGTTGTTGATCGTCCGTCGGGAGCAGCTGCAGTTGCAGGCAGGCTGACTGGCAAGCAAGCAGGCGAAGAGCCCAAATCGTGGCTGTGCTTGGGGGCGCTGGCAGGTGCACGCACTATGGCAGTCAGAAGGAGTGGGGGGTGGGCGCCTACGTCACCGGCACAGACGGCACCTGGGAGGAAAATTGGGGGCTCAGCCTCACTCCGAGCCACTTGGCTGCAAGCACTCAAAGTCACCGGTGACTCGACCCGGATTGCTTACTGCATCTTTGGCCTCCAGTCACGGCAAAAGAAGAAGAAGAAGAAGAAAAGAAAGAAAAAAAACCAAAAAACCAAGGGTCGGTCGTCTAGCCCAAGACCCGGGGCTGCCGGCCTGCCTTTCTCTTCCTGGCCGCCACCTCGTCCGACCCGCGCCAAAAGACACGGCAAAGAGTCATCCAAAATAGAGCTAAGTATACAATAAGCCCTTACACACCTGGGCAGTACAGCGGCCACAGCCGTCGCCAGCCTCGACCAGAATGTCCCTTCAAAAGTACATAACGCCAGGCTCGAGCTGCCACGGCCTTGGTCGTGCCCGCCAGCTCCTTCGCTCATTCTCATCGCCCTCGGATACATCAAACGCAGTCATATTTCACCGCACATACACTACAATGGCGACAGAAGACGCCCCACCACATTTCAACCCTCGCTTTCTCGTGGTCAGCCTTGGGAATCCAGCTCCCCACACCAAGACGCTCCACTCGGCAGGTCACCTTGCCCTGCAGGCGGTCCAGCAGCAACTGCACCTAGCACGCGGTCAGCCATCCTTCTCATCCGAGCGGATAGGAAAGAAGGCCACTAAGGCGTCCGCCGGCGACAAGTATACCCTCGTGCAGTGTCCGACCTACATGAACGTGTCCGGGCCTTGGGTCGCAAAGGCGTGGAAGGAGATACTAGCAACCTACCACGAGCAGGACCCCTCGAGGCCTCTGGGCTTGGTGATCGTCAACGACGACCTCGAGGAGGACCTGGGCGCCATCAAGGTCCAGAAGTGGGAGAGGAGCCACCGCGGTCATAATGGCATGAGGAGCATCAAGTCGGTCACGAACGCTGAGCAATACACCGACTCGAAATGGTGTCGGGTCGCGGTCGGCATCGGGCGGCCTGAGGCCAGGGACGCGGCGACCGTCTCCAGCTTCGTACTCAGGCCGTGGACCAAGCACGAGGAGCACGTTCTCTGGGAGAAGTCAGGGCATGGGGTTCTGGCCGCGCTCAACGAGATCGAGGAGGCCTGGAGGGCAGAGACGGAGGGCACCGGCAAGACAGCCACAGCCGGCAACAACCAGCCCAGGAAGACGAAGAAGCAGAGGCCATCCAACGAGCAACCCGCCGCTGGCGGAGTCGTTGACAAGTTGGCAGACGCAGCGACGATAGGAATTGTTGACCCGTCATAAGGTGTCAGGTGAAGGACAGGAAGGCGGCAAGGAACGATCTGGATTCATCGATTCATCATTTAGCGGCGGCGTTAGCATGGGTCTGGCCTGGCATGGAAAAGGGCATGTGGTGATGAGGTATTTCATAGGTTTGATACCCCGTCGCAGATGCGAAACATCTAGTTTGGGTCAAAGTCCAGCTCCAACGATGCTATCCCCAGGCCGAGTCTGGAACACACAATCGGCTCGTCCGTCGCCCTTCAGAAGTCCTCCAGCTTGTACACATGATAGGATGGCTCTTCATAAGGATGTGCCCTGCGGCCGAAGATATAAGTTTCGACCTTCACTTCCACGCCCGGAACCACGCTCGTCATGAGGGTAGACTCACTTCTTCAAAGCCTCAACGGCCTTCCTCGTCGTCTCCTCCCCAACGCAGAGCGTCTCCACCTTGGCCTCCTGCACCTCCTCGAGCGCGCCGACCTTGCCGATGTGTGGGTTCGCAGCGTCGCCCGGCCTGAACTGGCCAGTGCCCACCACGGTGAAGGAGCACTCGCTATAGTTCGGGTACCTGCCAGCACCGGCCGCGAAGATGGCCTGCTTGCACGCCGCCACCGCAGTGAGCGGCGCGTGGAAGATGAGCTTGTAGCGTGCTACCGGTGTCGCCATGCCGCGCTGTATACTGTGTTATGCTGTAGGGTTATGGCAGACGTTACGAAGTGTCTGGGCGTGCAGCCTGTGGGGCCTGGTTTCAACTTGCGGGCCGGGCCGGGACGTTGATCGGGAACTCAGTCAGGGCGAGGGGATCACGAAGTTGACTCAGCTGTCAAGGTTGCATGACTTGGACTGTTATCGATGCGGGGTTCGTCACCGTGCCGTGTTGAGGGGGTGCCCAGCTGATGATGTACCAAGGTACCAGCCACTGTCAGGTTCAACGACAAGGCAAGAGTCGTCAGCCAGTTGCACATTGTATAACTGACGAGTGGGGTCCCTTCTTTTTGTGTCGCCAATCTCAGATATACTTGTCAGCCATCAGGATTGAATTGTGATGATCCTACTTATGGGACCACCTTCTCATGCCAAAACCATGCCATGCCGCTGCTGAATATTCCATGCCATTTGGAACAATCCTTGCCTTGTGGGACCGATGGCCGTACACACGCAGAGCAGGCCAAAATTTTCACCACGGGCCTCGACAAGAATTATGATGCACAACATGCACCTCCAGAAAAAAAAAAAAAAAAAAAAAGGACTGCCTCTCAATTCCAGTCGTCATTGCCCCTCACACGCCTTATCCCATTCCGCATCTCTTTGGGCAGGTCCTCATCCCTAGGTATCCCCACCGTCGAGACGTCATCATCATCCGGCTTCTTGTTAATCTTCCTCAGAAGCCAAATGCCAAATACGATGACTGCTATCAAAGCAGCGCCTCCTATCGCAACGCCGGCAATAACAGCCGCGCTCAGCCGGCCATCCGTGGCATCTGAGCTGGTGGGGTCCGTGATCTCGCTGCTGGAAGGCAAGGAAGTATTCCGCAGGGTCGGAAGTGAGGATGCACCAGGATTAGACGGTATCGTGGACGGGCATGGACGGTCCGTTTGTGAGCTATGCTGACCGGAGGCCGTGGTAGAGGCTGGCTGAGTCGCGGACACCGAGACAAGTGATGTGCTGCCAGGCATCGCTGACGAAGATAATTCTATAGTGGTACTCGAAATTGTGGTGGAGCTGGTAGTCATCTGCGTCCGAGATGCCCCCCCTGTACTGGTACTACTACTGTAATTTGTAGTTGAGCCAATGGTTGAAAAATCGGAATTTCCTGGCCATGGTGATGAGTGACTGGGCATCGAGGGTGACGTCGAGCTCAACGGCGGAGGAGGCCCGGGTTCTACGGACCTTGTCGGCCCTGAAACCATCGTGTTGGTTTGTGATAGTCCCACTGAGGTCGTTATAGCTGTTGCTGCACTGGTATCAGAGGTGAGTGGTGAGGAAATCTCGGGTTCGGAATAGCTCTGGCTCAATGACTGCTTCGTGGGAGTCGCATTTGACTGGGTAGCCGGGGGCCATGTAGCGATGGTGACTGTGGTCGTGCTTGTCAATACCTGGTAGATGGATATGGGTTGCGAACCCCCACAGCACTGTGATGGATTTCCCAAGCACGATATACAGCTAAGTGGACTGGCACAGTTGGTGGGAACCCCCGGAAGTTGTTGTCCACAAAAGCCTGATCAAATCAGCGCTCGCCAATTACATCCGAGATATGATGCTGGGAGATTGTTCTCACACTGCCTTCCGTATTCCACATGTAGGAGGCCATAATACGGGTAAGTAAGCCATGCACAATTCGTGAAGCACCACTCAATGGTGATCCCAGTCTGATCTTTCCACGTCCGTTCTTTCATTGTGTGGTCATCCCAGTTATCGGCGAAGCACCCTACATAACTGGAGGCGAGGATGAGAATATTGATATGGCGATTGTCCATTTGTCCTTGTAGCTGCTACAATTCATGCCACTTCGGGCTCGTGCTTGATGTTGTCAATAAAGTGTAAGGGAACTTGTCAAGGTGCTACTGTCCTGAAAGGTACCTCTAATCGAGCTTCGGAGCCGACCTCATGCGCCAAATGTGCAAGTCTATCCTTTGCATTAGTTAGAAATGGGAAGTATGGAATAGGGATAATACCGATGGATGCCTTACGACAGTGGAAGCGTGACAGAGTCGCCAGCTGCTGTCTGAGTCCTCGCAAACGTCCAAACTCCACACCTTTGTAGGTCTTACTCCTGTTCGATGATCTTGCACAACAACGCTCCATGTACAATTAAGTCTGTTGAGTGTGGGCTGACCGAGCTACTGAAGGAATATTTGGCAGACATGAGAATGCGGACCCTTCTCATCGCTTTTTTTGCTAGCATAAAATTTTGACTGATTCTTGCCCATGCCTGTGGTCACAGCTTGCCTCTTGTCACTTCGTTCCGAGGACAGGTCACTTCTCAATACTTTTGTTTGTGGGATGATATCGGAAAGTGATTATACCTTGTGGCGCGTGAAGAACTCACGATGCTCAACTCCCTTGAGAGGTCGCGAGAACGCCCAAGTCAATCATTGCCACAGAGTGATCAGCTATAAGGTGAATCAAATGTAGTTTAGCTGCACATGTGGCTGTCTTCAAACGAACCAGCATGGCTTCAATGGCGAGATCTTGAACAAACAGTGCTTGTGTGAGTTTAAATTGATCAATTTACTCCGATTGGTATTGATACGGCAATAATATTGATATTGAACGTCTTCAAGCAACGGAAACGATTCAGATGAGCAATTGAAAGCGAACCTGACACTATGTCTTCCAGGCGAGCTGTAAATACCCAGTCAGAAGTGGTCACGTGGCAATGAACTTGCCCATGAGCAGTCTGGACAGCTGAGTACTTAGTTAAGCCTGAGTCAAGCCCACCTGGCCACCTCCAACAAGCGCAGTCAGTCCTTCCCCAGAATCAAGCTGCCCAGCTGCGGCTGAACCGTTAGACTCCCCACAAGACTGCCCGGCCATCTACTGTTCGCCCCTCTTCTGACTCTCGTACTTTCATTTCGTATCCAATAAAAGACAGCAGATGCTCAATCAACATTTGGGCGTTGGAAAATGTCGCTATGTGCTGTATGCTCAAACAGTGCTCTCTTTCGGACCAGATGGGAGAAGCTCCAACCGATCAGAGAGGAGCCGAAAGTTGTCCACTCCTGGCGAAAGATACAGTCTTCACCCGACTGTCCGCTTTGCCAACTTGTTGAAAATGAGGTTCGAGTCGTAGGGCAATTTGAAGAGGAAATATCTACACTCATGTTTGTTTTTCACGCTGAGACCCTTCTTTCGGGATCCTTGACTGACCGACCGACTAGGCGATTCATCCGACTATACCTCAGTCTAGATCACCTGGTAGAACATGCCCCCACTGTTGAGGATCCACATACTATACTCGAACAAGGACTTCCCATCTCAGATAGCATACGGGACGACGCGATTGTCCCTCAACCGTCCTCGGTACCAGTGTCAGCGTCACATACGCACTCAAGTTCTGGCAAGGATGGTCCAGGTCATACAGCCGAGGACTTTACTGAGGCTAAATCGGCTGACTCACCGGAATGGAGCCTATGGGACCAGGGCAGGAACTTGGTACCTCCAGAGGATGATTCCAACGCCACCGTCGACCAGGAAAGCCTTATTCGGACGGTAGCATTGATGGAACAGATATTCTCCCAGCATGAGGGGTCACAGAACTGTGTGGTATGCAGCTCAATGAAGGACCTCTCGACGTCTGGGGAGCTTGACCTAGGTCGACTCAAGCACAATTTTGAGGCTGCGACGCAGTCTGAGAAGGAGATGGCAGTCAGAAACCACATTCCGCCCCCTGACCCACGCAAGCAGCCAAGGCTTGGATGGACGTCCATTGAGAAAGTCGAATTCGTCCTGGAGAAACGAGAGGGTTGGTCAGCAATCAGGCTGCAGGAGTTCCGACGTGACGAGAAAGCCTTGCGCGTGGGACCCAGGAGACGCCTCCTGAGCACGGATCTACATCTTTCAGACCCGTCACGAGCGTCTCAACCATTGATTGAGGAGCTCGGCGGCCAGTCTCGATCGGACTCGTCGACATTGGCAGACTTCGAACAGGGCCATGAGCCAGTCCCAGAAACGTCTCTCAGGAAGGAATACAGACAGCACTCCAAGGATGTTTGCGTGCTTGTTCCGTTGCAGAAGGGCAAACCAGGCTTCGCAAGGGAGGTCACAGAAAGTGTGGACTCTAACATAATCAAGCTCTGGCTTCGTCGTTGCGAAGACAATCACAGCCTCTGCTCTCGGAGGAACGAGGACTCGTACCCGCCCGGACTGATTCTGATAGATGCTGTTCAGATGTGCCTCGTTCCAATCACTCCGCACAATCCCGTGAAGTACATTGCGCTGAGCTACGTCTGGGGCTATGTTGTCCAACCAACTTTAACGAAAGTAGTCCTAGAAACGTGGATGTCCGACGGCCACCTGAGAAATGTGCCCGTCCCTCAGACCATTCGAGACGCGATAAGCTTGGTCCAGAACATTGGTTACCGGTACATCTGGGTTGATGCGCTGTGCATCGTGCAAGATGATGCGGCTTCTCGTCATGCACAAATATCTCAGATGCACGAGATTTACCGACATGCCGACATGACCATCGTGGCTGCTGACGGAGATAATTGCTCGGAGGGGCTACCTGGCGTCACACTTGGGAAGGACAGGGTGTACAAGCATCACCGATATGAACTGCCTGGTTTGTTGTCCTTCATGCGGGTTCCATCCAGCACCAAGTACGGTATAGAAATGTCATCGTGGAGGACGCGCGGATGGACATTTCAGGAAGAGCTGTGTTCGCGCAGAACATTAGTCCTCTTGCCGGAAGTCAGCTTCTTCTCATGCGCTTCAGCCGTTTGGAGAGAGGACATTCAGTTGGAAACCATGGAAACTTGTCCGAGGTCGGAAGAAGGGCTGCTATCTCTGACATCTATGCTTGATGGCAAGGTACCTGGAGAAGGCGAGGATTCGGTCTCACTCTTTAGAGAATTGGTGAAGAAATACATGCAGCGCACACTCAGCAGAACCGACGACATGGAGAACGCCTTTGCCGGTGTCGCTGGCATGCTGGAACCTTTAATCGGCCAGGCTTATCACGGGGTCCCCGAGAAATTGTTCCCGGAGGTGATCCACGGCTGCTGGTTTTGGGATACTTGCCTTCAGCGCCGGGCAGGTTTTCCTTCGTGGTCATGGACAGGCTGGATCTATCGCCGGGAACAAGCTGATGTAGGGATCCAGCCGTTGAGCAATGCTGCGAACACGAGCAAACTCCTGGCATTTTATAAAATCGGCATTGCAGACGTAAGTCTCCTTGGGCAAGACGGTCTAGCTGCATATTTAGGCGGCGAACATCTTACAAACATGGACGTCGACCTTGGCAGTCATTTCGTTCCCGACGAGGGATCCATGAGGTCCAAGCATAAGTTGCTTCAGAGTCAGAAAGCTGCTTCAAGCAATCTGATTGCGTTCTTCGCTAGTTTTGCGCATCTGAGACTTCGAGCGCCGCCGGGTGACTTTGTGGGTGCATCGCGGGAGTATCGTGTTTATCATCCTCACACGAATCGACAACTTACAAGCATACGCCTCAATGTCGCTTATGTGGCTCGAAAGGGCACTTATCTCCCGTTCATCGCTGTTAGCCACAACCCAGACAAGCGATCGTTCCGGTTGATGCTCATTGACATGGAAGGGAGCACAGCAGAGAGGGTCAACGTTACAGCACAGGGCCGGTTCATTAGAGAAGATGACTGGAAGAGCCTGAGCCCTAAGAGAGAATTGATTTTCATGTCATGATACCTTCTGAGGTTCAAGACACAACCCGAGAAAACCTACGGGATATACCTGCTAGGCGATAGTTAGCCAGCCCCTCGCGTATTGTGGCAAGCATTCCGATGTATGTATTCGACGTGTATCCATTTGTCGCTTGCTGCATCACTATCCAGCATATTTGCGGACCCTTGGGAACTCTGCAGGTTGGGCGCTAATACTAGCTACCATGAACCTTCTCTGCCTCGAGCAGACCGCCCGTTGTCTGAGGGCCTTCGTAGCCCTTCCTGGCGCCAAATAACCACCACAGCCCGACAATAGTTGTCAGCCCTCCCCAAATCAGACACGCATAGTTCATGCTCTGCGCATCCACAGGCAGGAAGTACGGAAAAGAGTATATCACAAACCACACCATCAGATACGCGCAAGCTAGGCCGTTCACCAGAAAGCCAACCCATCCTCTCATCCTGAAGGGACCGTATGTGATCCCCTTCCTGCCCGTGAGAAGGTGCGGGAGAATAACGGCGATGTATGAGCTGGAGAAAAATAGGCTCGTGGACCCAATCAAGGCATTGAACGCTGTTGTGCTGCCCACATAAATACACCCGAGGATCGTGACGAGCACAGCCGTTGTCAAGGTCGAGTTCCGGGGCATGTCTAATTTTTGGTTCACTTTCCCTAGGAAACTGGGAAATGGGGCGGCGCCGTCCCGCGCCAAAGTCCAGAGTGTGCGCCCTGTCGTGATGAACAGACCGACAACGCACAGGCCTATGTTAACCATGATCAATGCCAGCATTCCGCTTGCCCCCGCTGCGCTCCCTGTGGCTTGCTCGTAGATCTTTGCGATGGGGTAGGCCGACTCTGCTACCAAGCTGAGATCGCTGATCGCATACATGATAGCGACGAGGTAGCAGAACCCGGTGGTGAAGCCGATGCTAAGCTGCAATGCCATCCCGATGGGGACGTTCTTCTGCGGGTTTGGGATCTCCTCCGCAAGGTGCGTGATGACGTCCACGGCGCCGATGCTGTAAGCGCCGTTGAGCATGCCCGCAACGAACACGAAGCCATCGGGGTAGCCCAGAGCCTGCGTCCACTGCTTCCAGACGAACTCGCTGGTGGCGTGCGGTGGGCGGCCGTCGTGTCCGGGCATAGCCGCCACGACGACGACGGTGATGAGGAAGCCGGCTAGGATGGTGAATATTCCGATCTTATTCAGGTGTGGCATCGCAGAGTTGGCCAGGCACACGGCAGCACACCCGAGCCAGGCGGAAATAACGTAAACCACAAACACGTGCCACGGCTCTGCCACGAATGAAGGATGGTTTGCGGCGTACATCTGCACGATGGTGTTGCCAAAGATAGCGGCCATGCTGGCGGCACCCATCGTCCACGCGAGGTAGTTCCACCAGCCCGCAAAGAAGCCCACGACGCGCCCGTACTTTGGCCCCGGCGTGATGGATGCCCAGTGGTAGACGCCGCTCGAGCTGGGGATCGCAGAAACCATCTCGGCCAGGCTGGCGGCGACCAGGAAGTAGAAGAAGGAGACGACGATGAATTCATACAGCACACCAGGCGGCCCTCCGTTGGAAATCGCCACCAGGATGGTGCCGCCGATTGCCGGCCACACGTTTCCCACTGTGATTCCCACGCCGGCGAGCGAGAGCAGGTTGAACCGGCGCGAGAGCTCCTGGGCGTGGCCTGACGCGTTGACCAGGACACCTGGGTCATGGCTTGTGGTTGTGCCGTTCTCGGTGTCGACGGCAACCGGGTCTCTGAACACGGCCGCCTCCTTCTTGTCCGGCTGCTCGGGGGAGCTCATCTTGGGCTGTGAGGACGGGATCGAAATGCTCTCTAGCGCTGGACAAAGACGGACATCTAGAGAACAGAGAAAAAATCCCAACCCTCCGGACGAGGTGCTGTAAGCAAGGTGGTTATCAGCCGCATTTCTATATGTCAAGGGCACCCGAGAGCCCAGATAACCCCTCGCCTTAACCGCCACGGAATATCATGTACTTGGATTTGGAGATATGCCGAGCTTCTGGACCTTGCAAGGGGGCTTCTAGCGGGCTTGGGTGATCTTAGCCTGGACGCCATCGCAAAAGCGCCGATGCTCCCCTTTTTTTTTGCCTGTTGCACTTCCATTGGCCAGTCGAGGCGAAACCGGATAAGCACCACCGCATATCATTGTGTAAGTGTGCAGATTCCCCCGTCTGCACTGTTGGGGAATACTGTCACATTTACGCGATATGTATGGTGATTCTCCCGTTACCCGTTTTAGACCGTGTATGGGCTTTCTTCTATTTGTCTTTGTGTTTACCGGCTCTATCTAACCTTCGGCTGCTGTGGGCGACCCAAGATAAGGGGAGATCTAATAGACAGTTCTCACTTTCCAGATGAGAAGGAAACCACGGCCCATTTGCCGTTCCATGCCCACTTCCGCGCGCCCGAGTCGCCTCCTCCTCCGTCCATCGCACGCAGCTCCTCGTCCTTGCCAGGAGGCAGACCCACAACGACGTCCGCCTTGCAGGTCCGCAGGGCCAGCACGTTGAGCCCAGATCCTGGCCCCAACGGGCCAATCGCCTCGGTGAAGGGCGTCGAAGCATCCCATTGTGCCTACAGAAAGAGTCAGCAAACCCAGTGGGTGAAGCACGAGGAACTCGTGGCAGGCAAGGGGGACCCACATCGCCAGTGAGCTTCCTGTAGTTGAGGTCGCCCTTGAAGATGATGACATCGCTCGTTTGGAGGTCCTCGTAAAGGTCCTTGGCCACGTTCGGCAGCCTCCAGAAACTGCCCGGGTGTGTCCAGAAGCGATTTGGCCGCAAGATGACCTGCCCTTCAGCATAGAGCTGGCTCCAGTTCTGGAACAAGAAGGACAAGTCCTCGGCCTCCTTGTCCGCGACCGGCTCTGGCGTCTTGTTCTGAAGCACCTCGTCCTCTGACGGTGTCTCGTAGAACTTCTTGGGGCTTGCCAGGGCGTTGAGCAGCTCGGCAAAGTCACTGGGCAGGACGTCGGATACAAACCAGGGGATGTCCTTAGGGTGTAGGACTACGTGCGTAGCCAGACCCGAGGACAGTAAATATCCGGCAAGGATCAGGTCGACAAAAAGCTCGAATCCAGCATTGTCCAGGACGATGTCTACTCTTCGCTCCTTCTTGCCCTCGGCTTTCGACCTCCTCAGCAAATCGTAGACAGCAGGCAGGTCGTTGACGAGAATGTTCTTTTCGGCGTTCTTCCTGGCCTCAGACCCCTGCAGCTTCTGGATGTCTTCGTAGGTGAGGTTGGTCAGGAGCGACAGATCCGTGGCGTTTCCCCATAAGCAGATCTCACACATCTCCAGGAACAAGATCTTCTCTGCCTCCTCGTCCGCTGGCTTCCCGTGTGCGTCCTCGATCTGCTTCAGCAGGTTCTTGTAACGGGCGGCAAGCTCGAGGACTGCTGGGCGGGAGGAGCGGAAGGTCTTGATCTTCTGGCGGGCGAAGACATCGTAGGTCTTCCAGTGCTCGGAGAGGGCAAAGGACGTGCTTATGCGCCGGAAGAGATAGCACTCGCAGTATAGCCAGTTGACGTTCAGCCAGCTCGGGTTGCCCAGCCGCTCCAGCTCCCTGTTGTAGATGTCGACGTCGGGGAAGCCATCGTCTCGTATGGGGGTCAGCTGGCGGTCGTGCTGGACCTCGTACTTCAGGCGGGCGAGCTCGTCAACGATCTTCTTTCCCTCCTCGGTGGTGGCTGGGTGCTTGCTCTGGGAGGTGGTGCGGTAAACGTCGTCGATAGCTTGGGTCTAGTGCCCGGGGCGAACAGAGTCAGCTTGCGGGGGCTCGTTGGAGGGTGAAGGGCAGGGAGAGGGACAGATAGAGGTGGGACAGACGATGATGACAGGCCACCTGTCTCTTGCTGTGGTCCACCCAAACGAGGTCTTGTCTCCTGTCGAGTAGCCGGCT
>JAMFTM010000086.1:0-227552 GCA_023522825.1 Diaporthe ampelina | reverse complement strand
CTGCTCGAGCTGTGCCTGGTACTCCTGGCCATCGTCTGTCTTCTTCTGCTCCTTTTGCTGCCTGTTCAGAGGGGCCGAGTTAGCTCTGGATAAGCCGGTAAGTTGGAAGGGGGGTAGGGGACCAGGAGGGGCACACCTGTCGAAGTAGACATTCCAGTAGTGCTGGGTAGGCAGAGGGCGCATCGCCTTGAGGAAGCCCAGCTTGGAGTCGGCTCGCTGCTCCGCGGGGGAGTTGACGTTGGGCGAGCTAGGGTCCGAAGACTGGGACAGGTTGGAGAGCCCGCGGGTGAACATGCTCAAAACTTGGTCTTGAAGCCATGGCTGCAGGTGTTCCAGGAAGGAGCCGAGAGGGTGTTGCAGTCGGATGGAGGGGTTGGGGGTGGGAGACAGTCGCCGGCTGGAGAAGAGTCGAGGACAAAGCGGGCCGCGATGATGGGCTTCGAGGGTTCTGTTTCGAGAGGTCGCCTTTGTCGTCGTCCTTGTAGTCGAGAACTAGGGCGGTCGCAAGAGAGAAACGAGAGAGGTTGCAGGATGCAGGATGCAGGATGGTGTGAGGTGCGTAATAAGCGAGAGAGAGGCACGGCACGACGGTGTTGGTGTTCGTCCGGGTACGGTAGAGCACAGGCAAGGCAAGGCACAGGCTGAATGTAGTGGTGGGGTGTGGAGTTGTCTGCAGGTCTGCAGGTCTGCAGGTCCGGTCGAGGTCGCCACGGGCCGCCAACACACGGGAATGGAGGGCTGGCTGAACGGTAGGCCTGCAGGGTGCAGGGGACGGAGATCAACTGACGGAGGGGAAGGAGGAGCTGTGTGGGGTCCTGGTAAAAAGGGGGGCCCAGCAATAGACGTTAGGAATTACTGTGATGGAATTACAAGTTGCTGGCTGGGTGCGTGGCTCAGGAAACCATTCAAGCTTGCTTGCTGCTCTCTCGCTGGGTGGCCAGTCCCGGGCGGTTAGGCTGGTCTTTTGCGACTGATTGGCCAGTCAGGTCTCTGGTGTTCCAAGTCGAATCCAGGTTGGTTGGTCTGGCTGTGTGTGACTGAGACACAGGAACAGACCAGTCAGTCAGTAGGATGTGACGGATATTATAGACCGAGTATGACAGAACAACGAGCCACAGTCAACGGACAGACAGGACAACAGCAAAGTGCACCACTGCAGCAGGATGGAATGACCGTGCTCGTTGAGCGTTGACGGACTGGCTGGCTGGCTGGCTGGCAAGAGAAGCAACAGAGAAGGAGAGCTGGACGGGATAAGGCAGACGGCGAGCAAGGGTATAGAAAGGCATATAGCTTCCGGCGCTAGAATGAGTAGAAGAGCCTCATGTCTCGAGGAATGGGTGTTTTAGATGTGAGATGTGTTCCTGTTTCCAGTTGCATTCCCTGACCAGGGTCCAGGGGGTGTGGCCTACAACAACCCAGAGGCCCCTTGCCCCGTATAGCAGTCAGTTAATAGTACTGACTGACTGTACTGTACTTGCTGCCCAGCTGCCATGGACCTACCTCAGCCGATTGCCAGGCCAGGCCTGTCATGGAGGTGATCTTGACCAGGCCAGTTAGTCAGTCTGTGAGAGGAAAAGAAAAGGGGATTAGCTGCCCACTGGGCCGTGGTCCTGATCCTGAAACAACAGGATTGGCTCGAGCTTGGGTGCCGGCCCGCATCCCAGGGCGGGCTGGTTTGAGATTCTCCCAGGTTGGACAGGGCAGAATGGCCCGGCCCAGTTGCTGTTAGCGCTGGCTGCAGGTGAGCCAAGTGCCGTATCCGTCCAGCCCGTCCCGCCGTTTTATTGCCGGGAGCATAGCTCCGGCCCCAGGCGGTAGTTTGCTTCTGTTTAAGGACATGTTAATCTGTGGTAGGCGTCTCGTCTCTCCTTGATTTCCAGAATAAGATATGCCCCTCCCCACTGATTATTCGGCAGCCGTCCCGACTACTTACACGACTCGGTGCGAAGACACTGCAACAGCACCTCTTATCAAGGGCAGATCATAACCGCCGGGACAATTCTCCCTCGGCTCGGCCAAGGTTTTGGAGGACAGGCACGCCCACCCCACTCCCTCCACGTGCTGGTCAAAGGAAGCATGTCTGGATTCTGGCCCGGCCCTGGGGCCATGCTCGGTGGTCTCGGTGTAAGCTTGCTGCTCGCCTTGAGCCTCAAAGGAAACGCATTCTAGCCTTGGGTGCTTCTCCGCTTTTGGTTTCACCCTGCTCTCTTTGATCACCCGCCTGCCGCAAAAGGGGACGACGAGCCCCAAAGGCCGCCTGAGCCTCGACCCAGCCGGCCATGCTGCCATGCTGCCATGCTGCACCGCAGGCTGAGGCTCAGCCTTACGAGGCCACAAAGGCCGGCCTCGTTACCGCAACTGCAACTGCAAGTGTGACAGGCAGAGCCCAGCCAACAGCAGCAGGCGGATGGCATCTCCCTCCGCCCACTCGCCCACTCGTCGCCCACAGATAACAGATAGACTGTAGCAGGAGTGGCCGCACCATTGTTGTAGCAAAAGTGCCGACTGGCTCGGGCATTCTTTGAAGCTTGAAGCCCTTGTTTTGCCCCCGGAGGTCCAGCTCTCGAGGGCCCTGACTCCAGAAGCCTAGAATCTGAATCTCCATTCAATTGCCAATCTCCGTCCCCCCGGTGTCCGTGTCCGTGCTGCAACAACCTCGAGGGTAGGAGAGAAATATAGACATCCCTTTTTTTCTTCTTGTCTTTCAGAGAGGGTCTTATCATTCAGCTGATCTCTCATATTTCTCTCATATTCTTCTCGACACTCAAGAAACTTGGACCCAGATCTGGCCCCGTGTGCCCCAAAACCATAACCATCCCATCAATTCCTCCATTCCTCGCCCTCCTCCCGAGCTATAATAGCTCCGTCAGCCGTTCCGCGCCGGGCCTTGTCTTTCGCAAGCTGCACTCCAGCGCTGCTTTCGTCGCTCCCGCCCAGGGAAATCCCCCCAAACCACCCCATCCCAGTTCGGCGCCCGAAATCCTACCAGAAGCGATCGGGACATTGAATGCTCTCTGTTCCGCCACGCCCATCCAACCCGTAAGTCAGCAAACCATGTCAGGAAACATGCTCGGGGCAAAGTTGTAGCACAGACGCTGATCATCCTCTTTTGCCCAAGCAGTTCGGTCGTCATCCAGCTCTGATTATTTCGCCTCTCGCTTTGTCTTTCCATTCCCACGTGGCACACGGCTTAGAATCACCACACATACCCACACACACACACACCGAGCGAGAAAGGGGCGACTCTTATTACCCAGCAGTCAACACAATCGCCGAGGGTGCTCGCAAAAGAGAACCACTTCCTCCCTATATTTCATCCTGCCTCTCTCTCTCTCCCCCCCCCCCCTCTCGCCCAATTCCAAGAAGTCCAGTCAATCACTCCTGGTCCCGATTCCTCTTGACGCAACAATCACCCGCACCCCAGGCCAGTCTGCCTGATTCGTCCCGAGGCGTTTGAGCAGGAGTCAGTGTCGTTCACGTCAAACAATCTTCCGCGCGCCTTCCAATCTGCAAGCAACCCCCGGTCGGGTCCCCTGCGTAAGTATTCCCTTCAATTATCATCCCATCTCAACACCACCACCCCGGCGGACTTTCTCCCCGCGCGCATGTTATCAGCAATTTCCAGCCCTCGGGTGAAATTCAATCCGGATGTTTCCATCATCGACGATTCACATGCCCGGAAGACTGCCCCGAGCCGAACACATCTATGACAATTCACCCGTTAAAGCATCAGTTCCCCGGGCTTCCAGCTAATTATCTACCATAGATACAACTACCAACCCCAGCAAGCTCCCAAAACCTCGACAAGGGGTTGCCTAGAGCCAACCCTCCCATTCCAAAACACCACTCAGAACCAACACATCTCCTCGCAATGGCCCGCGTCACCTCGCCCCGGCCCTCGAGCCGCCACAACGTCACACACCAGCCCAGGAAACTGTTCATCCGCATCTCCGCCGACAAGATGCGCTGGTACAAGAACCAGGAGGCACGGGAGCGGGAGGCTTCCCGGCTGTCGACGTCTTCCTCCTCGTCGGCCTCGTCGACCTCCTCTTCCCCGTCCACATCACCCCGGCGGGTACGCATCAGCCTGAAGCGCCGTGACTCTTCATGACAACGCCCAACTACCCGACCACCACCCTCTTTTACACGGTCTATTCCGTTCACGTACACGGGGGAAAAAAACCTTTAATTCGGTCTTTTTTGTTTTGACTATGTTTTTTATTGTCGTTCCTTATGCCACGGAAAAAGGCAAGCAAGCCTGCGGGGAAAAGGGGAACAAGGGTATCAATTGTTCCGAAATGTATTCCGGCGAAGGCGTTTCATGGTGGGGACAGCCCCCATAACAGGGGCGGGGGACGATAGATTCTCCCCCAAAGCCTGCCCGACCGATAGGCGGCGGCGGCTAGAGGAGTCTTACAGGCGTTTCTGAGAAAAACTGGTTGGTCTTTTGTCATTTTGAATGGGGACTTCAGACGAGGGGAGAGGTGATAACCTCGTGGTTGACCGATAGACCCTCCGCGCCCCCTCCGCGTGGGCCATAGACGGCTCGGTTTTTCGTAGGCGGTAATTACTGTGAAATATGAGACAGTGAACACATCACACTTATGTTTGATACATCCTCGTCAGCTAATTACAGGCTTTGGCTGACCTAGTAGGTTTTATTGTAAGGATCCTTGCAAAAAAAAAAAAGAAAGAAAAAGGGGGGGAAGCCCTACCATCCGGGAAGCGTAACAACAGGGCCTGCTCGGGATATTATTCAGGCCGCTTGGGTTGCCCGCCAGCTGGCCGAGGAGAAGAAGACATGCGCGCAAGTCAGGCACAAAAAAGTCCCAAGGAGGGTTTCAAGACCGCCCTCGACTGACGGCAGCCTCCCAGACTCATCACATCCACTATCGCCGTATAACACCCACGTCTCCGAAAGTTGAGTCGTATCATACCAGAGCCCGTATGGTTTGCTGATGTTCTTCAAATATCAGAAGTTAATCCATAGACTATCTATCTAAAGGTACTCCTAAGATGCTATCCCCTAGAACATTATGTTATTGAAGATCATCTTCTAGGAGGTTATCCTCCAGAAGGGTTAGGGAGTTATCTGATAGGAGGCTGTCTGATGGTAAGTCTTATAATAGTACATTATCTAATAAGAGGCTGTCCTCTACGGTACCAGGAGACTACCCTATTGGAGGCTATCCTGTGGGATACTATGAGGCTGTCATGTGGGATGCTAGAAGGCTATCCTATTAAGAGGCTGTCCTAGGGAGGCTACGAGGTTGCTCTATCGTAAATTGTCCTAGAAGAGACTAGGTGGGATAGATGTTGTACCCACGAAGGGCCACGAAGCAGACAGTTGAGCAGAGCTTGTGGATATCAATCAAGACAAACGTACCTAGGTAGCATAGAGAATTGACATGATCCGGCAAAGTAGAGCAAGATATTAATTGTGTACCTATGTTAATTGGGCACATACCGAGATGAAGCCACTCCAAGTCCCATCTGTACTTGGGTTACTTTTACTAAACACTTTTCCACTAATCACCCTATCATACAATGTCCGTCGGTAAATATCATTAACTAAGGCTCGTTCGGGTTTGACCCCTGACCCAAGCCTGGTGATGGATACACTGGTGAACAAGTGCCTTATTCAGCTTCTCGAATGGGTTCGCCTTCCTCAATCAGCCTCCCAAGTATGAGGCTCTGGATGACAAGCTCGTCGTTCAAGGTCCGGATCTTTTTTGGTGCTGGACTCCCGGCAGCGGTGGTACTTTTCCGCTTCCTCTTCCTGATGGCAGCAGGTGCCGTGGAGGTGGAAGCCGTCTTGTCTGCAAAGAGAGCAGCTCCTCCATTCATCTTGTCATCGAGATAGACCCAATCGTAAGGGTGACCAGTGTCCTCACTCTCCTTGAGGTGCTTCCTAGCCTCGCCGACCGTATAGACTACAGACACAGATGCGCCAAGAACACGCGTGAGGAAGACGTAGGCCTCCTTTTCGTTCTTGTCTTGTTTCCGCAGCAGGAAAAGAATCCGCGACCCAAGTAACAACCGTGGTCGTGTTTCGATCACCTCGCGCAGCTTGGCTGACGCCGCGTCGTACACCAGCATGTTGCGTGACTTTACCGCATCTCCAAGGAACGCCGAATTACCCGCGCAGAGAAGGTAGTCGGACCAGTCAACCAATTCCTGTTTCTCAATACACCTTGTGATCCATCGTTTGTGGATACAAGGGATGCCAAGGGCCAGCGCCTGCATGTATTTCTCCTTCCGTGAATGGCCGTCCGCAATAAGAGCAGTAAATCCGGTCTCTTTGGCACCGGCGGTGAGCTTCATCTCATCGTCTGGCCGAGACGTCGAAGAGCCTACTTTGGCGTTTTCAATTGCTCCGGCCTCGAAAAATGTGTCAAACCCACCGGACATAACCCTTCCGCCTCCTTGCTTGATCTCCTTTTCTATCTTCTCTTTGATGCCCATTCTCGAGTTGAAGTCACTGTCCTTCTCCCCTCGATGCTGGGCCTGGAAAGAGACGGCAAATGTCATTCCTGTAAACAAGTTCGCTCCGCCTCCACGACTGGGATCTCGAGAAATTGGGGTCTCTCTAAGTGACCTTCGGCCGAGCCTGGATATCATCGCGCTCTGCCCGATAGTTGTTGACGCTGACGATGCTGGTGACCTTGCTAGCTCGTCTGTTGACACAGAGGCCCCACGGCCGAATGATGTGGTGGATCGCCTGGCTGACGTGCGAAGGCTTCTTGAGGCAGCAGCACCGAGTTTTGGCTTGACTGCCGCGACTCTGCCTGTACTGCGGCCGGCCTTAGCGGCAGTGGGAGATGATGTATGAGGTTCAGCAGTCATGCCGAGCGGCTGGTCTGTTCCAACATCTGGTGAACCCTCCGTCAGAGGGGTCGTCTTGCTGGACACGTTGGGCGTCACAGTCAACGCACTCAGGGAAGAACCTGAGCTGCCGGGAACTGGCGAGCTCGTGCTGTGACTTTGATTGCGTGAAGAACGAAGCCTTGCCCTAGTATTCAAGGCGGGAATGGTTGGGCGAGACCCGACAATAGGGCTCGTGTCCGCCACCTCGACCGAATTCTGATCCATAGACCTCCTTGAAGCCGAATTCCTGCGTGTCGCTCGAGACATGGCATCCGGGGCGTCCAACCCTACTCTACCATGGCGCACAGCCGGCGGGCAGGCCTCTGAAGATGAACGGTCTCGGCCACCTGCTGACCTCGGGTCGACCGCAGGACGATTCTCCGACGATGAGCTTGTCGGGTGGCTACTGCGTAAGAGGGCAGTGAAAGATTCTTGTTTTGAACCGCCGGCGGATGACAATGGCTCCATTTCGCCGAAAGGCCTTGGTTGTAGCATAGCAGGGCTCGTTTCTGGGACAGGATCTGGCCCAGCCTCTCCTGTTGCATTGGCTCTGGGCGGTGATTCGGGCGTTGTTTTCAGTGGAGGTCTGGGCGAGCCATCTGGATTATCAGCAGGAGATGCGATAGCGCTCTGAGCTGTGTTCGGCAAAGTTGCCAATACCACAGCGTCGTTGCTTGACATGTGGGCAGCATGTTCGGATGGGCGTTGCACGACGCCCTGCGAATCATCAATTACTGCGTCCCCTCTGTCGGGGCCTCCCCCAGAGGGTATCGTCAGGCGGTTCTGTGAGTCCTCCACAGTGGTCTGAGAGTAATCGCCGGCTCTGCCCTCACATTGATCGCGGTACTGCTGTGAGTCTGTCTCCTGTGCGTTGCCTCGCCTCGTGTTTGTCGAAGGTACCACAGCTTCATCTGGGGGAGATTGGCGCTCGTATTTAATAGATGCGAGTCTCTTCTCCACCCTGGATCTCTTGGAATGTGCCTGATAATGCCTGGTCACCACCTCGTCCTCACTTGCATCGCTTTCCGGCTCATTCTCAGGAGCAGGTTGGGGAGATGACTCGTATTGTTGCTGAGACCTGTACAATGGCTCGTAATCTTCTGCCCGGCCCCTCGGGAAGGTGCGCGTTGGCTGCAAAGGAGTTGAGTTGACGGGGGCGCCTGTCAAACCAACCGCTTCATCACTGTGGTGCTGTGGCGAGGTATCATAAGGAATAGAGAGCTGAGGGCTTGAGGTGGCGCCTCGGAGCTGCTGCTGGCCCGTACCCAGGTTCTTCAACGGCGAAGAGATGAAGAGGTTTGGGGAGATGGCATTCTGCGGGTGGAAGATGTCAGGCGATGGGCGCGAGGAAGTAGGACTGGCCACCTTGTAGGCCGACGAGACTTGAGTTTGACCAAACATCTGCGAGGCAGGCAGCAAGTGCGCCCTGCTTCCGGCAAACGGGTTCTTATGCGTCGCTGGAGTCTCAGGGTTCCGTGGGAAACGATCAGGCGAGCTGCGAGGCGGCCTGCCTGTGCCAAGTGAGTCCGGGGCGGAGAAGTTGTCGTTGTACTCGTCAATGTTGCGGAAGTTGACAGCACCAGTGTCATCTTCCTGTAGGGTTCTGTCGCCATCAGCAGATTGGCATGTTTGCTGTGAGTCCGGCTCAGGCCGCTCAATGGGGTCAGTCGAGATCATATCGTCCCCGCGAGAGATGTACTGCTCGTAGCTGCGCCCATCATTCGACTGGGTTGGCGATTGAGAGGGATCCATCTTGCGCCGTTGTGGGTTTGGCTGCTTGGCTGGCGATGACGTCGGGTCGTAAGTGGGTGCAGTCAACTGTGCTGGATAGACTGCCCTAGGCAGAAGCCCCGTCTGTGGAGTCAAGGGCACGACAGCGTCGTCGGGCCGCTGTTGAACATGCCGCAATTCGCCAGCAGCGTCAGATGTCGCTGGCTTGGAAGTGCGGGCTGGCGTTGTAGATGGGAAAGTGGCGCGGTTGGACGCGTCCAAATTGGTGGTCCCTGGGCTGGCCCCCGGTCGCTCTGCTGCACTGCTACCCTCACTGGCGCCGCGACCCTGGTCCCTTTTGGCTCTACCCCGCGATTTTGCATTCACTTCCAATTCTTTTGATGTGTTCGGTTTCGATGAGGTCTTCCCGACGAACTTCTGGTGGACTTTTGGTGGTCTCGGATGTTGCTGGGCCTCGGCCAGCACCTCTACTAGCAACTCGCCTGCTAAGGGCTGGGGCGGAGAACTGCTGCAGACGCCGACGCCGAACTGGTCATGGTAGAACTGAAACACTTCTTGGGTGTCCTGGCTTTCAACCTCACCAGAAAGCGCAGCATCTTCAGCTGCTTTCCTGGGCGACGGCATCTTGGACAATCACCGTTCATAGCGTTCGATCGTCACGGTCGGCCGGGCGGGGCAGGGGTGGTGGGTGGGCTGCAGGCCGGGGTCTGATTCCCGCTTCGAAGAACAACAGCACGGTCTCGTTGTCGTGTTGTGAATAGATCAAGGTGGTTCCCCATCGCCTTCTCTCTCTTTTTTTTCTTCTTTTAGCGGGACGGTAAAAGGGAGAAAATGGGCAGTTGACCGTCGTTGAAAGCGGAAACCGCGCATGATCGCGCTTACTCGATGACCACCTTTAGCCTGGCGCGACTCTTGGCTCGCGCTGCCCAAGTCCGGAAACGCGAAGGCACGTGGTAGGGACTACTGTAGTACGCGGTACGAGGTATGTCCAAGACATCCCTAACCCTTTGGAGCTGCAAAAATGTTCGAATTGTTCGATTGTGTTTCTGCGGGGAAGGAGCTGGTTCGTTTCACGGGCGAGCAGGGAAAGAGCTTCGAGGGCAACCCTGCATCGTTCGGTGTTTTGGGGTCATGTTCGTGTTGGATGTTTCTCTGCATTGACGTGTCTGCCCAGTCAACGCCGAGTTCCTGCCATCTCTCTTCCAATGTCCGAGGGTGTCCCATCCTGTGTGGTAACCTACTATGGGACAACCTCCTATGGGACATTCAAGTATGGGACAACCTACTTAGAGATAACCTCCTAAGTAACAACCTACTAGAGGGCAGCCTCTGATGGGACAGCCCCCTATGGGACAACCTCCTGAATGACTTCCTCTTGTGGGAAACTTCCTATACTATAAGCTCTTATAGATATCCTCTTATTTGTCCCATGGGCAGGTGGATGACTCACTACCTAGGTACCTAGGTGGGGATACCTTTCTGTACAAGAGGGAACTAAGCCACTAGGGCTCTGCCGTGATGTGTTGTTATTTTTCAAGGTGTGGCATGGTAATGTGATGCCAGGAATCGTGTAGTACTTACTGTACTGCCCTTCAGTCTTGACATTTGGCGTTTGTCGGCCGTTGTGCCTCCCGTCCCACGTACCTATACAGCCCGGTATTATTCGTCCCAGTCTCAAGTGATAGCCTCCCCATTTGGGAAGTCATCAAGTGAGCATTTGTGGTCATTCGCGACCCATATTGCTTCTTTTGTCTGATGCACAGTCTAATGCAGCTAGGTAGCGTAGCTTCTCTTCTTCTTGGCCTCGTCAGAGCGGATGGATGAGCTTTTGTTTGATGGCCCCGGCGCCGTTGCCCTGACACTTGCAAAAGTGGATCCTCAGATCAGTGCAAGGGTCCTCGGTCCTGCTGGACACAAACATTTACACGGAGGGAAATGAGTCTGGCACCATCATGCGGCCTCTCGGAATCAGAGCACATAATAAATAAATCACCAGGCCTCTTGCTCCTCTTGCTCCTCTCTCCACCATCTCGATTCGTCTCTGTCACATTCCAGGGCTGTCCATTCTCTTCTTGCCTTGTGCCTTTGTGCCCCGTGTGCCTTGGTTGGCCTCGACCTCGCTCGACCTCGAACCTCGACCGCGATTCTGCACGTCAACCGGGCTCCCCCACCCCTTACCCACGTATTCTCCCCTTTACCGCATCGTCGTCTCCACCCCGCCAATCCACTGTCCTTCATTTCGAGGTTTCGGCTGGTCAGGCCAACGCCAAAGCCAACAGACGGCCCGCTGTCAGCGCGGGCAACATTCTTTGGGTGGTCCGCCCGAACAGGACAGCCTCGACAGGCCCGCCGGAGATTGCCACGTTATTGGAATCCCGTTGAGCTCATATACCCGTCTGTCTGCCAGGGTCGCCGAGCCAAGCCAGAGCCCACGAGCCCACGAGCCCACGAGCCCCCATGCTTCCACGCTCATTCCGAGCAGCGCCCAAAGATTACCAGAACCCACTGCCACCACTCGCTCGCAACCAGCGGGTGCCAGCCCGGTTGACTGACTTTACCGCTTCCACTCGCACTTACGTCGCAACACAGCCCGCGGTCCACTCTGCAGCCCGGGAGATTTCCCTGGCTCAAGCTGCCTAGCTCCGGGGCTCCAGGAACAGGGTCAAGCGAGGCCACACCACCCAATGATTGCCGCTTGGCTGGGGATTGACCTGGCCAACCCGGTGCCCCTGAGTCTGAGTCTGGAACAAATCTTCAATTCTTGCCCATGACCGCTCCTCTCTTTGCAATTTGCTTTCTCACTGCCGCCTCCCACGCTCTTTTGCACGACCAGCGCTTGAGCCGTATTGAGTACAAGGCTTTTGCCCATAGGCAACGCACCCATCGGCGCGCTCATCGCGCTCCGTCCAGTCATTTGGATAAGATTATCAGCACCAGGAGGCGTCGAGCCCGCCCCATCCCGCACGTGTCACCCTTCTCTTCAGTCCACAGCCATTCACCCCAGTCCCACGGCCGCCCTCTTTGCCAGCTGCCTCTTAAGAGGTCTTTGACCACCGTCCGTCGCGTGTCACCCGCCAACATGGACGACATGACACCACAGCGAGTCGTCCACTCCAGAACTTTGTCCGGCCACAAAAGACAGAGCTCCAGGGCCTCGGTACCAGAAACGATGCCGCCGCCGCCCCCGCCAGCAGATGATGCCCTGTGGTCACCCGCTTCATCGTTTGGCGCGCGATCTACACGCTCACTGTCCACGACGTCTCGGAACTCAAACAGACTCTCATTGACCTTGCCAATCGCACCGCCATCAAACTGCCCGTCACGTCCAACGCCGATCAACACGAATCCACCATCCTTCCCCCCAACCCCGAGGGATACTCCTGTTGTTCGGTCCCCAACCGACGCCAATGACTTCATTCATGCCATCGCTGCTCAAGAGAGACGTGTGTTGGAAATCCGCGAAGAGCTGAAAAATGCAGAGGCGGAATTGACACGACTCAAGAAGCAGTGGGGCGCATTCGACTCGGTTAGGAAACGCAACGCCATGGTCAATGGTGAACCGTTGCGGCCGACCCAATCCGCTCACAACTCTCCTGCAGCTGATGACGTCGAGGCCACGCGACGGAGTATCGAGCTGGACCGCAGGAGGACCATGATGATGAGCCAGCAGCTCAACAAGGAGGGCACGCCCAACTCAGGGAGACGACGCGTCATCCGCGGTGGACATACCCGGGCTCTGTCGCTGCTGTCCCCCACAAAGCCGCAGGAATTCCATCTTCTCGACCTGGACGACCCTCTAGACGCTCATAAGCCACCAGTCAAGGATTCCGAACCTCACCTCCAACACCTTGGCCGCTCTTCACCAATCACGGTGGCTCAACTGAACAAGCGCTCCTCTTGGCAGCCTCGCTCGGCGAGCCCCAACTCCAACAATGGCGTGAAGCAGATGGCGGAGGACTTCAAGGCTGGCTTGTGGACTTTTGTAGATGATCTGCGCCAGGTCGCTGTTGGGGACGAGCCCATCAACGGTGGAGGGATCCAGCGCAGGGGTTCCAACAGAATGAGTGACGGTGACAAGGACGGTGACACGATCCGAGCATCCGTCACCTCAGCGCGGCCGCGCTTGAGCAGCACATTCAGCGACCTTGGTACACCCACCCCGACGTCGAGATTCACAGACCCCTTGAAGGAATCGGACACGGCCAATCTAGGACGTCCTAGACGGACCAACTCCAAGCGGACGAAGCACTTCTCATGGACGCCCCTCAGCGTCGACTCCTTCGACGACAGCGACTGGTCGAACTGGGACAGCCCTGTGTCTTCATCCCCCCGATGGAGCGGTACCACCGTGAACGGCGATTTGATCACGCCAATCCCTGAAAAGGGCGACGAAAACGACCCGCCACTGTGAGACGCCCTCCACCCTCCAATCTCGCCCGCTCCCCCCTCGTCTGGTTTGCTTCCTGGTTGCTTACTCAAAGCGTCCAAGACTAATCACTGTCCCGCCCACAGCAAGAACGAGACCGCGGCATCGAGCGACTGCGAGCCTCCCCTCTCCCCTTCGCCATCAGCACTGAAGCTGGAGGAGTTGTCGCTGAATGTTCTCAACAAGCTGAGGAGCCTTGGGGAGCCTGTGACCCCGCTCAAGAACAAGGCATGTTAGAGTTGGAACGACTTGAATAAAGGGAGTGGCGCGGAGAATGAGATGAAGGCGGAAAGAAGGAATGGCCCGGGGTCTCAATCGGTCGACGATGGTGAGACATTCAAAAGGTGCATTGAGCTACCATTAAGACCTGACTATCACCCGGTGACGCCACCAAAGAAACCACCCAGTCTGTGAGGCATTTTGAACTGTACAAATGCTGGAATGACCCAGAAGGCACACCTTTTCATGTCAAGGACATAGAATCTTTCGGAAAGCATGGACAACTGCGCATGGCCTTGGGCACGTATCTTGTACTACGCCAGGCGAGCAAGGAACATAGGGTAAAGCGCCGAAAGGAAACCAAGTGTTTTGGGGCTGTACATGCCAGAGCATCCCTCATCCCTGGCCCCAAAGCTCTGGATATATCGGGCCGAACGAGCATTGTTGCAGCTTAAAAGGGCAGCTCAGCAGGCGGCCAAAATCTGGAATGGGCGGGGAACGGTGTGTCAATATTGTATAATGATAATGACCCATCACGAAGGAAATGAGAAGGACAATAAATATCTTAGCATAGTGTAAATCAATAAAGAATTGCTCCATGTATCACATATGAATACTCTTGAGTCTGAGTGTCGGGTCAGGTTTGGCATGTTATCAAGAATATCTACAAATGCTTTGCGTGCGCATCGCCGTTCGTCTGTTATCAGAGCAACTGTACAGTGACTCCGGGGGCTGGAATCAGCCCAAGGTCGAGGAAAACAGGTGCAGACGAGACGTGAGCCTAGTGCTAAACGATGTATGCATTCGATTTGACTATATATGAGAAGCCGCCACCGCCGACGTGTACCTATGCTCGTACCAGGAACGGAACCATGCATGCAAAATTGACGACCCCATCTTGGCGGCTTTCCCTTTGGACATCACTTGAGACATGTCTACGCTGCTTCTTCTCCCCTGCCACCTGCTCGCCATACAAGAACTGTACAAAGGCCAGTCACTACGCTTGAGGACCTCTCAGTCATCCATCACAGACGCGAACTTGTCGAGTAGGTCCTGCTGTATACCCTCGTACTGCAGAGACAGGAACATCAGTATTCGTCAAGCACGGTTGAGACACAAGTGCGCTGGATTTGAGATCGGGCTTACCTTCTTGCCGACAACATCCTCACCGTCAGTAGGCAACTCGAACTTCAGACTCCTCAGCTCTGCCTGCAAGTCCTGCGTGGCCTCCTTGACCTTGGCCCAGCTCTGGCCCTGGGCGATCGCCTTCTGGGCCTCGTCGTGGAAGCCGATCATGAGCTTCATCATCCACTCGGTCTTCCAGATAGGGCAGAACTGATCGTAGTCCGAGTATCCGTTCTGCTGGAGGAAGTCCTCCTTCAGAAGCGTGGCGATATCCAGGGTAATCTTGTCCGGGTCAGAAAGCGCGGACTTGCCGACCAGCTGGACGACTTGGTCCAGTTCCTCGGAGTCAGACAGCAGCTGCTTGATACGGTCACGCAGGCGAGGGAAGTCTGGGTAGTTCTTCTCATACCACTTGTCCAGGACATTGGTGTACTTGGAGTACGAGAGAGAAGTGTTGATGGACGGGAAGTGCTTCCGCTGGGCGAGCTTCTTGTCGAGACCCCAGAACACCTGTACGATACCGAGGGTCGAAGATGTCACAGGGTCGGAGAAGTCACCACCGGGCGGCGAGACGGCTCCCACGATGGAGACAGAGCCCAGACGCTCGGGTGATCCAAGGGACTGAACCTTACCGGCACGCTCGTAGAAGGAAGCCAGCTTGGCACTGAGGTAAGCGGGGAAACCTTGATCGGCGGGCATTTCTCCCAGACGACCGGAGATCTCACGAAGGGCCTCTGCCCAACGGGACGAGGAGTCGGCCATCATAGCGACGTTCATACCCTGGTCACGGAAGTACTCGGCTACCGTGATACCAGTGTAGATGGAAGCCTCACGAGCGGCGACAGGCATGTTGGATGTGTTTGCAATCAAGGTCGTACGCTTCATGATGGGCTCCTTGCGGCCTTCAACCTCGATGGACAGCTCGGGGAAATCCTTCAAGACTTCGGCCATTTCGTTACCTCGCTCGCCCTAGGATTTGTTAGCCAGTCGCTACCGAGTCTGGCCATGCACTGGGCCCGTTCCAAAAAAAAATAAAAAAATAACAATAGATGAGTACCATAGAAGCAGAGGAGTTGTACTTACACAACCAACATACACAATCACATCCGAGTTGGAGAACTTGGAAACGGATTGGGAAATGACGGTCTTGCCACATCCGAAAGCACCTGGAATAGCAACGGTACCACCCTGGACGGAGGGGAAGAGGGCGTCGAGCACACGCTGGCCGACGATGAAGGGGCCGTCGGAGGACTTCTTCTCGGTGGTGGGACGAGGGACTCGGACGGGCCATGTCTGCATCATGCCGTACTCGGTCTTCTTGCCGTCGAACTCGACCTCGAGGATCTTCTCGTCGACGGTGTATTCACCCTTCGAGGAGATCTTGGTGATAGTTCCGCGGCCGCGTGGGGGGAAGATGATCTTGTGCTTCGAGATGAACGAGTTCTCGTTGACGATACCCCAGATATCACCGCCTGCGATGTGGTCGCCGACCTTCATCTGGGGCTCGAACTCCCACTTCTTGGTGCGGTCGAGGGCGGGCACAGCGACTCCGCGGGGGATGTAGATGCTCTGGGCGGCGCCGGCGATCTTCTCGAGGGGTCTTTGGATACCATCATAAATGTTGTTGAGCAGACCGGGGCCCAGCTCGACGGAGAGGGGCTTTCCAGTTCGTAGGACGGGGTCGCCAACCGTCACACCGGCTGTTTGTTTCTCGTGTCAGTCATTTTGGGCGCAGCGACACAGGCAGTCGGATCGTGGGCGTCGAACCTGTCTCCTCGTAGACCTGAATGGTGGCCTGGTCGCCGTTGATTCGGATAACTTCTCCCACTAGTTGGTCATGGCCGACTTTCACCTGTGAACTGTAAGTCTACTGCCTTGGGCACCCAGCCACCGTCTCGTTGTGTCGTACCAACTCGTACATAGCAACTCCAATCATGTCCTCGGCAACCACGACGGGTCTGCATTATACACCGGTTAGCAGTCGGGCTCGCAAGGAGAAGTCGCGGTGACGCAGCTGGGTGTGTGGATGTCGTTACGTACCCCGAGATGGAGTAAATCTTGCCTGCAGGATAGCACGTCAGCATGAGACAGCACGACGCAAGGCTGCAGGACAGCTTCGAGGGCTCTTACCAGAATATTCACCCTCCTTGGCGCCATCTTGTTGGGCTTTCTGGATGAGGAGGCAGCTCTGGTCAGCTTGTGCGGCGTGGTGGGCGGGTATCGCTGCACCTGAGCGAATTCCAGAGTGGCGGCAGCTTGCTTACCGGAGGCATGGTGGGCGGCGTGACCAGGTGTTTGGGATTCTGCTTAGCTGGCGGTGTGGACTCTTGCAGTGCGATGGTAGGAACTCGGTGTATGGTGGCAGGTGTGGAGGGTGTGGCGGTTGAGGGTGAGGATGGCGTGGAGTGTGTGGAGTGCGGCGGCAGGATTGGCGTTGACGGAGTGTCTGGCAGAGGCAGCTGGGAAGCTATCTGGACCTCCCGGTCAAGGTCGAGCTCGGCTGGCAATGGTGATGTCGTTGAGGCCGCGGGAGTGCTCCCACGCTTGTCACCGCTAACAGTGGCTGGTGTGGGGTCCGCCCCGTCTCTGTTAGAGCGCACCAGCAGCTCCACCAGCGACGGCCGGGCCTTCAACCTGGGCCGTAGGCCAAGCATCGACTTGGTTGCTGTGAAACAGGCCTGCTGCTCGCCTTCTCCAAATTGACTTCTTTGCTCTCTGGGGTACCTGGGTAGGGTTGAAAACACACAAGTCTCCCGGCTGGATGCTGGACCTTGTCGGGGAGAAAGCCAAATGCGAAATGATGCTCTGCAGTGCGATCGATAGAGGGGTTGGGCTGTGTTATTGCCTGTTATTGCCCCGGCATCCGTGTTATTTTGGGCTGGCCCCTTGCCCTCTAAGATGATCACCCTTGGCTCCTGGAGGATCAATCTCGGCGCTCACCCTGTACTGTACCAGAGCAACACTGGCCCTAGACTCACTTCTCTCAAAGATCAAGGACTGGCTCGAAACAGAGACCACTTCTGCGGTCTCCCAAGGTAACGGTCACTGAGTCCCTGCTTCAGGCAATGCACGCAATGAACTCCCAAGCACAAGGTCGGCGAATATTTAGACGTGAACCATGAGAACAAAGTCATCGCACTTGCGTACTCTACTAACAAATCGAATGCTCGTTAGCCTTGTCAGAACAACCACGTCGACCTTGAATGCATTCAGCAACGCTCTTTTGAGACTGACAAGACAACAACACGTCCTTATATGACGAGGAGTCTTTGCAGTTACGATTCAATCATAACCATGCTAAAGCTTGCAGAGAGGGGGATCAAGTCTATGTCAGGGGCTTTCGGATTCCGTTCCTGTTCAATATTCTCTGCTTCTCGTTTACCACTATGTTTATATATGCAGCCAAGTCCGCCATTCTCCAGTCAGCTTGAAGCAAGTGACCGTTGCCACTAACACAAACATGGTTGGGCAGGCTCAAGGATTCCAAATGGCCTCTCCCATGGACAAATCCTCCCCGGTCTTGGTCTATTAAGTGCTTGCGCTTCAATCTCCGTGCCGGAATTTCAGCCTTTTCTTCTGAGGCTCTTCTCGCTCCTGAGGTTCCTCAAGCGGTCGCCGTATCGCCTCCAAGCGCTCCAGTACTGCTTCCTGCCTGCCTGCCTTCTCCTTGCGCTTCTCTGCTTCCTTTCTCCTAGCCTGTTTCTGCTCCTCGTTCGTATCAAGTAGCGTAACGCCCGAGTAGTGGTTGATTGCTGCACCCTGACTACTCATTATGTTGTTGTTATGGATCCAAATGGTCGTGAAGCCGAGATCGAGCTCGTTCTTCATGACCGACTCCGAGTCCACAAAAACAATCTTCTCTTCCGCTCCTACGATGTAGCACAAACCGCCCTCGAGGACCAGGCCGAGCTGCAACCTGTCGTAGCCTTTTCGGCGGCCCCAAATTCCCAGCACACAGGCGAGCTGCTCGTCGTAGAAATTCTTTCTGTTCCTATACCCTTTCTGCCGGTTGAAGGCTCGCATCTCAGGGCTCCTGAAGATTTCAGTGAAGACTGCCGGCGTCAGTATGTCACCCGCCAATTGCTTGTCGGTGCTGATCTCGAGAGCGTACATGCCGCAAAGGAAACCATCACTGCTGGTTTTCTCTATTCGGAACGTGCCAACGCCAAGAATGTTGTGGGTGGCCGTTGAGTTGCGCTCCTCGGCGGCGCTTGAATCGGTCTCCCCACTGTTGCTTGGACTGGTCTCATCGCTGTTTGTTCCATCGCCCTGTCTGTAGCCATCGGAGATGACCCCAATCTCAGCATCACAGTCGATGGTCTCGGGGTGCAACAGAGGTTCTATTGCCTGCTTGTCAGCACTGATCTTGGGAGCGGAGATGCTGTGGAAATTATCCGTTCTGTCAGCTTCCTCTCTCTGTGTCCCTTCAATGCCAGCGACGTCGTCGTTGGAGGCAAATGAAATGCTATGATCTTTTAATTCGCGCTCCAATAAGGCCTCAAGTGTGACTTGATCACGAGGATAGTCTTGGATGGGGTTAAGGCGTGAGCATGAGCCGTCGCCAAGGCAATGGAACTCCAGTTGGAAGGAAGTCTCAGCTCCACAGTCGAATGCTTCCGGAAATTTATCAGGTCCGATTATGGGGTCGAAATCGGTATAATCGATGGTCATTTTTGGCAGTCTAGCACGTGGCGAGAGCCGGCCGGGTGGCCAGTTCTTGCGGACTAGCGGTTGTGAAATTCTATGGCTTCCAGAAATAATCCGAATCGCGAATAAGTTAATATAGTCATAAGTTTGTGCCTGAGATGTGTTTTTCCGGTTGTGTTGTTGACGGGAGTTGTGTCATGTAACAGAAACGGGAAATTAAAGACTTCGTAATTGAAATCGAAAGGGGGAAGTGCGTGCTCAACATATATTGGGTGAAGCTCAACCATCTGCTTGAATTTTTATTCAGAGCAACTTCTCATGATGCCGGACTGTGACTTTGTGCGAAAAGGGGGGGCTTAGTGGTGTTCTTGTAAACCATTGTTGTTAGCCAAGAAGGGCTAAACAATACTTGTGAATAGCTTTTTGAAGTGATCAATTTCCTGTAGGACTTATTCACACCATAGTTTGATCGTCTACCAACCCATTTTCAAAATAACACTAAATCTAGAAATTGCTTGAATTAAACAATCCGTCAGATGTCAGCTTCACCTAGACCGCACTAGACTAGAATCTTTCCTCCTACTTCCCCTTCACGCCTGAGGCGTCTTAACATAGACCAATATCAAGAAATTGGATGTGTGTAGAGCTCCCGCACAACGACAGAATAACTGCGATGAGGAGGCGGCCTTACAAACTAGGTAATGAGGGATAGAATGGCGCTAAGAACGTGGGCAGGATGCTGGTTTGCATTCTAATTCCCGCGATAGACACTGTTAGCGCCGTGCTAACGTGTCTCGTCCCTCACTATGTATTGCACGCCAAAAATGAAGGTAGGCATCACACATTTAGCAATCGAATGTGAGAAAATGACACTGAGGCTCCTGGAAATAACAAGATCCTAATTTGGATTCCCGAGCTCAAATGAACTACTAAAAGAAAACCTCCAATTCAGATAAGCTAGAAATTGTGTTTACGCTGCGCCTGATTGCCTGGTCTTGGTCATAATTGGCTTACTACTGGAATCCCACGACGAGGGCTATTCTATATAACCGTTTGCACGTAGTGACACAACATTGAAAGCATGAATGAGTGTTGGATCGCACGGCTGAGTTTGACCATCTTCCAGTTATGACAGATCTGACGTTTTCCGGCAAACGCGGGTTCAGTGACTCAAAAAAAAGGGGTCCCCATGGCGACGTGCTTACAATAATATAAAGCTCTGCTCGGAGATTTGGGGTGTTGACGTAGAGTTGAGGTTCTTTCAAATTTCACATACCAAGCAAAAGAATCTGCATCGCGACTTTTAACCATCAAACCCTGTTATCTGCGTCAAAACTTTCTGCTCACAGAATCATATCACTGAACATGTCATCATCTTCAGCCTCCAAATCCACACGCTCCGGTTCTGGCTCCGGTTCTGATTCTCGCTCTGGAGACTGCAAGTCATCTTCAACGGGGCCAAGTAACGCAGGATCAGACCAGGGGGGCTCGTCCGATTCCAATCACCAGATAATCAAGGAGTCTTGGGGCAACCGACCAAATTTCCAAGCCTCTCATGGCTTGTCGATGGATCCTGAGGGTATTGAAGAAGGCAACAAAATTCTGGACGCATTCCGAGAAGCCGACTCGAAGAAACGCTAAAGGTATTGAGGGCAACTGGTGTCACTTTACAGGTGCCGCGGTCGTCACGAGTAGGAAGTCTGATGCAAAATTGTGGGTTTTTGTTGCGGAGACGAAAAAGAGTTCTCTGATCCAGGGATCTTTTAGATGAAATCAGTCTAATTTGTTGAAATGGCTGCGATGCTTATGATCACGCACTGCCTGCGCAGGTCTTTGTAGTGTCTAGCTGTCGTCGCTCAGCACGGACTTGAACCAGAGCCAAAGATCACGAACCTCAGATGTCCCAACGTCATGGCCCAGGTCTTGGTATATGTGACCCTCGATGTTCTCCTCTTCCACGTACTGCTGCAGCCTTTTTTGCCCTTCCGCGAACAAGCTGATGGAGACAAGCGCGTCACCCATCCCGTGACCAAAAAACCATTTTCGCGCGTGCTGTCCGGTGCCCTCTGATGCCTTACCAGCTTCAGACACGGCGTTGATGTGCGGCAAGTAGCCGCTCAGACCAAACACGCCAGCAACCTTGTCCTTCCACTCGCCCTTTAAACCCCAAATCATGGACGCCGCACACCCCTGACTAAACCCGCCGACGGCGATCTTGCCCGGTTCAACGCCCCGATCCACCTCGGCCTTGACGAGCTCATCAATGTAGGCCACTGTCTTCAGAAGACCCTCCTCGTCCTCTGACACGCCGGCACCGGCAGCATCGTCCTCCCGGCCCGGCACGCGCGGCTTGAGCGCGGAAGGGAGGTCATGTGGCTTATACCAGCACCGCTGCCCGACCTGTGGATCGATGGGCGCTGTCGGCAAGACCCATCTGGTGTATCGCAACTTCTGGTATCGCTGGAACTGCTGAGCGAGCCCATATCCGGTCCCATGGCCGTCGTCGCCAAGTCCGTGGAGGAATATGACGGTCGACCTTCTCGAGGGGTCTGCGAGCTTGTCTAGGGGCTCAAGTATTGCTGGATCGCCTGGGACGTTTGGTGTCATTTTGGAAGGTGAGTTCTGATGAGAGACGCTGTGAGTTTACACTCTGTGCCGAGTTGCTTGTGTACTGAAGTCGGAGTTGACGGTTCTGCTTACCACATAGATTCTACTTGCCGGTGCCGAATGTGGGGATCGACGGTTGACATCATTGGCACACGAGCTGGTAATCTGGGCATGATGAGCTGGCAACCTAGTTGCATGCACAGGTTGGGAGACAATGTAAAAGGCGAGCATAAATGATACACCACGTTGCAATGAATTTGACTGCGCCTCAAATTTGTCAATCTGCTTCTTCGTTGACTCTAAACGGACTGTAACCAACATTGCTTCGTAGAACGATGACGAGACAGTGTCCCTATTGTCGGAAACTGGATTCGCTGCCCATATTGAATGAGAAGCTGAGAAATATCTGATAAACCGACCCAAATAACCTTGCGATGTGAGAAGCAACAATTTGGGACGTGGATTTCTGGCCGCTTGGACCTTGCTGAAAGTACCCAGGTATGTAAAGAACTACGGATTCAACTGGCCGTGCTAAGAAGTTTAGATAGAGAAACCACTGGCAAGTCTGAGTCTGTTTAATTCTAATACGTCTCACGAATTGTCGTTTACTAGACATTCCAACAAATTGAGTGGTGTAAGTTTGCTCAGCCTTTATGCAAGCGGCATAGCTGTCTGCCGGGGCTTCCACACAGTGAGTCAAGGAAAGCGAATCTCAGCAAATCCGTGTGTGTCGACTGTAGGTGGGTCACACAAACCCAATAATTATTTGTGACTAACAGTGCACTTAACTGTGGCGCTACAAAAGCTGCATCTAGTCTCAACAAGATGGCTTCGCTCAGATTCTTAGTGTCTATCCTAAGGCATGACTTTTGGCTGACCTCAGTCGCCTCATTGGCAGTGCAGAGACTTGTGTTCTTACTGGGTTAAAGCAAATGTATGTTAGCGCGCATATTTTGAGAATTTTGTTGTTGAATAGTGGACGATCCCTATCTTAGTTGTGTATCAACTGAGGAGCCTGGCGCGGATAGTGCATCAATGATTTGATGGCATCGCCAGACTTCAGGATCTAATTCCGCCATGATGCATCTTGATGTTTTCGATTTGACACACGGCGTTTCTCTAATCTTCAGTTTAGACTGTAGCAAGATGAAACTAAGAAGACCAAGATACCCAGTTCCAGCCTATCCTGCGCCGAGTCCGAATGTCAGCCCCCCGTGAGACCGGCAATTTGATCTTGGGCTTTGCATTAAAGAGGATCTTCGGTTGTTCCCGAAACATTGATCACGTTTTCTGGACAGGGGCTTTGGCGAACCAACAGGGCCGTTTAACTCATCAGACATGCCGAAAAACAGTTGGCTCGATCGAGGTGTTGGGACCGGGGCCTCAATGGCCTTGACCAGGTGAGGCTCGGCCCGAGGAGGGATGTTCCGCAACATCACGGGCTCTGAGACATCCCAACTACATGCGGCTTTGTAGGTCCGAAGTCACCATTAATTACAAGGGGAGAACCTCGTATGAGAGGAACAAGAAGACGAGCAAATCGGAAACGAATCAGCCTGCAAGTGTGCAGGATATGCAGCAGAATGAGTGAATTCTTTACTTTCAACCCGGACCAGTGTTTCGTCAGCCTCCCGCTTTGCAGCCTCCCGCTTTGCAGCCTCCCGCATCCAGGAGAGGGTCAGCTGAGCACACCTGAACGTGGGCGGACTATTGGTAAGCCACAATGACGATTGCATGTGATACGGGACGGCGATGGCCTGGTTGAAACTAGAATTAGATCAGAAACCTCCTTGTGCGAACTCGAAAGTGTAAAATGTAGATATATTTGGAACGGTCTGGTTGCACGACGCGTGCTCGCCTATCATCTCTGGGGTGGTTGGTTTCTGGGGGGTTGGTTGGACAAGCCCCCATAACCGCAGCAGATCTTTTTTTGACAGGTGGGGGGACTTGTCGGTGCAACTCGAGCAGCCGACGTCAACCTCGAGGTCGTCAGCAGGGCGCCGACGCTGCTGGGCATGCTATTCGACAGACAGACTCAGGTGTTTCAGCATTTTCCGATTTTCGTCTGAACCACCACCACAACATGCTTGCCTCGTTCCTTCAGCCCTGGGACGCGGCTTATTCCGTCTTGTGTTCCTGGCTCGTGCTACGAGAAGCACACGACAGACCCGAGCGGCTGGCCACGGAGAAATCGGCTGTCATCAATGGGTGCTTCACCGAGATCGTGCCTGCCAACGGGCCCACACATGCTTACCGGTGTTGCTCTCAGGCAGACACTCACCCTTCACAGACATGTCTGCCTGCAATCAGCCTTACCAGTCGCCCCGTCCTGAGGCTTCAATTGGATGTCACAAGCAGTCGCCAATCTACTTCGTCTCCAGTCATTTGGCACGCACACACACACACCCACACCCACCCACACCTACCTCGGCTGTGCCAGTCGAAGGAATATGCATGGAACCTGCCATTGCAGCTCTGCCCTTGCCCTTGTCTTGGCCTTGTCTTGCATCACCCTAGCCCCAGCGACGGCGTCCTGACTGCCCGACTACCTGACTCTTTGGCCCTTTGGCCTCCCCTCCGACCACACCCTTCCGCGGTTCGACATCCGTCATGATGGCACAACCGTGCATATGGCGCTGGCGTGCAACGGCCTGCAGACACGGCAGACGCACCCAGCCGTCATCTCCTCGACCACTCTCCGAACTCCCCAGCCCAGCCCAGCCCAGCCCAGCGTTCGCAGCTCCGCAGCTACCTCGAGGCGTGGCCTGCCTACCTAGGTACCTAATTAGCGGCGCCCGCTGACCGCTAGGGGTACGTACGAGCAAGCCCTGCCATGCAATTGGGAGCTCTCCTTCCCGTGGCTGGGCCCATTCCTCCTCCGGCCGGCTGACCACACTCGACCCTCTCCTCTCGACCCTCATGTCCACCACCATTTCAGCCCCATCCCGGCCCGAATGCACGGCGAACTAACTACCTAGGTAGGTAGGTGATTGAGCAATCGGAGAACAGATCTTGCCCTGGCAGCCTGGCAGAGATATCAACGGCCGCAATAGCCAGAAGCAGACGTGCATCGCCCATTATCAGAGCACACCTAGGCCACGCCGGGCACGTCGCATTCCGCCCAATGACACTTCTGTCTCACTTCCCCTGCAAGCCTCACGAATACCGATCCCTGCCACGATATTGGTCTTGTTATTCCCGCCATCGCTCGCCCAGCACACAAGCCTCGCTGTTGCCCGTCGCCCGTTCGAGCATGTACGGCCGATCAGCACATCAGTGACGACCTCAACGCTGAACGCTCAGTACAGCCTCTGGGATAGTCCCTCTGGCCCCGTGCTGAGAACCTGGGCTGCTTCCGGCTCGGGGGTCGACAACGGGGCCTGGCCAATCTCACATCATCACTAGGCTCGCACACCCCCACTACACCATGTTGAGCTGCTGCCTGTCATTGGTGAACTTGGCGCCGCTGCGCAACAGCCTCAGGACTCCGCTCAATCCTGACACGGATGACGCCCTCCCAGGCCAGAAAATATGGTCTCATCTTCTCTTCGCAGCTCTCGATGGCTTTCTCCAGGGTCCGAAGGATCGATAGAGATACCACCACACCGACATCGTCCTGAAAATGTGTGCTGCCCACCTTCGTGCACCGCCCCAAGCCTCGATAGGACCTGAGTCGCCTAAGTAAAAAAATAACGGCTCCGGGTTCTCCAACCACTACGCTTTGGCAGCCATCGAGCACGGCTTCCTGCTTCGTGGCGCCCTTGACATCGACCCAATGGCTCCTCCATTGGAGCTTCTTGCAGGATGGTTTCCCGACATGATCTTGGCTTCGGCTCTCGAGACGTTCTCACTCATCAATCTGAAGTCAATAGTGAACGCAGAGAACACGGCTATTGGGCATCATTCCTCACCCACGCAAACCCGCAGTGCTGGTTGCTGGTGTGGGGCAAAGGATCCGCCGAGGTCCACGAGCAGATTGCTCCCAGTACTCCAAGAAAAGATTTGGATATTCTGAACCTGTTTGGCCGAGAGGATGTCTATTCTGGAGGCCAAATTTTTACATTTTCATCGCCTGCAGCTTCTGCGATCGATCATTGACTCGACTCTACACCCTCTTCCAATAGTGGCTCGAGGTGAACAACACAGCCAATGAGGAGCGGTGCTGGGGTAGGTCTTGTGGTGTTTCCAGTGATAATTTTACTTTCCTGCCTCGACGATCTGCAGCAAGGCATCAGCCTAAGCCGGGGCTAACGTCGAAAGCGGAAAGCTGTCAGCTGCGCCTGAGGCCAGCATTGGCTCAGCAAACGAGACGAGCCGTTTACCGTTGGACGAGATGCAGTCGACAGAGCCCCGGGTACGGAGGTACCGCGCTTGTGCAGGACCTCAACGCCCACCCTTTGATCAACGCCCCGGTCTTCAGCCGACCCATGCCCCCGTCACCTCTTCGAAGGGGCCCTTCTCGTCAACGTGCATGCGGGTGGCTTTCCTAGATGATCTACCTCCCTAGATGATCTACCTCTCCTCCACTGCCCCGGCAGCCGTGTTTTCTCCGATCACTCCGCCAGGTACCTTCAGCCTCCCCACGCTATTCCATCTCGATGCTACCTTACGATTACACCCTGCAAGGATGGGTCGGGGTTCACATCTCGTCCCCCCATTCAACACCACTAGGCCGTTGAAGCTATATATCTCCTAGTCATGAAGCCACGACTAGTCCTCCTTTCCTATTCACTCTCCTCATGATACCCATTCCGCTTTGTCCTATGCTCGCGTCACTAGGCACTCGTCCTAGCAAGCCATAATTCACCTCGTCTTTGTTTCCGTGCCGGTACACGGTACCGACAGCGCTTACACAGTTTTCAGGCGCATCTCATCTCGTCACGCTCACCTCACTATATAGATACAAACATCTAGGTCGTGAATTGACTTCCATAATACCGTCTCCACCAAAGGCAAACAACAGATCCAGACCACCATGTCAGATACAGACGGAGAACTCAAGTTTCGTCCTCGAGCCGAGGGCAGGAGACAGGCACGAGACTTATTTCAAGGCGGCCCTGTTCAGGAGCTGCCCAGTGGCCCGTATGTGAACGGCTTCAGCACCAATGGCACCAACAGTGTCGCCTCAACCCCTCGACACGCTTCAAGTGTCTCAGAACAGAGAGGGATCGACGGTCCCGAAGATTCAAAATCGACCACAGAACAATTCCCCCGCCTATCACCCAGGAGAGACACTTGGCCGCGCACCCCATCACCACACGGGAATGCCGATGCCTCGGAGCCAAGAATCAGCGGTCCCATCCCTTCCTTTGGCATTCACGAGGGCGAGGCCGGAGGACCAAGATCACGCGCGCATGCCAACATCCCGACGTACACAGACGATACTGGCATAGAGCACGAGTATCCTCGCCTTTCTCGCCCTGTTGAGCTTTTGCGGAGGAGCTATGACTGCGTGGTCATAGGTTCCGGCTATGGCGGCGCCGTGGCAGCGTCCCGCATGGCGAGGGCGGGCGAGAGCGTCTGCGTCCTGGAACGGGGACGGGAGAAGTGGCCCGGCGAGTACCCAAGCAGCACGAGAAAGGCTGCGGAAGAGCTGCATTGGTCAGGGAACCTTGCGCCACATAGTCTCGGCGATGGTATCCCTGTCGATGGAGGAGATCCCACGGGGATGTACCACTTGATATTCGGGAGAGGACAGAACGCGGTTGTTGGCAACGGTTAGTAACTCACATCTGTAAGACTAGCAATTCTTCATCGATTTACTGACTCCGGCCCAGGTCTCGGCGGAACCAGCCTGATCAACGCCAATGTCTTCCTGAAAGCAAACCATGATGCCTTGAGGATGAAAGCATGGCCAGAAGAGATACGAAACAATCCTCAATGCCTTGACGAGTGTAAGAACTCATTTCACATGACATACAAGGGAGCAAAAGCGACTGACTTCGTATCTTACAGACTATGAAAAAGCCAAAAAGGTCCTCGACCCTAAGAAGTACCCGTCTGACTGGCCCATGTTGCCGAAACTTGCCTTGCTCAAGAAGCAAGCCGAATACCTTGGCATGGCCGACAAGTTCTCCCGTGTGGAGCAGACGACCCGCTTCCGCAACGGGCCCAACAGCTGCGGAGTGGAGATGACACCGTCTGCCTTGACCGGTCAGGATCCCACTGGCGTCAACGATGGTTCCAAGACGACAACCCTGGTTACCTACCTCGCCGATGCCTGGAACTGGGGTGCAGAGATGTTCTGTGAATGTGAGGTCCGATACATTGAGAAGTGCTCTAAACGCGGTGGCTACAACGTATATTTTGCCTGGCATGGGCGCAACCGGGGTCACTTCAAGGCAAACCTCCATGGCGACCTGATGTGGGTTCATGCCAAGCACGCTGTCTTTCTGGGTGGCGGTGCGATTGGTACCACGGAGATCCTGCTGCGGAGCAAGCAGCTCGGCTTAAGCATGAGCCATCAGGTCGGCCAGAACATGAGTGGAAATGGGGACATTCTGGCCTTTGGGTAAGCCTGATCTATGTCGCTTCCTTTTTCCTTTATTGTCCCCTGCCGTTTTTCTGGATATGGCACGGTTTGACTGTTTGACTGACATATCTTTTGCCCCAGATACAACACGGATGAAACTGTCAATGGTGTGGGCAGGCCATCACCGTCGCCATACGCGCCCGTAGGACCCTGTATCACTGGTATCATTGACAACCGCGACGGCCATGACAATCCGCTGGACGGATACGTGATAGAAGAGGGCACCATCCCCAGTGCACTTGCCCCATTCATGCAGGCCATGCTGGATTTGATGCCTGGCAGTATCTCCAACGAAGAGACCTTGCTTGAGAAGGCTCACGCAAAGCTGGCTCGGTGGGGCAGTCGACTCCTCGGCCCTTACTTCAAGAAAGGGGCGATAGAGAGGACCCAAGTCTATCTCATCATGTCCCACGACAGCAATCAGGCCATGCTGACGCTCAAGGATGATAAGCCCGAGCTTGAGTTCCTCGGGGTCGGGCGGAGCGACCACGTCAAAAAGCTCAACAATATATTAGCTAAGGCCACTAAAGCCGTGGGCGGAACGCTTGTGCAGAATCCATTCTTCGCGCTGCTGGGGCAGCAACAAGTCACAGTGCACCCCATTGGCGGCGCAAGCATGGCTCGAGATGGCACGCCGATGACGGGAGTGACAAACCATCTTGGCGAGATCTTTGTGGGCAAGGACATGGACAGCAAGGAAGTCCACGAGGGCCTGATCGTCACAGACGCAGCCGTCATCCCCGCCGCACTCGGAGCAAATCCATTCGCGACTATCACGGCGCTTGCCGAACGCTCGGTCGAAGCGTACTGCGAGAAACGTGACTTGGAAATTGATCGAAGGGGAAATGGCATCCTTAACCTCTTTGGCAAGCCAGCACACTCACCCAAAAGACGCCGCAGAAAGACAGTGGAAGAAATGGCCCTTGCGCGCTCCGAGATCGAAAGTGTGAACGGCGCTGCCCACGTGATCAGCAAGGCAGATGCCATCAAAGCCAGTGGCTTTGGCTTCACAGAGGTCATGTCTGGCTTTATCCACCACGACGAGGACGGCATGAAAGAGGATAAGAGACCCAATTATGAACTCGCTTACCGAACCGCCAAAAGCTTGTGCGAGAGCGCCAGGTTCTTTTTGAGTGTCCAAGCCTTCAACACCAAGAGCATTGTCAAGGACCCTGCGCATCGTGGCATGCTCACTGGTACCTTTGTCTGTCCTACGATCCCCGGGTCTCCCTTTATGGTGTCGAGAGGCGAGTTCAATTTGTTCAAACTCGACCTCAAAGCACCAGGCACACGTAACCTGACATATGACTTCGACATGATGGGTATCAATGGCGAGCTACTTCATTTCCACGGGTACAAGGTTGTTGATTCTTCCGTTGCCCTTGCGCCTTGGCAGTTCTGGCGGTCGACAACGACACTGTACTGCACCGTCAGCAAGCGAGTTGGGATGGGTCCTATCTCTAACGACGAGCACGACGACGAGGCCTGGCGCAAGCTGCAAGTTGTGGCCAAGGGCATGATGCATATACAGCCGGGTGATTTTGTATCGGAGCTTATGACTATGACGCCCACTGGCTCGTCGATCTTGCAGAAGATCTGGAGTGCGGCCAGCTTCATGACCTTCTTTACCCGCAGGTCCGCCTCTCTCTTCCTGGCTCCCTTGACAGCTCTTCAGTACCCGTCAACTACATACAGCGGCTTCAACAACAACACCGTTCCCAATGACTCCTTCGACATTTGGGACAGTCAGGGTCCAGACGCTGTCTGCACCAAGATGCACATGTGGAATGCGACTCATGTGCCCGAGGGCGGTGTGATGGATCTCTTCATGATCCCTGGCGCGAGCGTGGACCACCAGATCTTCTCCCTCCCGACAATCCCCTATAACGCAATCAACTATTTTACGCGAGCGGGATACCGCGTATTTGTGACTGTCCACAGGATCGGCCAGCTCATGGTCGCGGAGAGAGACTACACCACCTATGACGCGAGGCTGGACATCAAGGCGTGCCTCGAGTACATCCGCAAGATAAACCGGGAGGAGTATGCGAAAAAGAATGATCTCCGTTGGGACTCGGCAGAGGTCAAAAAGTGGCAGCCCCCCAAGATCTACACTATCGCGCACTGCATGGGCAGCGTCGCCTTCGCTTCTGGCCTGCTGGACGGCACCATTCCCTCATCGTGGATCCGCGGCGTGACGTGCTCTCAGGTATTCATGAATCCGATCTGGAACACTATGAACATGATCAAGGCGACGGCGGGACCGGTACCGCTAGACAGGCTATACCGTGCGGTGGCCGGGTCCTGGTTCAGCTGCTCGACCAGCCGTGATGACAGCCTGGTGCAGCGCGCGCTGAACCAGGTGCTGCGGTTCATGCCAGATGCCCGCCGCGAGATTTGCAACAGCGCCAGCTGCCACCGCATCAGCCTCACGTTCGGCCGGTGCTGGAACCACAAGAACCTTAACGAGGCGACGCACCGCCAGATCGACCGCTTCTTTGGCGGCGTCAATATGACCCTGCTGCACCTGCTTATGCGCATGGGCGCCGATGGCAACGTGATGGGGAACAAGCCGCTGTTCGAGCCGCTCACCACGCGTGACAACATTGCCCGCCTGCGGGGCGTTCCCTTCTTGCTCTTTGTTGGGCGTGACAACGCTGTGCTTAGCCCGGAGTCTACGGAGAGGACGTATGAGATCCTCTGCGACACGTTCGGCACGAAGGCCGGCGGGCTCACCAACGGTGTCCAGGGAGAGGGCGGACCACACGACGGCGACGGGATTGAGTACCGCCGCCGCGTCGTCCCTGGGTATGGCCACCTCGACTGTTGGATGGGCCGCAACGCTTGGAAGGACGTCTATCCGTTTGTCAGGGAGGAGGTTGACCGAGTATGCCGGGGTGAGAGTTATCGATTTCATGAACCGCATGACAAGTTCAAGGAAATGGTCGCTACTGGCGAGCTGATTTACTAGGTGGATGGTGGCATCCTAGAGTCTTTTCTTCGGTTGTTTTCTCCCGTCAGCGTGATTTGGCGCTAATCTGTCCTCTGTTCTACTGGACAATGTTGCCGAGGTTTGCGCTTCACTACATAGGGTGGCATAGATTGGCGTGGCGATTTATAAGGTTTACTGTGAAAAAGGATGGATGTTGGTAAAACATGGGCTGGGTGTTGTTGCTATGGAATTGTCCGTTGCAAATCAGGACTGGGGTGCAGGCAATCCCAAAAGGAATTCTAAGGTTCTCAACCCGTATGTACGAATGTCCCTATAAGGCTTTGAACCATACACAAGTTGCTCGTCTGATAACAAGCTTGCTTCAATGTTGCCTCAACTGCCCAGTGTGATCCTTGCGCGACCTGGCCGCCTGCCCAGCCAAAATGGATGTTTCCTAAGACGTTTTTTGGTGATAAAAGACGAAACTCTGATGTGGTGATATCAAAAGGAAAAAGAAATGACTTAAAGAAGACGCTGGAACCATGCAGTCTATGTCGATACGCCCAAGAAAATGGCTCATGATTGTGGACTGTTCCACCTCTGGTCCGGTGCCTCCTGGTTGAATATAATCCCGACCTCAGGACACCAGTCCACAATCTCTCCATACCGTTCTGCCTGCCATCTGTGCGGCTGGTGGTAGCCTAAGGGGTGCTCGAAGTACCACGTCTCGACCGAGAACCGGCCGGCGACCTCGGGCTGCGGGATCTTGGCGTCCAGGTCCGGCCGCTCGTCTATCCTCCACATGAACCAATGATCCTCAAAGCGCATGTTATTAGGAAGCTCCTTGTATGGGCCGGAATAGAGATCTGCCGTGAAATTCACGGTGCGTGCGATCTCCGCAAAGATGCGAGGATTGCGCAGCGACAGCCCGCCGTTGAAGGAGCGCGCGTTGGGCCGCTTTGAGTCCACGTACGCTGGTAGCACGGGGGCCCCGACAAAATCCCACTCGAGGAAGTCGTCGACTCGCGCCTTGGAGTTGCTGCACAGGATAGAGTCCGCCTGGAACATCAGGATGCGGTTGACCTTTTCGAATGTCTCCCACAGCCAAGGGTCTGTGAGGAACACAGATACGGACGGGTGTGTTGGGAACGAGACGCCATCGGGCAGGAAGCGCACTTTGATCTTACCTTCGCTCAGGAACTGTCGAAGGATCAGGCTGTCTGGTATCTCCCAGCCCCTGCGCGTGAGAATCACGACCTCCCAGTGCGGGCCGAGCATGCCGCGGAAGTGCAGCAGAACCGATGCGAAGTTTGAGATGGCCATTGGGTCCTCCTCCATTAGTAAGGCGACATTTCCCGTGAAGGAGCCGGGGAAGTCAACATCTTCTTTATTACCAGAGACTTCAGATGGTGCTGCAACTGCGTCTCCAGTTTGTGGCGTTTGGCCGGCGACTGGCCTTTGTTCTGTGTATTGGAGGGCTGTTGTCCTCAATTGTTGCTATAGATACGTCAACAACGTTAATCTGACAGGAAAACCTTGGAAGAAGGTGGCCAGGAGCAAACGGCTTACTATTGACGCAGGGCCCAGAGTCCAGCACAGCAACAGCACTACAGCAAAAGCCACTGCGGTCGTTGTCCTCTTGTTCCACACCTGCCGGATCGCCGACGAGGAAGGCGATTTGCCCGCCATGCCGATCGCCGTCTGTGCTTGGGGTGGTAAAGACTTTGCTCGTGGACTGATAGATGACCGAGCGCTGCCCTCCAAATGAGGTAAGGGGTCACGGCCGATATGTTTTCTTTGAGAACGGAAAGGTATTCGCTATGCACAAAACTGCAAATGACAGAGTTGAGAAAAGGACAAGTTTTGCGGTAGTCTTGGGACCCGAGACTTTGCGTCCTACGAGCATGGGGGATTCAGCCAGGAAGGTTAATTTACGGGGTCACCTAAGCTGCCGAGCTTCCAAGACCCAACGCTGTGATGCTCTTGTTTGAATCAAACTCACTATGCGTGCCAATAAAGTATGTTTGCGGCTAGGGGCTTTCTCGATTAAGCCGAATGTGGTGGGCGCCTCCAGCGTTCAAGGAACAAGGAGGCAAATTGCCGCAGTGGCTATCCTGGATCCTCCAGATCCTGCAACGTCTTGGTGCAGCCATGCTATTTCGAGGATCCGTCCGTCTGGCATCTACCGGCCCATCCGATTGATGTCGCCTTATCCAGTGAGTTGGCCGGGTCGGGACGAGCATTGCTGAAACATGTGTCTTTGAGATACGGTGAAGTGTGCCAACCACAGCCCCTGCCAAGACCTCATTGAACTTTGTGCTGTCATGTCCACCTCGGAGACAGCCACACGTGTGGCTTAATAGGAGAACTACTTTTGCGGCCTAAAATATTTTAGCAACTCACTGCACTGTTCTGGCTTATTCGGCTGTCGAGGCTGAATTCAGGGTCGCTGCACCGCAGCAGGCCAATATTCCATCCGCTTTGCAATGGCAGGTTAGTGTTCCGTCACTCGATGTACGCAGCGGCCGTAGCTTAATCACAACGCCAAACAGCCCGAGACAGAATGCTACCTTTGAGTCAAAGAAGGACCACATCAAGGCAAGAGAGATGAGGTCTCATTATGTATGACCTAGTTAACAGACAGATAGTATTGCCTTTGTTTCTTTTGACATGAACCCATCCCAACGCCGTTTCGCCATGCAATATTTGAACAACTACATGCTTCCCTTAGTACCAGAGAGCTTTGTTCCAGAACGCAACCTTGGCGTTCTCCAGGTCGGAAGCCTGTGTATACAATCCAGATGTGTTGAAGACGAGGTCCTGACCGCCCTCGCTGTACAGGGGCCACTCCAACTTGTCGTCGGGCCACTGCGTGTTGGGATTGCCAGTGAGCACAAAGGACAACAGGTACTTCTGCATCTTGATGGCAGTCGTAGTATCCACCGAGGATCCGCCTCCGAAGCCGCCGCCAGCACCACCACCAGCAGAGGCAGAGGAGTTCGTAGTCGTGGTGGTAGAGTCCGAGGAGAGTGTCCAGGTGCTGTACCAGTAATAGCTCTGGTCGGTACCATGGGTAGCCTGGTCGATCTGGACCATGCCGTTCCATGTCTGGTTCGACATGGCGTGCGTGAAAGCCATGTTGTGTGCAGTGAGATCGAAGTGCTGCTTCATATCAGAGAAGCGCAGGCCAGGGCTCTCGTAGTCGTCTTCGGGGTACAGGGCGAGAGCTTCCTCCACCTGGGCATCGGTAATGGCGGGGAAGAAAATGCGCAGGTATGTCGACACATCTTCCGTGGTGTTGACGCCGGACCAAGCCTGGCCGTTGGCCTCATGCTCCTCGTGGGTGATGACGGCAGGGCCGGTAAAGTTGAAGTGGTTCTGATAGAACTGGGCCTCGTAGGTGTCAGCAACGAAGTCACCATCCACGCGAGGCTGCAGCTGGAAGGTATAGGTGTCGACCAGGGTGTCAGCTGCGTCCTGGAGCGTGGTGAAGTTGACGGACCGCAGGCACGTCAGGTCACCTCCGTCGCATCCAACGGCCGAGGACACGTTGAGGAAGAAGGCCTCAGCGTGTTCGTGGCCGGCCCCTGGCACGAATCCGGGAGACATAACGTATGCCTGCTTGAAGAGCTGCTCCGCGTGGCCGGCAAACCGGGTCATCTCAAAGAGTACCTGAGAACCACCAGCAGAGAATCCCATAGCTGTGATATCGTCAGGGTCACCTCCAAATTGGTTGATGTACTTGTTAACCCATTGGAAAGCGTGTTGCACGTCCCAAAGTCCTGTGTTGCTTGTTCCGTTTTGGTGGAGCAAGGTTGGTCCGTTGGCCAGACCAGTAATGCCGAGCCTGTAGTTGTAGGAGACAAAGATGAAGTCACTACTCAGATCGAACTAATGGCGGTGATTAGCGCATACCGCTGACTCTAGCTTGAATGCAAACTCACCAGGCCTTCCGGCGTGTTTTCTGCCTTGCTGCCGCCGGTGAAACCACCGCCGTAGGTCCATACAAGCACGGGAAGAGACTTATTCGCGGCGTTTGCAGGCACATAGATGTCCATGTATAAACAGTCCTCGGTACTGGCGCAGTCGACATCGGAGTCCGCGAGTGTTCCATCATTGACTTCGGTCTCGACGGGAGGCCACTCCGGGGCGGCGAAACGGAGGTCACCGGTCGGCACGGCAGCGAACCGGATATTCTGATACTTGTACAACCCTGCAGTCGTATTGCTGGCAGCAGGGGCCAAAGTACAATAGTCAAGAGTCACAGTGGGTGCGGATTCCTGTCGGACCACTTTCGAGGGCGGCAGGATCCCGGCCGTGACCGTCCCAGCGAGGAGGACAGGGAGGAGCGAACGCATGATGCAATTATATTGCGAGGTAAAAGAACGTGTGTGAAACACTTAGCGAATGAAAAGTGTGTATGCGGGTGCAATTGATCTTCTAATGCCGTTCGAAGAGAAACAAATCCAGTGTATATATACGTCCTGCCGGTCGGACATCCGAGTGTGCTGGATTTTGCTCCGAGCCGTGACGCGTCGTCACGACCGCAATCAAATGCGCCGCCCACCGAGCCACGATCTTTTAGATAAAAAGATCGTCCCTTCATGGTTCCGACGAGTGGAGTGACGCGCTGTTCATTATGGGGGTGCCTGTTTTATTCTTAAAAAGTGGGTATAAGCCAGCCCTGCCAGGCCGGTTAAACATTTCATGTCTGATTAGATGACTCGATCACTTTCAGCTTGCCGTACCTGGTTATCACCCCGGTCATTTTGCAAGAGACTGACGAGCTGTTTGTGTAGTGTCTCTTCCGTGAACGGTTTCAAAGAACTTATTCAAAGCCTATCCTATGATGAAGCAAGTGCTTGTCTCTAACTTGTCTTCAACTGGTGTCGTATATTCTGAATGCACGCCGCGTTTCCATCTTTAGTCTCGTTGCACAGTCCTGCTGCGATGGACTAAAAACACTATTTTCTTGCCATGCTTGAGCAAATTTTGGCTAGCGGTAGATCAGGTTTGCTTGGAGCAGGGCAGTGCAGCTCAGTACATGGTTTAGTCCCGTGTGGGGGAGGATCAGTTTCCGACCTCAGCCCCTTTTCTCTCGGAAGAGGCTCGGCTCTCGGCTTCCCCAGTCGAAGTCAGGGGGCACACTACGTAACTAAACCCATGGCTTGGTACTCTGGGAATTGTAGATACCTGGGCATCTTGAGTTGATTCATACTATGCACGAATTAGCCTGGACATCTGTGATTGTTGTTCAAACAAGGCATTGCAGACAGATCATGATTCACTACTGTCACAGACTCCTTTCGCGAAATGTTGCAATATTGTGTAGCGCACGGCAGGCCTCCTCCATGAACGGGATGATTCTCCCATACTCAGGATAGAGACTCCATAGAAAGTGATGTCATCCATTGGAAGTTGCCAGATTAAATGCAAACCGTCCATCTATTGAACAGGGAGATGAACGAGGTCCGAGCTGCGACTTCGGAATTGTGTTGAACCAAAAGCTCTGGACCGTACCAGTATCATGGTAAACCGTTCTGAGCCGCACATCCTACTTGAGATCATCACTTTGGTTGTACTGTTTGCCTGGCAAGTCAGAAGTTTTCAAGAGATAGTAACAGTTTCAAATTGGCACGCCTGGACATGCATGTCGGAGGCTTCTGGCCTTGTTGACAGTTCCTTGGACAATTCTCTCGGCTGATTTGCTACCTCTTAACATTGTTTCACAATTCTGAGAATATTCAGACCAGGTTTAGAGAGCTCATTTTTGGATGAATTGATATGATTGCGAATGGGATCATGCCCAAGTTGGATATCATCCAGTATGCTGTCGAGCTCATCAATTTGAGGTATCCTAGGGGCATCGATGAGGGACGGCATTGCTACACCCAGTCGGATTGCAAGCTCGATAAATCCAAAAGATATTGGACATGACGGCAATAAGGGCTAAAGCCTCTGCCATTATGGAAAGTTTGGCAGGTCACATTTATCATGTTGAGGCACTCGAGTAGCTCTTTAGTCTTTGGACGTATGGTCAGGCTCTCTCAAGGTCAGGCGGGGTAGAGAATTCTCCTCTGTGTGACCGCTTGCTTGTTTTGATAATCAAGCCAAGGCTTCCATGGGCTGCAGCTGTATGCACATGTCACGTGTTTTTCAGCTTTGTTATGGTAACACAACCTATCTTACGTTGGTGGCTTACCGAGCGATCCATCATTCCTTGGGCCTCACCTCGTCCACATGGAAGCATCAACAGACCAACCCGTTGAGTCAAATTATTGTCTTATCATTTTACGATTATGTGCAAACCGGCTGCGGCACCTTCACACTTCAGTCCAGGCGCCTGTGTTGGTCTCCTCCGAGCTCTGAGCCTGTCTCGCAAGTCTCGAGGAAGCTTAAGGACCTGATTCTGCTCCAGCCGAGCTTGACGGCATACATACAAGATTGGGGTTATCCAAAGGACAACATAGAATATAGGATCATATCAGGAGCTGCAGTGGGTTTGGCATCTCATATTGGCCACGGAGATACCAATTGGGCTTTGCATTGATTGATTCCACGTTCCTCAATTTCGAATTCCTGAGATACAGCGATGGCTCACAATCCCGGCCGGGCGGCAAGTCTTGGAGGTCATGATATCTCGAACGTTGAGGAAACCATGGAGACCCAACTGCTAGGAAGGAACCCGGACGACTCCACACCACTCTTGCAACATGACAATGTCTGTATTCGAGTTCCGACCAGGGTTATTTGTGCATTCAAGCAAGCGGTTGTGGGGAATATTGGTAGTCTGATGACGGCATTGGCGGTACTTGGTGGTTTGGCACTGACTGTTGTTGCTGTAACAAGCACAGAGTTCAACCCGATGCTGGTGACGGCGGCCGCGATAATATTCATTCTCAGTGCCATAGTTTTCAGAGTTACTCGCACATGATCCGAGGATGCTTCAGCACAAAATCTTAACATTCTTACTACCCAACTTCAGGCGTAGCGAAAAGCGTAAAAACACATGCCGAGTAGTGATTTATACTGACAAGCTAACTACTCTAAGCTTACAAGAACGAGTGGAGCAAGTTCTGAGTCTAGAGAACGCCGCCAGCCATTGAAATGCATTTCCACCAGCTTGACATCGATTGATTGATTTCAGAGGCTTAATGGCCGCTTGCCGGGATTGAAATACACGATACTACCCACCTCGTCGCTGACCCAGGCTCACGCTGCGGCAACCGCAGTATCCAAGACCCCTCCCCAGCCTGGCCACCAGAAGAAAAGCCTACTTGAACCGCGCTGGAGAGGATATTTCAATACCGTGCCGCGACCCTTTCATATTAAGAGCGCGACAAACTCAACTTCAGACAATCTAAACTTGGGAAAAGTGAGCTCAGAAACCTCGAATTGCTTATCGACACTGGTTCTGGGCCAAATTAGCCGGCGCACCTGGGTGAATAAATTCCTAGATGTGCAATCAAACGGATCAGTAGAATATTATTGAAAACGGACCCATATTAGAAGACGTGTCTCCCTGATAAAGAGAAGTTTACGAATGTATGACAAGTAATTATTAACTTTATACATAAGGTACAGGGTAGACAGTCTGAAGGCTGAGAAGACAGCTAATGGACAATCATTTGAGCTTAAAAACACCGTGTGGCCGAAGCCTTTACGCAGCCATATGTGTCAATCCGATGCTCTGGCTTCGTAAACAAGCCGTAACTTGAAGTGGGGATTAGGGATGATATGAGCGATATCGTGCTGTTCAGATGATTGGAAGTGACCCAATGATATAATTAACAGTGTCAATTTGCGTCAATGCTGTGGTTCGCGATTGCGCAGCTCTTTTGCGAATCAGTTGACAAGTACCTGCAAGCGTACCAAGCTGTATGCCAGCTTAATTGTTGTAGGAATTTCGGCAAAGTAAGCTCATCGGCAGCAGTTACTCTTCATTTCGTTGGCAGGCGAGTGACTTGCGCAGAGACAAAACATCAGCACAAGAATGAATCCCTCAAAACGGTTGCTCATACCACCTAGGTAAGTATCAAATAGGGAGTGACATGAGGAGCCGGGTGAGCTCGACATTCCGAGACTGCTATAATCTCCCAAAAGCACCTTGGTATACAACAGGTTGAGCTGCTGCCCAGTACCTAGGTATCACGAATCGGTCCCGATCTCGTTGGTCAAGCAGACCAAGGAACAGACTCGTAGAAAGCGAAGAAATAGAGAGTGAAGCTAAGAAGAAATTAAAGGCATTACAATGAAGAGGAAATACGATGACTATGTGCACGGTGAAGACCCAGACTCCTCCGGCGCGGAGTCATCCGCTTCATGGTCTGAGTACTGGTCGGGCGAAGAGTGGGAGTGGACATCTGATTCTTCAGACTGTTCATGCTAACCTTTTTGATGTAGCGAGGGAAGGTAGACCGGAATAAGGGACGGAGGGGGAGGGGGATACAAGATCGTCGCTCGCCACTGGAAACAATGCATGGCAGATGAATTCGGCACTACAGCTAGTAGAATATCTCCCCCATAAGTATTTCTTAGCGCTAGGTAGCAGACAATCAAAGCACATCAGCCCCAAGGAATCCAGGAGTAATACCGCTTCACGTAACTTAGCTTGCTATTGCCACTTTCAACGCCATGGCTCCGCGTCAAGGGCTTCTTCGGGTCTGGCTAGCGATGAGACTATTGGACGGGCCCGGGTCTGCAGAGAAGAACACAATTTATCGAGAGGTAAGCTTATTGCACCCGGCAAAAGTCACTCTACATAACCTCGTCGGTCTCACGTATCTCCAAATTTTGGGCAGACTGCTCGCTGGGGATCAAATCCGCTTCGCAATGCGCCTGGCGTGTGAGTTCCTCCTGCTCACATGAACCACCAACACCGGCCTTGGAAGTTCGCGATAGCTTCGGGGAAAAGAAATAGGCTCTAGACTATGGGTAGATCCCGAACAAAGCTAGCTAGCCTTTTCAAAATCGAGATACTCCGCGGGGGGAAATCTGGGGTAGCTGCTGGCCTGCGAGGAGGAAACAAACCGAATGTCCGAGAGAATCGCGCAGCAGACGACAACCCCCGATCGGTGACCGAGCCGGGCCCTAGTAGATTTCAGAGCATCCCTAATGCAAGGGAGGGAGTCCGATTAACAAAAAACAACAACAGCAAAAATAATCCGACGTCGGGTTATGCACTGCCTATTTTTTTTTTCTTTCCCGCAGGGTCACTGACGGCCTCCGGTGCATCGATGATGACTGTACTCCGCCGGGGCGCCAAGGTCCGGGCATGGGGCGGGCGGACTTCTTGAGAGTGCGTACGGAGTAGTCACCCAATTGTCGGGTCGGTTGCATGTTACCTAGATTCGTTGGGGGAGGCGCCGATGGGTGTCGCGTGCGCGCACTAATGCCACCTGGCCTAGGTGGCTTGCATGCATGCATGACAGCCCGGGATGGAACTCAGCAGACAGGAGTGCTAGGCTCAAAACGGGCAGCCATGTACACTATGTTTGTAGCGTGGAAGCATGCCCTGGAGAATACCGGCAGATCTGGGTGTTGCAGTGGCTAGTGAAAGAGGTGTGCATGTGGGGTGTTACATCCCAACAACGGCTATTCTCGACCACGAAGCCTATGTGGTGATTAGATGTCTGTGATTGCATATTACACTCATCTGCCGCAGGAGGATCATACGGTACTCGGATCGTCCGAGTCCTGCTACGGACTCGGGTGCACTCTGTGGCAGTGAGCGGTCTGGCAGTCTGGACAGAGTGAGAAAGAAGTGTCAAGGAGCTATCAGCGCTAGTCAAGATGTATCGTACCCTAGGGCGCAGTGAGCTGGAACCCAGGGACGAGAGCATGAGCCAACGAGTCGCGTTGAGCTAGGAAACGTTGAGACTGGCGCGAGCCCAAGGTTTCGCCACTGGGGGAGCTGGGAACCTTGAAGACAGGATTCAGCTAATGTAGGTCGTGAGCTAGCTCGAACGGCCCGCGGTGTACAAGCCGGCGGCTACGCGGGAGGACGGGACTGGAGATCAGACGGGCCGTCTGGTCTGCCATGTTGTCCAGACGAAGCTGTTTGTGGGCTCAGGCTCACGAGGAAATCATCACAGCCTTCCGTGTGAGTCGAAACGGGCCTGTGTGGACATATGAGATTTTCTGAGGCAGTCAAGGCCACATGTAACGCCGCCCTCCGTAGTCAATGCGCGTCGATACCACCAAGCGAAGCTTTTCCAAGACCCGGCCGAAAGCTTGGCCTGCGAAATCCGATCGTGGACGAGCGCCTGGGTCTGTGGTCTGAGTGTTATCAGACTGATAGACCAACGGAAGCTGGATGGTTGGCGAAGGGTTTGAGACAGGTGGGGACAGGGGACTGGGGGGGGAGAAGGACGGGAGGGAAGGGGAAGCGCCATCCTACCCGCTGCGCACATCAGACGCAGGTGAATCGTGATAAGAGTGCTGGTTTCACGGCCTTCATGCTCCCATATTGCAGCACCCAGGCCTTTTGCTTCTTGTCTGTGCTGCTGATGATACGAACCGGAGGGTGCGGTACGGAGAAGGGGGTGGCACAAAAAACAAAACGTGTCGTATTGTATGCTCCATCGTCCCGTCGTCGTTGTCGCGCCTCATCACATCTCATCTTAGCAGAACCCTCACCGTGAGCCCGTGCCCGTGCCCTTGGCCGGGTCCCGTCCCGTTCTCGGTGAGCACGACACTCGAGATTGCCGGTCATGAGAGCCCGCCCAGCCCGCCCACAGTAGACTGCCGTGCAGTACTGTAGGCATGTAGTATACAAGCATGGACTAGCGAGGACCCTGAAACCGACCAAGCTGGACTTGGGCTGGCTGGGCGGCTCCACGGCCGGGCGCCCAATATTTGATGGGGGGATGGGGAAACAGGCAAGACAGGGTGAGCTTTCCCGATCCAGAGACTGGGCTTCGGGAAGGCCTGCAGCTTCAGGCGCCTGGTCCTGGCTGGCCCATGTCGCCGTCGGGAAGACTCGGAAGGCACGTCAGCGGGCCCCCCTGCAAGTACCCTGGTACCCCGGCACCCTCGTGCTTGCCAAGCCGATCAGAAAAAAAGTTCTGGAAGGGAGCTCGGACGGGAACATCTGAGGGGGCAGAGCGTGACGGCAGAAACAGCAGACCACAAGGTGATTGTCGTCGTGGCCAGTGCAGTGGGATGAGGCTCAAAACGGGCGGAGACGAGGCCAGATCTGGTCGACTCATGCGGTTATTTGATCGCTGAATATTCCCCCGTGTGCGATAATGAAATAACGCCGTGCATTACAGCATGAGGCTGGCAATAGGAGGGGGATCTTCCCACCTCCCCCCAAGAAATCATGAGGTTGTGCCCAAATCTGATGTTGGCTGGAATTCTACTTTGTGCTAAGGTTCGTCAGCACCCAGATCTTTTTCGTAAAGTGGGCTTCTCCTGCGGACTGGGACCGACCGGCAAACCGGGGGGCCCCCCTTGCCCCATCTTGAGCCATCCTCACATTCCACTGGTTGTATTAGATGTCGTCGACATTTCACTTGATATGAATTGAATGTGGGGGAACCATCCGCCGGGTGGAGAAGGCCACGAGCCGCGTCAAAGGTCACAGTGACCCCAAATCCGTGTTTCCATTTTTTCTCTCTCTCTTCTGCTCTGCCTCGACACGGGAAAGTATGATGAGTGATGGATCATTACACGAGCCGCAATTGGCGGCGGTCTCCTGGCTTGGGCTGCTGGCTGCCAGGATAATTGTGTCTGCCATTGAAGCAGACCACCTCGACTGCCTCGACTGCCTCGACTGCCAGAGCCAAGAGGCAAGTCCCGTCTCCTGCACTCCTTCTCCGTACTCCTGGCCTCCCTGGCATTTCCCCTGCGACCGGCTGCCTCTCCGTCCCCCCCTCTCCCTCTCTTTCCCCTCGGTCGGCACACCTGAAAAAATGGTAGGGCACACTCGGGAAACGAGAATAGATCGGGTTTCCTCAGCAATCCAGCCCAGGTCGAGGCTGGATGCTGCATCCTTTGCGACAGTTGAACGTGGCCGTCAGCACCAAAAGAAGGCATGCAGTCAAGAGTGGAGGAGTCCGGCCTGCGGGAAAGGAAAGGACTGGACAGCCCGCCCAGCCCGCCTGGGCCCTGGCACCCGGGCCAGACTAGTGTGGTAGGCTACTGTGTACAGGAGAAGGAGGAGGAGCGGCTCCCCGACATTGGCAAACCCTGACAGGGAAGCGGCGTGCGTCGGTGGGACCCCTGCCCCTGCCAGCTCTGCCCCCCCAGCCTTGGACCAGACCCAGGCCCCCACTCGTTTTCGTGCAGAACCGGGGAGACGAGGATTGGATCGACACAATGCTGAGTTGAGTTCACTTCAGTTGAGTTTTTGTCGGCCAGCGAACACGACCCCGTCCCAACGATTTGGCTCGACAGCTCTGGGCGCAGGCGGCCAAGCTGCCCCGAGAGTGCCCATGCCCGTGTGCCTCTCTGTAACACTCAAGCCCGCCAGTGGCCGCTGGTCCCCCATGCATGCATGTCTCTTTTGATTTGTCGTGATGGTCCAGCCATGTTGACTTGACTGCCCAGACTGTGTGACTAACTCTGCCTGCATCCAATATTCGTGCCGACCATCGGCCATGGTGACTCGTCAGCTTACCATAAGAATTAAGGCCGGTCTGTAGAACGAGGAGAGAAAGATTGAAAAGAAAAAAAAAATCAAGAGACCAGAAGAGAGGGCCATAATCCGTCCACGACGGGAAGTTGTTAGTTATTCTTGACGGATCTTGCCCCAAAAATATCCCACCTGTGTGCCACCTCCCGAATCCCCCAGACCAACCAGCCCGGCCAAGTCCAGCCCAGAGCAGAACAGGACAGAACAACAACAACCCACCAGCACGCATCCACAGATCCTTGACCCCAATCCGGGGCCCATCCCCCTGATCGAGACTGAGGGCCGGAATTCTTCCCTGCGCCAACTCTTGGGCACCAAGTCAAACCCGCCCTCCAGGTAACGCACACGACTCGGCCGGGCTTGTCTGGCTTGTCTTTCTTGTCACCCCCGCCAAGTTTTTACGTACAGGCTGCCAATCCTGTGGGTTGCCACGCGGGGAAAAGAGGGAAAAAAAATCGTGAGTAATTGCGGAGGTCCTCGTCCTGGGTTCCGAGTCCAGAAGTCGGCGCGTGGAGAAGGTGGCTGACTCTTGGTCTTTTTTTTTTTTTTTTGCATTCTTGCCAGAGGCTGTTCCGATATTTGCAATATTTCCAAAGGGGAATAAGAGAGGTGCCTGCCACGCCTGCCTCGGTCGTAAAAGGCAAGGTGCAGCCGGACAGAGTCAAACAGACTTACACTAACACTAACAACAGACAAGAACTTTTGGGGTCTGTCTTGCTGGAACGCACGGCACAAGTTGAAACCGCCTGACACCAGGGCTGCACGACTTGTTACAGACCCTGCTCGGGCGTTTCCTCATTCTTCCGACCCTGTCCTGTTCCTGCACCCGTCCAATCTGCAAGAGGTCACTCTACATTCGATGGCGTTGTCCATGGCCTTAAAAGGAGTATTTGTCTCCGCCCGAGGCCTGCAATTGTCCCCAGCAGTCCGTCGTCGCGTGGTCCCATCCTCAGCTAATCAAGCCCCATCCTGCTCGCGTGCTGCGTCGTCTGCGTCTTCTGCATCTGCGCCTCCGTCCGATTCTACCTCTGCTGCTGCATCCAGTCGTGGCCGGCGCCTAGGTCGTATTCAGGCCCGATCTCCTCCTATTCCTAATACCACTAATACCGACAACCTTACCAACCCTGTTCGTCCAGACCCGTCGCCGCAGTTGGTCATATCATCCTACCCTGCGTACCCGCTCTGTACCCGACTGCTCCATCAGCCCTCCTCGGAATCCTCGACCGGCTCGACCCCCAAATCGGCCACACCCTCATTCTCACCCTACTCACCGCTTACAAAAGTTGCCCTCAACTTCGCCTTTTCTACATTTTTCCTCCTCTCCTCCCTCACTCATACTCTCCTCCGGGCGATCCCTATGCCAATGGCTTCGGTTCCCTACCCTTACTCCTCCTCCAGTTCAGATATATCAACTCCCCGCTCTGCCTCCCCGTCCTCGTCCACTGGCCGCACATCCCTTACTTCTATCTCCAAGCGCATGTCAGCATCCTCAAGAAGGATATCAATTTTCAACCCAATGTCTTCCGTCGATATCCAAGGCATCGAAGAGGCCATGAAGGCCCAACAGCTTGACCAGCTGCGTGGCTACAGGCAGGACACGTACGGAGAGGTCCAGCAGACCCGCCAGACCGAGTACATCTCAGAGTACCAGGCCACTGGCTACCAAGTCCTCCGGGAACCTCTCTGGAACAAGGGTCAGTTACTAGTTCCTCTCAATGTTCATGGACGTCCTCCCCGATATTAACACAACATCAGGTCTGGCCTTCTCACCAGAAGACCGTGCTAAGAAGAACCTCACTGGCCTCATCCCCCACCAGATTGAGGATCTTGAGAAGGGATGCCAGCGTGCCCTGCGCATGATCCGCTCCCGCCAGACCAATGTGGACAAGTACCTCTACCTGTCGTCGGTCAAAGAGCAAAATGCCGATCTCTTCTACCGTCTGCTCATGGACCACGGCAAGGAGATGATGCCCCTCGTGTACACGCCTACTATTGGTGATGTTTGCCTGCAGTACTCAACCCTCTACACCCGCCCAGAGGCCTTGTACATTTCGATCAAGCAGCGAAAGTCCATCAAGACCATCCTGAGGAATTGGCCCTACCCAAACCCTGAGATTTGCGTCGTCACTGATGGCTCGCGTATCCTGGGTCTCGGTGACCTTGGTTTCAACGGTATTGGAATTCCTATTGGCAAGCTCGCCCTTTACACCGCGGCCGCCGGTATCCACCCCAGCAAGACCCTGCCAATCGTGCTGGACTGCGGTACCAACAATGAGACCAACCTGAAGGATGAGCTCTACCTTGGCCTCCGCCAGAAGCGCCCCTCTGTTGCTGAGCAGCAGGCATTTGCCGACGAGTTCATGGCCGCCGCCAAGGAGGTCTACCCGGATATGGTTGTCCAGTTCGAGGATTTCGAGTCTGAGAAGGCTTTCAACTACCTCGACCGTTACCGCAACAACTACAAGTGCTTCAACGATGACATCCAGGGAACCGGTGCTGTCGTCCTGGCTGGGTAAGTTATTCTTTCGCACACATGTTGTAGTAGTTTGCAAGCGGTAACTAACATGCATCTTCAGATACATCGGAGCTGCAAGCCTTTCCGGAGTCCCATTAGAAGAGCAACGTCTCGTCTTCATGGGTGCTGGATCTGCCGGTGTTGGTGTCGCTAAGCAGCTCGTCGAGTACTACACTCGCCGCGGTCTGTCAGAACAGGCAGCCAAGGACAAGTTCTGGCTTGTCGACACCAAGGGCCTTGTCACCAAGGACCGTGGCGACAGGCTGGCCGAGCACAAGAAGTACTTCGCTCGCACGGACAACAACGGCCACCAGTTCCGCACCCTCGAGGAGGTCATCGAGTACGTCAAGCCATCAGCCCTTGTTGGCCTGACAGCCACCTTCGGCGTCTTCACCGAGAGCGTCGTCCGTGCGCTCAAGGCGTCCGTCGACTCTGGTGGCCTCGGACGCAGGCCCATCCTGTTCCCTCTCTCCAACCCTCTCACCAAGGCCGAGTGCACATTCGAGCAGGCCATCAACTGGACCGAGGGCAGTGTCATCTTCGCCTCCGGCTCGCCATTCAACTCCTACACCGTCAAGACCGCGGACCATGCTGTCACATACCACCCCAACCAGGGCAACAACGTCTACGTCTTCCCCGGTATCGGCCTGGGTGCCATCCTCGCAAAGGCAACGAAGGTCACCGACACCATGATCTACGAGTCCGCCGCCGCTCTCGCTGGCTCCCTGAACGCAGACGAGATCCACAAGGGTCTCATCTACCCACGCATCGAGCGCGTCCGCGAGGCCAGCGTTATCGTGGCCCGTGAGGTGATGAAGGCGGCCAGGCGGGAGGGCGTCAGCGCCCTTCCCGAGGCACAGTGGAACGAGTGGGAGGAGTGGGGTGATGTGGCACTCACCAAGTACATCAAGAGCAAGATCTACGACCCAAGGGACTGAAGGCGGCCGACCCTTAGGAGACACACAATTCATTCTTGCTCTTGGTGGGAAGTGAAGCGCGAGGACCTGTCGGGTGCGACACCATCACCAACACAACAAAACAAACGTCAGCGTTTCACCTTCTGAACGCTTTGAATCCTCTGCCCCTCTCTCATCCCGAGGTTCAAGGCAACTCCCTTTTCTCTGGTTTCCTGTTCTGTTGCGTTGGCTCTCACAGCGGCCTCAGACAATAAAGATGATTCCCCCTTGGGAGGCGCCAGGCCGCCTCCCGCGTTTTTCTTGCATATTTTCACAAAATAGTCACCTCCTTAGCTAGTATCCGCGTTGGGTATGGATAGAATTGGATGGGAACGGATCAGGGAGCTTACATCGCTTTCCTATTTTCTTTTATTTTTTATTCTTTCCGCCGACGAAAGACTGATAGATCAAAAACATGGTGTGGTACAGCGGACGGACATGTGGGGGGGGCCCTCCACCTTTGGGTTCTCTTTCTCCATCGGGCTTCGATGGGGAAATGATGAGTGATGCTTCACACACACACATACACCTGGGAGTTACAATGGATTTTGGTTTTCTCGGGGTCACCCACAAACAACATGACAAGAGGTACATCGCTACCTTGTTTGCTTTTCCTTGCCTCGTGATACTGCGTTTGCTGTGACTGGGTTGTCGTTTCGTTTCCTTCACAAGTTGGTGGTTTGATTTACTGCCTGGATTACACTTGGAGTACACAGCCAGATCGAGACTAGATTGAAATCGCCTACATGGCCGCGAAGTCCGTCGGGTCTCTTGAATCGGGGACAAAGGGGACAATGAAAAGACTTTTTAGAGAAGCTCTTACCGATCGTTCTTGTATCAACGTAGAGTTGGAATAGATTTGATAAATTCATAGAGGTCTATAGGGCTCTCCCTGACTTACTGTCACCCATGAGCACTTAGACCCACTAATGATGAAACTACGTATTTCAGTATCACCCCAGAGCCGCAAGCGTCGTTCTATGACCACCATTGGCACTCACAGCCGCCCCATTCACCCAACGGCCCTCCTCACTCGCCAGAAACCCGACTATATAGGCAATCTCATCAGGTTGGCCAAGGCGCGGAGCAGCTGATGTCTCCGAAATGAGCTTCTTCGCAAACTCCTCCGGATATTGAGAAAGCACCGCCTGCAGCGCATCCGTGGCCGTGGGCCCCACAATGACGCTGTTGAATGTGATCCCCCGGTCGGACGCATACTGGTCAGCGAGCGACCTCGTGAAGCTGTCGAGCGCCGCCTTGCTGGCGCCGTACGTCATCATGGGGTCGGCGCTGGCACCCCTGCCCGCAATGCTCGAGATGTTGATGACCCTCCCGGACCCGGATTTGGGCGCCGCGTGCTCCATGAACGCTATGGTCGTCGCCACGGGGGCGTATACGTTGGCGAGCATGACGGAGCTGAAGTTGTCCGGCGCGATCTCCGGTGTGGCCTTGTAGTATTCCGGGTTGGCCAAGACGGCGTTGTTGACCAGGATGTGGATGGTGTCCACGCCGAGGTCCGAGAGGGACTGCTTGATGACGTCGGGCCAGACAGCAGAGTCCAGGGCGTCGGCTTTGATTGCGATGGCTTTCTTGACGCCCAGTGCGCGACAGGCTTCGATGGTGTCGTCGGCCGCGGCTTTGTTTGATGCGTATGTGATCGCAATGTTCTCAAGGCCCTTGCGGGCCAGATGGATGGCGATTGCCTTGCCGATACCCCTAGATGCTCCGGTCACGACGGCGCTCTTCCCGCTCAGGGACCAAGGCTCAGAACTCGTACTAGATGTGGACATGGTTTGGGTTTAATAGTAGCGGTGAGAGTAACTGAGCTAATGCTGGGGTTGGAAAACAGCGATAAAGGGGTTGGGATGTGCGGATCGGGTTGTCGTCCGGATTGCAAGACAACGTCTATATAAATATGAATTGATTCTTCTCGCCGTGGCGGCGTAAGCATCCTCTGGATGTTGCATTATGAATACGTTTCCTAGAACTTTAATATCATTTGTTGATTTCAAGCTGACCCTTAATCGGTTTTTGAGTTCGTCCGAGCTCATGATTACACACACACCCCTCCGGCGACTTGTTTCATTTGGTCCGTCGCGATGCAGGTCATAAGCACCTGTCTCCAGCATTTGTCATATGTCGCCGCGGTCAGCTTTGCCAAGATTGGGGTTCCGCCTCCCCCTACTGCAAGGTGCCGGGCAGGCACGAAAGCGATTAACGGCGCATCTATTGGTGCCACATTGTGACAATTCGAGAGATGAAGTGGCCCAAATCAAGAGATATTTCGGTACCTGCTCCGGCAGGTACTTAGGAGCCCCCAAAAGCCCGCGCTATGCATGGAGCGAGCGTGGTAGAAAAGTCTGCAGGAATGATCTTTTTTACTCCTCCAGAAAGAAGGCAAATATAATATGATTTTTAAATGAATGATTTGTCTGGCTTGGTTCCTATTCCAGATACTTCCGAAGCCATACACGGAGCCTTCATGTAGTGGTAAAGGCTCACATATAATGCTGATAACAGTGGTGAAAACACGATACGTCTATACAGTATACTTGTACCAGCTCTGGCGGAATGCCAGTGTAGTGCTCGGCAGAGGTATTATTCATGTACGGGGCCGAAATGACTTGGAACTTTGGAGACTGATTACTGCACTCTGGGTTGTTTTGACATTGATATAACTTGAGATTTGAACTCTGACTTGGAAAAGTGACGCAAATATCTAAGTGGGCCGTACCCGATTTATTTTCTCCCATACTCGCCTGTCACGTCTTACAAGATGGGGCCGGGTGCTACGTTTTATACGATATTATCCTTGTACCGTAATAAATCTCTCTAGCCCTTTACCAATCCATTCTTCACTTGCTTTCTCAAACTCTACAGCACCGAGAGTCCATCCCACCTTGGCTGCCTTTGTGCTTTGAGCTTTTTTAGGGTCCTTGTAGTCGGTAAAGTATGTTGGGGTACAATATGGCAGGACGGCATACCACGCGCTGTACTTTTGTAGTTCTGTTGTATATTGCCGCTCCGCGTCCATCTTGGGCTCGACCTCCAATCTGCTGGGGTCTCTCGCTGTATCGACAGAAAGTTTGACGATATTTGCAGCTAACTTTGCAGCCATACTCAACGGGTATGTCGTATTCGCCGAGCCAGGAGCACCCTTGGCCGAGTAGAAGAGCAAATTGGGAAAGCCATGGGTAGCCACGCCGAACAATGTCGCGGCATCGTTGGATACCCATTTTTCTGTCAGACTGCGACCGCCGCGACCCCTAATGGGAATTCCCAAGGTTGCCGACGGATCTCCGTCGACGCCAGTGCTTGACGCGAAGCCCGTGGCTAGGACCAGGACGTCAATTTCATATTCGCGAGCCGACTCTCCGTCTCCGACGACGATCCCACGCTCAGTGTAGCCCGAAATACCTCGCCCATCTGTGTCAACCAGGGTCACATTGGGCCGGTTGAACGACTTCAGGTAGTCTTGGTGAAATGTTGGACGTTTGCACCAGCCGGGGTACCATGCTTTGAGCTTCTCGGCCACATGCGGGTCGTCCACTTCAGACTCGACATGTTTCCGAAGGGCAGATGTTATGTCTGCGTCTAGCTCCATCATACGTTGCACGTGTTCCTGTATGGTGTCGACGGTGACGGTCCTCGCGCGAGGGCTGCCAATGAGCCCGGAGAATTGACGGCTGTTACTCCAACCGTCCTTGAGCAGATCATCTTGGGTGGTCGCTTCCGGGTGGTCATTGAGGTATTTGTTCAGGTTTCTCATCCTCTCATACTGCCACCCAGGTCTTCCAGCGATCTTCTCCCAATTTTCAGGAGATGTGTGGACTTGTTCCCGTGGCCCGCAGTAAGACGGCGTACGCTGGAATACGTAGAGGTGTTTAGCCCACTTGGCTAATTGTGGAATGGCTTGGACTGCTGTGGCACCAGTGCCAATGATTCCCACTCTTTTGTCTTTAAGATTCACCATGTCTGGCATTGATTGGCAACCTCCAGTACACGCGTAGTTCCACCGCGCGGTGTGGAACAAGTCCCTGCTGTTGATGAATTTCTCGAGGCCCGGGACGTTTGGAATGCTGGGAGAGTAGAAAATTCCTCCGGCGGGCATAATGAACTGAGCACGGACAGTGAAAACGCCGTTGAGGTGCTGATATTTCGGCCCCAGATCACGACTAAGCGTGACCAGCCACCGCTTCTCGTTTTCGTCCCAATGGGCAGCATTTGCTTTTGTGCAAAACATTCCATTGATGCCATACTTCTCCGCAATGATCTCGACATTTTTTCGGATGTCCTCGCCCTTGGAATAACGATGCTCGGGGACGAATCCTGTCTCTTCAAGAAGTGGAAGGTAGCAGTATCCCTCCACATCGCAGGTCAGGCCTGGGTATCGGTTCCAATACCATGTGCCCCCGAAGCCGCCAGCTTCGTCAATGACGACGATTTCCGACGGTTGAAAGCCAGCGGCAATCAGGTGGTAAGCAAAGAGAACGCCACAGTGACCTGCGCCAAGAATCAAAAAGCGAATGTCAGAACCATCTTGCAATGGCGGAGGTTGCTTTGCAAGATCGTCAAATGCAACCCAGGGATCTCGTTCCAGTTCTTCTAGGAGGGAGTTGCCCCTGAACTTGAGCCGTTCTCCCGGTCCGTCAGACAATGCCTTGAAGCGTTTGTTCCGCTCCATCTCGTACTTGTTCTTCATGCTCGTCAAGGAGGCCATTTTGAGGAATATTTCGGAATAAGAGGAGTTTAAGCGGTGGTATGTATAGCCTTATGAATAACAGCAAAGGGCTTTCTGCACAGGAAGGAGCTGGATTGGTTTCTAAGTCTTGTGCGAGCTGTCCGACACTCTTTATAGGAAGTGGAATTGCCGCCCTCAGCGGATCCCGATTGACATTTCGGATGACTCCAGGAACAGCTCTCTCCATACTACCTCTCCAGTGATGTGGAGGCGCGGATAGTGGAGACTTTACCGAGCCCGGCAATCCCCTTTACGGCTTTCGGATTTTCAAAGTACAGGACCAATCACACCAGACCAAACGCCGATGTAAGTTCCACCTCACCACCATTTGAGCACTTGAGACGTGGGTATCGATGGAGAGATTTCAATTACTACATTTACCTGCAACACGATGCACTTAAATATGAGTGTACGTCGAATTGACGAAGTGGCAAAGCTGTCTGGACATCATCAATTGCCACCACAATCTTTTCACTAACGATTTCCATACACTCGCTCCTGCACAACCGTCGACAATCGTGCAAAGGTGAAGCCTAATTGCTGCGGCATCCGTTGCTCCCATGTGTGGATTGCTCAAAGCCACACTTATTTGGACACTGGGCCGGTTCACATAGTGTTCCGGAAAAGATGAAGGCGCCCCTTCTATTCCCTCGGCGTTGATCATGATGACAACTTCCAGATGTCTCCCAAACCCAATGACCTAATTGAGGATGAGCTGCCAGAGCAGTTCTCCGACTCCCAAACTTCACGTCGGCAAGCTCAAGCAACGGCAGTCTTTGCGTATGCCTCATAGCACTTCAACCCTCATGCAATGCTCTCCGGTTTCATGCAATAGTATGCACGCCCTCAAGAGCAAGCCATATTCTGGCACACGTGGCTCGGACCACTTGGGCATCTCGGCCCGGGGCCAAATTCGGCGCCGACACCTGCGCATGACTGGATCTACCCAGGCCCCTCTCATTGGGCGTGGTAGGCATGCGGACTCCCAATTCCTCGCTAACACCGAGAAGCAAAAACGGTTCCTGTTCCGCACACGATTGAATAAGAACTCCAACACGCCCTGTGGGAGCAGAGACGCGTCAGACGCGGATGCAGTCGAGTATGCCGAATTTCAGGCGCAAATCTTGCTACCAATGCAGGTCGTCAAAGCTTGCGTGCGACCAAGGACAGCCACGGTGCTCCCGGTGTGAGCGTCGGGGGCTCCAATGTGGCTATTCCCCCTTGGTATACAAGTCGCGCACCACCGTCTTCGCCAACCACCACGAACCATGCGAGGCGACGCCGGTGGTCACGCCCCAGCCCGTGCATGAAACAACAGCATCGAACATTTTAGACCTTTCCCTGACAAGTATCATGAGTGCTCACGAACCTAGCCACGAGACATCCGACTTGTTTAGATGCGCAGACCACGTTGGGGACATGGAGTGGTTTGTAGAAAGCTGCGATAGCAGCACCAACACGTTACGGTCTTTTGATAAGCCGCATGACATGGCAGCAACATCTTTGGCAAGCACCGATGTTAATTCAGACATAGTTACCGACTTTATCACCGACATCAATACCCAAATGTCAACGAGGAATAATATCGAATATCCCATACTTGCAGACCACAGCTTGTTACTCTGTCCACGGCAGTCAAAGACGCTTGATGCCGATTTACTCTCAAAGATAATGATTGGGACCATCTGCAAGTATCCAGAAATGCTTGTTGATGGGCTGCAGCTTCCCCCTTTTATTAGTCCTCCATGTCGTGGCGACGAGCCACGTTGTCACGAGTCCGGCTTTCACCAATGCCTACCAACGTCGTTGACAGTATGCGCCACTATTATTCGAATGACGCAAGCAAATGGTCCCAAGGATAAATCGCTCCTTTGGCGCACTATATATACGGAGCAGCAGAGACTGTTGCGCGAGGTGTGTGAGGAAAGGAGATTCCCAATATCATGGTTTGCCTGAGATCAACTGTTTCAATCTGACCACACCAAAGCACGAGTCTTACAACACAGAGAATCTTGTGGCTGCCGTCCAAGCCGTCACACTGTACACAATTCTTCATGTGTCAGATGTCGGTTGTGTTCCAAAGCACTACCTCACGTCGCTTACCATCACTCTAGCTGTAGGCCATCTTCGGCTGTATGCCCCTGGACCCATGGTGGAGACTAACTTGCGACCTTGGATGGTTCAACTCGTAGACACTAGGCTATTCAATACAGCCTCTCAGTGATAGATCGAACGCTGGGCAACAAGATGCTACGCCTGCTCGACTCGAGTGGATCTGCAATGAAAGCATGTCGAGGTAAGATGCCCTTTCCCTTCAGCACTTGATACCCTGATACGGAGCATCAGGAAACTAAATTCTGCAGAATAACATCATTTCTTTATACCTTGAACGAGCTTCTTCACATGGCCGTCTCTCCATCTTCAGTCCTTGGTGGGAGCTCCGTGAAGAGAGTGAACATTCCAAGTACCCGCAGTCTTTGGATGGCCAAGTCAAGCATTGCTTGGCATAGGCAGTATTCAGCTCAGAGATCCAAGAGAAGGTCCCAGGAGCCTCTTAGACTTGCCCAAATTCGGGAGTATACAACACACACAAGTGGGGATCCCAGAACTGAGGATTGGATAAGCGACTTGGATGCCTGGTGTTCAGATCATGATGAATTTGGGGCCCTGATATGGATGGCGACAAAACTGGATCCTGCTTGAGTGGTCTTACCGGTTATATTGAATCAGTCGCCGTGTCCTGATGCCACGTTAATGGCAGTGCGCACTACAAAGAATATGAACGACCCCGAGGCCAGCTATACAGTCAAACAGTGGAGGGCTTGCTTCTATCAAACAGCGAACTCGAATACATATTTAACGTCTTCTACCCTCCTGAAACATTGGTCTCCGATTCACCCTGTGACTCGAAGTACGACAAGGTCAACCAGGAACCATGCAAGTACGTTGTGCACTCACTCCTGGTCTGCTCAAAGTCGTGCGGCTCCCAGCAGATTCCGTCAAGAACAAATTGAAGCATCGAGGGCTGGGACCGGGACAAAGCCTGATTCAGAACAGTGCAAACTGGTGGATGGCCCTGCTAACTCGAAGCCCAAGTCTTCATTGGTAACAAACGTGAAACGGCCGAAAAAAATGAATTACAATGCCTGCTCATTCTTCTTCTACCCAACTATATCGGGGTCACAAATGCTACATTTTGCTTCTATTGCTGGTGAAGATGATAAGTTAAGTATTGCGTAGAAGTTAATAGTTAACATTTGTGGGCCTGGAGGAGGTGTATCTCGTCAGCCCACGCCTGGGCAGGATCTCTAGTTGACATCACCCCCTTCTAGCCATCCATCGCCAATTTCAAATCATTGCTTGCACAAGTTCAGTTTCGAGTCAGCATCCTAAATTTAGATACGCACTCGTCGGCTGTCGCAGAACCACTGTATTGAGTCCTTCGCAACTACCAAACATGTAGCAGGTACCGGCATCTTTCCATTTGCTGCCTCCCTCAAAAATACCAAGCCCAGATACCTAGGTAAGTCGTTTAAAATGGACGAGATGCGGATCAAGAGAGCTCTAGGCCCGCTTCTCAGTCCTTGGAGCAGTCTCCTCATCGATTCAAGAGTAATTACTCAATAAAATTTTTTTTTTCAAAAAAGAATCGTTTTGTGCTTGCAACTATAACACTAAATAGTACCAATGCCCTTTACTTTGGTTTAATAAGCCAGTCGAATTATGTTGCTTCTCGTAATTCTACACTCTGAACGTGCCACAAAGTGAATGCCAATTCCCACAACGCTTGCGTTCGACCCACTTCTGCCCAAACACGATAGTATCAATTTATTGTAGCAATGCTAAGCCTCTCGGGGCGTCCAGGAGGCATGGAGCCCCCTGGTAAACATAAGGAATCTTCGTAGAATTAGTCATGTCTCTCCAGTCCCCGCGAGTAGTCTAACAAGTGCAAACTTACCCGCAGTCATCGGTTAGGGTGGCATGAGGCGCCAGTCGAAAGTTGTAGCGCATCAGTAAGGTTGGCACAAGCTATATACAGTAAGGTCAGGTTATCCAAGTAAAGCATTGTTCACAGTTCTCACCTTTTCGATTTCCAGCCAGCTGATATCTATGAGGCGTGATGCACACCAGTTAGCTGAACCTTAAATCGAAGGACATCATGAAGAGCACTTACTGCGACCGATGCATGTTCGTGACCCGCCGCCAAAAGTAAAGAAGTACCGCTCTGACTGGTGGTCAGCATATCTGTACAATGCAAGCGGATGACATACTTACTCATTCCCTCACTTTCCTTGTCCAGCCATCTTTCGGGGCGGAATGACTCGGCGTCAGAGCCCCATATGCTGGGTTCTCGATGAAGGGCCCAGGCGCTGGTTCCGACCTCTGTCTGTCAAGATTTTAGCACAAGCGTACCGATTGAAGCCAACATAGCCCTATTCTTACCCCCTCAGGAATATAATGACCGTCAAATTTCATTCCACCTGTAGGTACAACGCGATCCAGGGTGAGGCCGACGGATGGGCGCAGGCGCATTGCCTCATAGATTACTGCCTGCAGGTATGCACAAGATTCGGCCTGACGTGCAGTAACAATGGGGCTGAGCTCGCCTCTGGCCGCCTTGTCTTCCAGTTCGGACATCAAGCTGCGGAGTTTATCCGGATTGCGCAATAGATAATGGAAAACAGAGCTGAGCGCAAATGAGGTCGTGTCCGATCCGGCAGTGACGTTTGAAGTCATCATGAAGGCGATGTTCGTGTCGTTCATTTGAGGCTTGCCTCGCTGCACTGCAAGAAGTTTTCCAAGGATATCACGGTCGTCGCCGCCGCGGTCTTTTCTCGCATTTATCTCCCGCCACGCGAATTGGTTGAAGTAGCCATTCCGATTATTAGCTGCGAACGCGAACCAGCCGCCAAAGATTGACTTCAGCTTCAGGTGTAATCGAAAAATCCAAAGAGCACGGGTTAGCCACGCGATGGATTTGAATGTAGCTTTCAGTTTAGCGAACATTCCGTCGTCATCACCAGCTGCGATATAGCCGTAGGGACGGGAGAAACTGATCGATCCAATTATGTCTGTCGACGGACTTAGTGACTGGCTCCGCACTTGCATGAGGTATTGTTGGGACGCACCAAATGCGAACAATTGGAACCATTGTGCGAGATCGATAGTCTGGCCCTTGAGCTCATCGAATTTGTCAAGCAGAGTTTGGACTGTCTCGTCAACGCGTGGCTCAAGTTGGATCATAGACTCCAAGGAGTAGGCCCGCGCGACCAGCTTGCGTTGTTCGCCGTGGACCTTTTCGTTCCTCTCACCAGCGAGATCGAAAGAGCGACCAGCTTTCAGAACACCCATGGACTCGGTCTTGATGAACTTGTTGCCTGCCTCTTTGGTGTGTCAGCGATATTAACAAGAGGCGTGCAGAGACGGCGCCCTCATACTATAAATCTCACGGAAAGCCGTGGGATCAGTGACGCTCCTGTGAACACCAAGTCAGCCTACAATCGCCGAATGTTTAAGGGGGGAAAGAATTCACAGTGCATTCGGCGCGAGTCGAACTACTTTACCGTATTTCTTGTGGTAATTTAGAAGCTCGATATGGGATGCATTTCCAAGTACACTGTTCAATCGGTGGATGCTTGCCAACTTGGCCCAGAATGGCCCGGGTACGTTTGACAGAGGCGAGAAGAACAGTTGATATAAAGCGTAGACGCCTGTACACAACACCGCGATAGCTACACAGGCAGCCCCTGCGGGCGCGGAAAAAGCGACGTTGGTCGGAATCAGCATTTTGCGACTTTCATATATGGGTTCAGATGGTCAGTGGATCTCAAGTGTTGCGACAGCTCCATGAATGAATCGTGAAGGCGGCCTGGGGACTCTTTTATCCCTGAATGAAGTTCGTACGTATTGACCAGTTTTGAGGCTTCGGAGTTAGCAAGATCGCCCTGCATCTTGATGAACGGAAATCAAGCATCCGGCAATCCACTAAATCATCCATGTGTGCACAACTTTAGTGCAGTGACGGTGGGTGGTCCCTTGTGATCATTGATCAAGCACAACGTCTCCCAAGTCATCCAGTTTCATGAGGATTCCATTGGCCAAGTTAGCCATCAAGTCTTGTCCCTCAAATCTTGTTTTGCAGAGTACATTGTAGAGAACAGTGGAGCTGTTCTAGGATATACGAAGATCTGTAGAATGCCCAGCTAAATCATATGGAAGAGTGACCTCCGAAAATGGTGGAAAAGGATGTATCTGTAGGGATTAATGGCTGTACACGTTGACAATGACGAATTAGGTAAAGAATACGACTTTGCACAGTATGCAAGCATGAGGTTTGACGCGAATCACCGATCGGGGCCGACGCCTTGGACGATCGACGCGAGACTCGAGACCGGCCCCAGCCCGCCTTGGCCTATCGGCAGTCAACGGTTGTGCTCAGTGCCGAACCCCAGAACGCGGAGTCACACGTGACACATTCCAACGGTCTTTTCCATCTCGCGCCCAAAATGAATGTTGACATGATGCTTGCCAATCCGGCCATGCAACACGTACACCTCCTTTGAACGTGTCTGGAATAAGGGGTCAACTTGCGCCCCTCTGGATTGGCTGTGGGCGGTTGGTGGTCCCCGAGGGTATCCAACTCGTTGTAACGTCAGAGTCAATTGACCAGAGCCGCTGGCTACAGATATCCTCTGATCCCATCTTTGTTCCCTCGGCACCGCTATTTAGTTTTCACACTCCCGTTGTTGGTACTGCATGTATATTTCCGTAAACCCTGGAAGTTAGATCATTTACCGCTGTATGAGTATGAAGGGGCCGCAAACGCCTCCGGATCATTGTATCCGGATTAAGAGCGGAACCACTACTGTTCCTAAGTCTGAAAATGAGCAGCCACGAGTCTCCAAGGTTCAGCTGATTTCAGCTCACGAGCCTTCACGACGTGGCCTGACCAACCGCATTGCTCTGGCATCAGCGAAGAAACTATTTTCAATCCTCTGGGTGGAGAAAAGGCAGTGAGTGTGAACAACCTGCGCGCGCGTGTTCGGTGTCGTCAATCCTGGTCTAGGGTCCAACCCTTGAATCCGGGACATGCAAAATGTACGATTGGTGCCCCGCCCAGGCGAAATTCGCACCCATCAACTCAAGCCTCCCGAAGTCATTCAACATCTGACCCCTCAGTGGCTCAAGCAACAGCCCTAATCTTTCCGAGAAATGTCATATATTAGAGTCTCACTCACTCGGGGCTCTTGATTATGGGTGTACCCATCGATACAGCCCTGCAATGGGAGCGGGAGCGTAAGTACCAATTGCCGAGCGGGGAGCGTTTCCCGAGAGCACTGCTCGATTTTGTGACCTGCCACTTCGCCAAGCTCCGCACCAAAGACTGGGACACCAGGATGAAGGAATACTGGAACCCAAATGAGAACGACATACGAGATAACGAAGAATACTGCGCTTTCAAGTCCAAGTGGAGGACAGGCTCACTTGACCTCCGGGCCATGAAAAAAGTCATGTTCCAAAATGATATCCAAGCCTCACTTGCAAGACCGGGTTTGGGGCGTTGGGCAACGGCTGAACCTGAAGCTGAAGCTGAGAAATACATTCGCGACACCATCGAAAAGTGCCAGCAATCACGTCACGACGAATTCCATGGTTTCATGTACCTGCCCAGTGAGATCCGCGACATAATATACCGCTTCGCCCTTTTCAGGGCCAAGGTTGTCGTACCGAATAGCAGGCATGGCATGGGGACCCAGGCATATGAAGTCGTCGAAAACTACGAAAGTTTCGATGGATATTATTACAGGCGTTACGAAGGAGCCAAACAACAACTTCACGCAATGAAGTACAGCCACTATATAATCCCTCTCGGCCTGATCCAAGGGGTGAGTCGAGCTGTACACGACCAAGCTGCGCGGATCTACTTTGGCAGTAACCAGTTCATCTTCCCTGCCGGCTCCTTTGTACATCCTCGATATTGCAATTTGCGCACCGCCTTTGAAGCTCATGGCGGAGACCGGTTTCAACGTGACATCGACAACCGTATAAACAATGCCCCATTACTTCGTGACGTGAGTTACACCTTCGACATGCGAGACCACCCGATCGACGACCACGCGAACCTCTACATGAATTATGGCATCAAGATATCCGTTGACAACGGCAGGCGTTCACGTGGCGAGGCGCTGCAAGCGCTCCATGATGCCAAGGCGCACGCCCTGGAGATCGATTGGGCCGAACGTATCGACAGCATCAAACTCATGACCTTGGACCGCCTGGTCCTGGACTTCACTGAATGCTACTGCCCTATCGGATGCTGTCGTAAGGTTCAGTGGGTGGTGGATCGCTTCTTACATGAGGGTCCGCCTCCCGGGACTGCTGACACAGAAGATAATGCATACTCCTCATATGACTGGTTCAATCGCCCACCACGGGTGGTTGAAGTTATGGGTTTCGTGGACAATAAAGAAGAATCAAGGGCTATGGTGAAGTTGAGACGGCTAATCGGGTCAATGATATGCCTCGTCAAGTCTGATGAGGTCCTGAATGATACTGAACGCTCGATGCGGGAACTTCTTCTGAACGATTGAGAAGGATTGGTGATCATGGCAGCACAGTGATTGAGGAACACAGAGAGGACTTTTATATCTATTTGTCGTGATGCTTCACATCATAATGTCACTTCGATGGCAGAATACGAATGACTTGACTTAGTCAGATTTGCTCGCTTGGCTCCTCCGTGACTCAACGGTACTGGTCAATCTAGTCATAGTACGTCTGAGCTACTCCGGCGATAATCTCCTTTTCACGCTGGTTGACCACCCCGGTGCGGAACCGATGATCTTTGGCAATGCGCGCCCGGGCCCATTCTGCAACTCACATAGCGACGATCAGCAAAGCATCCGCGAATCCTGTCAAGGAACCATCCTGTCAAGGAACCATCCTATCACCACATACCTTCAGCAGTCACCTTGCGCGCAAATCTCTCCTTCTCACTGCGTTGCCCGAGCCCTATACGCTTCAACAGCGGGCTTTCCACTGGCTCAAGTATAATGTTCGCCTCTGTCACCTGTCAATCACCTGCTTGGGACCGCAAGCCATGCGTTCTAGAACACTTCAAACATGATGGGTGGGGAACCCTTCGAGGAGAGAGATGGGACTTGCCTGGTCGTGCAAAGTATATCAGGCTCAGCCGCGGCCTGTCAGCCTGGTCTTCAGGCGGGCGTATGACGCGGTGTACTGTGCTCTTGAGGTATCCGCCACTGAGGAACTCGAGTGCGTCGGCTATGTTTACAATGACCGCGTCTCGGGGCGACCTGACGTATTTCCATCGTCCCTCGGGCGTCTGAACTTGCAGACCTGCGACAGGTTGATGGAACAGGAAGGTAAGCGTGTTATAATCGGTGTGGCCTTTAGCCCAGATGTTGTCCGCTGCGGCATCCTCCTCCCTCGTGCGCGGGAAGTACCGCATATATCGAAGATACTCGAGCCCCTCGGCCTCATACCGATGCCGCCGCACGAAGAAATCCTCGTCCTCGAGCTCCAATACAGACGCAAATAGCCGCAGCAGCGGGAGAAGCAGTGCATCGTGCACTCTGCGGGAGAAGTCCCGGATCTCGTCCCAGTGATCGATGACTGGCTGCGGGTGCGGCCGAGTGTGCTCGGGAGTGAACTTAGGGATGTTGTACCGCTCGTCATTATCCCTTGCCGATAGCTTACCTGTCGACTGCGGCTTATAGCCTCTAAAGTCACCGGTGGCCGTGTCGCACTGATATTTGAGTTTCTCCTCCAGGGGAAGGTCTAGCACTGCTTGGCATAGTGCGTACTGTCGCCGGACTTCCTCGTCTGTGAAGCCATGGCCTACCACATAGAAAAAGCCTTGGTATAACTTTCGTCAGTCGGCGTCGTCACGGCGAGGGATGAGTTCGCTGCAGCGGACCATTTTTGTTGATGAAGCTGAGCACCTGCTCTGCCAATACCTGCTTCCCGCCTGGCTGGTCGAGCTTCGAAAGATCGAGAGCTTTTAAATCTGCATATTCCACTAAGAAATGGTTAGTGTTTTCGACCAAAAATGGAATTACATACACATACGATGTTCCTCGGTCTCCTCTGGGTATTCGTAATTCGGGAGGTCGTGCGCTGTCCTTGCAGGGGACATAATGAGATCTGGGAAATTCAATTGTACATTCAAAATGCTTTTGATTTATTAGGACTGCAATTAGGAATTTCAATAAATTATCCCAACAGATAGCCATCAGATCGGTAGAAGACTGGCTCTCAATATGCTACTGCAACCCCTCAGATGGTGTCATGGCCTCCACATAAGGCGAGCCAACATCGAACATGCAACGCACCAATCAACGAAGGCGAAATGCCGTGAGAGCTGCGAGCCACCCAGATCCATTTTACAAGCGACAAGCTCTTATCGATGGTATCATGAGGATGCCCGTTGCGAGACGCAAAGTTCTATCATCTACCATGTATCTCCGGCAGGCATCGGGTCGTTCAAATAGGTGGGAGCTTCTGCCCTCAAGTACTAATATACCAAGGCAGGGCGAAATCTTCGACGTGTCTCTTGTCCTACTTGACTATTGCAATTTTCCGCCTGTAACTCACCATGAAAGACTCAAATGGCCCACCCGCCGGCGTGTCGGCGTTGGAGCTGCCTCCTGCAGCCTCTTCTTCAAGCGATGGGTCGGCGAAGAAATCCCTGCGAAGGAGAATTCGGGCCGTCGTATGGGACACATTCGAGAGGACTCACGAGGAACGCCATTTCATTGCAAAGATCGATTTCTTCATTCTCACTTGGGCGGGTTTTACTTATTTCAGCAAGAATTTGAACACAAACAATATCTGTCGGTAAATGAATTGGTAGAGTCTGCGAACTCTCAACGCTGACAGCTTCCCAGCCAATGCATATGTATCGGGAATGAAAGAAGAATTAAACGTCGTTGGAAATGAATACCAAACGTGAGAGGTCAGACACCCAAACAAAAAGGTCGCGCTTGCTAAATACCTAGGACTTTGCAGCTTCACTACGATGTGGACAATGTGAGCAAACCGCCGTGGGTAACTTTGAAAATGCCACATGCCAACTGACGAGAACAGAGGCTACGTTGTTTCACAAATACCGTCACAGATAATTTGCACCAGAGGTTGAAGCTCACTTGTGGCTGCTCGTGAGCTCGCGTCATTACTGACTGTATTTATAGTTCGACTTTCGATATGGTGCCCCAGCTGGGAATGTATGTTTTCTGAGAACTTTTAATCTCCTTGCTTCAGGTTCTCTACGTCTCGGGCCGCTCGCCGTGGAAATATCTGACTTAATCTTTGCAGTATTCTGGGTCATAGTCACATTCGCAACTTCTTCCGTCAAAAACACTCATCAGTTATACGCCTGTCGCTTCTTGGTGAGTTATTGATTTTCCCTCCACAGGCTTAACCCAGCTTACTAACGATAAATCGGTAGGTCGGACTCGCAGAAGGCACTTTCTACCCAGCGGTTCATACTGTTCTTGGAGGCTGGTATACAAAAGAAGGTGAGGAAGTAGAACTTGCTATCTCATCCGAGGCCGCATCACTGATACGTCCGAGCAGAGCTAGCCAAAAGAGCGTGTATATTTTTTGCAAGCGCGTTTGTTGGCTCCATGTTCAGTGGATATTTGGTTTGTACCCCGAGATCTGCGCGCCTCCGGTAAATAGCTTTCAATAACACGCAGAATAGCAAGCAGCCCTTTATACAGGAATGGACGGTGTTCACGGGCTCGCAGGCTGGAGATGGCTCTTCGTATTTGATGGCGTGATCACGTTGCCAATGGCTCTTTGGGGTAGCTTTCTCTCCCTGAACTTGTCGCAGTGAACGTATGACGATTGACATCTGTCCAGCCTTCTACGCACTACCAGACCTACCCAGTAACACTCGGGTACATTGGCTGACCGCCAAGGAGAAAGCTCTCGCTCTTGATCGAATGAAGCGGGCGGGTAAACAACTTGACGAGCCGTTCACGTGGCAAGGACTCAAGCGCATTCTGAGGAAGTGGCATTTCTGGGTCTACACGATCTATTATACGTGAGCACAAGCCCGAAAGAAAACTTTCGCGGTTAAATGTCTATCTGACAAGTACTCTAGGTTCTTTATTTGCAGCGAGAACATTGGAAGCTACATGAACTTGTGGCTCAAGTCCCTTAATCGGTATAGCCGTTACATGGTCTGTTTCAGAAAAGTTTCCTCTAACATGACTGCAGATACACGGTACCAGAGATCAACACCTACCCTACTGTCATAAACGCAATCACAATTGTGACTACACTTTGTTATGGCTGGACTAGCGACTCACTGCAAGTTCGCGCACCAATTGTCTACTTTTCACTCACGGTCTGCTTCTTTGCCGCCCTGAATTTGGCCATCTGGGATGGCGTCCCATTCGGACTCAAATGGGCATCATTTTATCTTACCGGGTATGTGCTTTGTTATGTATGATTGATTGGTAACTGACTATCAAGCTTCAAGCTTCGCGCAAGGCTCGGGTCCTGTGTTTCTCGTAGGTCTACATCCACATTGTCTAGTTTCAGGCGCAAAGCTGACATTTTAAAAGACTATGGTCAACGAGCACTGTGCTGGAGATAGTTTGGAAAGAAGGATCATTCTTGGCTCGACCAATTCGGTAGCGTGAGAGGACATTCCATGCATTCTCCTATCCTTAACATATACAGCTATTTTCAGCACAACGCTAACGTTACCTGCAGATACGCATTCAACGCATGGATCCCGTTGCTAACTTATAATACAACATACGCCCCGCGATTTCTGATCGGAAACTCAACGACTGTTGCATTCATAATGTGCGCGGCGCTGACACTGTCGCTCGCCATTTATCTGCAGAAGAGAGAACGCATCATGCACCCTCCGCGAGAAGTGCCTGGTTCGTCCCAGAGATCGTCGATCCCATGTGATTTACAGCAATGGAGGTTGCGTTGACTGCGTAGCAGCCTACTGTCAAGCGATCACGGGTATATTGATAGCCAGGCAACTTGAACACATTACTTTTCCCCCTTCTCCCTATCAACAACAAAAAAACCCAGAGACACAGATATCTCATTTACTCTGTTCCACCAGGAGCTGTGGTAGGGTTTGCCGCGGTAGGACTCGGTGCGGCAGAAGACGATGCGGCAGAGAGAGGCATTTCGAACGGGTCGTCTGCCTGTTCTTGGGACAAGTGATATTTTGTAGTGTTGTGGACTAGGGTGACCCCAATGTCGTTAGTTGCAACTAAGGTGGCGAGCCTAATCTCAAGTGCTTACCTTCGGGCTCCTTCTCGTCGGTCGCGGTCCTTCCACGAGGCTGACGCCGGTCGGCCATAATCACCGAGGAATGGCAGGAGGTTGGCTGTGGCTGTGTACAATCTGCGATAAAGAGACTTGTGCTGCCTGCACTGGGGCTTTGTGTAGTGACGATCGTCAAGGTTGTGCGTAAGTCGAGGATCGTGGTGGAGAGTGTTGGAAGCTAGGTGCGGGCGGTTGCCTGCCAGGGGAAGGGCGACAGGTACGTACCTGCTCGGATGAGCGGGCTCGTGGCGTATCGTGGAAGAAGAGGACTTAGGCGACTCGCCAAGCTTAGGTCACAGTCACTTTCCCATCTTTGTACGGCTCAGATATTTCTACTCTTCAACCAGTCTCATAGACCCTCCTCCTTCAGATCTGATGCCAACTAAAGCAAAGTTTAGACAAGATATTGGAGCAAGTTGTCGGAGAGCAGGAGAACAGATAAACACCATAAAATGCTCAGTCACTCGTCAAGGTTTGGTCCCGCCTCTGCCTCGGAGATCTTGCGTGCCACAGACGCATGTAAATCGCTCAGTAGGTTGTTTGTATCAAGGAGGCTCTCGTCGGTGAAGACGGCCTGGTACGCTGGATTCATAATTGCGGTAATTATGCCCACTCGAAATTGATGTATGCCTGCGTTGGCAATCTTGTCCCCTGTCTTGCGACACTTTGCTGGTCGATGCTGGTCGTCCTCATCACCGCTGACAAGGTCGATGACAACAGCTGGAGACAGTCAGTATTTGCCTTGGTTAGAGGGAGGGGTGGTGGGGAGGAGCCTAACCTTCCGGGTGCTTGCGCTTGGGTCGACTAGCAGTCGTGAGCGTCGCCTCACCCTTTGCCCTGACAGTCTTCTTGGCAGCCTTGTCGGTAGTCTTCTTGGCAGCCTTGTCGGCAGTCTTCTTGGCAGCCTTGTCGGCAGTCTCGTCGGCGGTGTCGTCGGCGGCGTCGTCGACGGCGTCCCTAGTGGTCTCGAGAGCGTTGAGCGCGGTGGAAGTCTCCACGGCTAGGCACCTCAGGTTTGGGCTGAACAAGTTGCGCATCTCGGCAGGGGTCATGTCGCCCAGTCTCCGGAATGGCCCGTTGATTATGCGGTTGAGTGTGGTCGATGCTATCTATATCTTTGTCAGTACTCCTAGAGGTTTGAGGAAGGGCAGGATGCATCATACATTGCGGGATGCTTGGGGTGCTGCCTGTCGGTTTTGATTGTTGCCTCGGCTGCCAACGTTGGCGATAGGGCTGGCGACAGGGCTGGTAAAAGGGCTGCTGAAGGGGCTGGCGAGACGGGCATCACGCCTGCTCAGGTTACGACGGGGACGCGCCATGATTGACCATGCTCTTGCGTTGGTTGTAACGAGTGTGTGGGTGAGGTGAGGGAGTGTGAGGAAGAAATAGGAGGAAGAAGTGTGACCGGCCTGAAAAGGAAGCAGTTGATAGGGGCTGGCGGGAGGAAGTCGAGTGGCCCGTCCCTGTATGCCCCTTCCTCGACGCGCCGCTACCTTCCTGACAGGACAGCACTCTTTAGCTCTGGTGCTGCGTCACTGTGGCCTTTTCCTCTCACGTCAGTCGAGTTCAGACATCGTAGTCGTTCTTTTCGATCAAATCTTCGAACTCACCTCGTGTCTGCGTTCACCGGCATCCTCACGTACGCCCTTGCGCGCTCTCACCGCCATGGCCAGTCGCGGCCGCCGGCCAGTATGGCATGACGCACTCAGCCTAGAGTCTACTCGCCGCCATATCAACGCTGCTGGGGGGCATGCCGCGATCGTCAACGACAATATCATGCGTCTCTGTGCTCCTGACGACAACTTTGACCAAGAGAGCCGCGATCAGGAACTCGCCGCTTCTGCTACCTGCCTCCACGAAGACTGGGAAAGGATGTATCGGAGCTTCGAAGCCGCCAGGTTCGTGTCCTACCTTCCTACAGCAACTTCTGGGCGACGTGGTCTAACGAAGTCGAATTAGCTGTCGTGACCACGAGATCTGCGAGATGCCCGGATTCGACGCTGCCATCACGCTCAACCTACAACTAGCGGTGAATGACTCCGACGCAGCTCGTGTGCAGGAGCTGGTCGGTCCCTGCTTTTCATAATACGTCGCAGGCCTCCAGGAAGAAGTCGAGCGCCTCGCAGCGGAGGAGAGCATCCTGCCACGCCCCAATCGATCACGTAGGACACCCTCAGAAACTCTCGCTTTACAGAGTACTGACTCAACTACAGATGGTACATCCAAGTCGCGGCACGCTGGCGTCGATGCTATGATCGAACTACAGCCTCAGGCGAAGGCCAAGGTCAAGGCCGCCATGGAGCCGATCCTACAGATGTTCCTGTCCCCAGGCTTCATCCACCGCATCGAGGCTGCCATACAGCAAGGTCACTTTGCCATCGACCCCCGGATACTCTGCGTCACGGCATTTGCACCGACTCTACAGTTGTCGTTGCAAGAATTGCTCCGGAGGAAGCCAAACACCAGCCATACTCTCAGGCACCGCAAAACTGGTCGCTATGTCAGTTGCCACAAGTTGATCGGCATAGACACTACCGAGCCAGACAAGGTAGATACCAGCCTCGAGGCGGATCACAAATGTGGAAACAACCCATGCATATACCCAGCACATATCATCTGCTCTGATCACCCTACCAATATGGGTCGCAATGGCTGCCATGATAGAGCGAGGTATCTACTGGCATGTGGTAGCGATATCCCTCTGGTATGTGCGGTACATCGTGGCAACGAATGTCTTACTGCAAGTGCGGCCATCGGTGCCTTCAATCACACAATTGCATGTTGGATGTACTACAACGGGTATGCATCACTCAACGAAGTACCTAAGATTATCCTGCGCCATCTGCAGAGAGATCATCCCTCCATGGATAATGAGCTGAGGACACTTGAGATTGTACCTGGTGCGAATGGCCAAGTTGCGCGGTTGAAGCATGTCGGCACCTTCAGGTCTTATGTTGACGCAATACTCGGCGTGTAGGATCAAATGATTAATGCTCGTTGTAGACACGAGTCTAGAATATCAAAAAGGATTATAAAGTCAACGCATTCTCGAAGCAATTCTTGTCTCTGAGCTATGTCCACATAGCTGCACGGGGCTACAGACGTCGACAACCGGAAGGGAACTTGAAGACCCGGATCTCCAAGGCGTATTCCGTCCTTTGGCTAAATCTCTTCTCCACAACCGCTACAGAGCTGCAGGTCTCCAGTAATTCCTTATCAGTACATCCTCATCGAGTTTATCTTCAGCCTTTGGCCGCAAATACCTTACCCTGGTCGTCCACGACAAGTTCAAGCGTCATAAATACTATAAGTCAAAATCAACTAGAGGTATAGGAGGTTCCTACTCCAAATAACCTAGCCTAGTAGCTAACAGCTAAATAGTCTAGGTTATTTTATAAACCAAAATCGAAGTATCGAGTCTACTGAGATTACTATTATATTAGGCTGCCTAAATTTTGGTTATTTCAACTCTTAAGTTATTAGGTTATACTAGTGTTATAAATATTAGTTAGAATATTAGTAACTTATATAGTAGGACTTATACCCTAGAAGCTAACTTTTAATATAGTATGGAATTAGGTCTACTATTAGCGGGTGTATAATATATAAGAATTAAGGCCTCTATTAGAAGCCTAAGAAACTTACTTAGAGGGTAAAATATTATTTTAATAGAGTAACTACTCTTTATTATAATAATAGTTAGACCTTTTATTTAATTTTAGGATAATATTAGTAGAGCTAGTATTAGGATTAATTATATATTTACCTACTTTAATAGTTTCCTATAGAAGGATATATTAGATTAGGTGTTAGGGATAGGTATTAAGTATACCTACCTTATTAGAGGTTTTAATATCTTAGCTATCCTAACGGAACTTATATCCACACTCCTAGTCTAGCTTATACTGGTCTTAGGTAAGCTAGTTAATTTAGTATTAAGTCTAATCTCTACAATTTAATAGTACCTAGGTAAATAGCGTATAGAAACCGAGCGGGACTATAATTATTATAACGGTACAGGCTTATAAGTGCTGGATTCCAAGTTTAGGGAACTTAGAATTATAGTCTTTTAACCAAGGCGACTGCACAATACTTATTACTACAGGTTCCGTCTTAATTCCAAGTTAACCAAGGGTAGGGGTTCAAGCCCCCCTATTCAAAAGTCTTATTCGGGCAGTCAGGTTACTAGTAACTACAGGGCCAAAACCATTTATCTTAGTTAGACAGCTTAATTAAGTCACTAGGCCCGTCCCGTTTAAGATTTTCAGGCCTCCTATAAGCTACGTGCCGACGGAAACCGCACAATTAGCTTCCTCTAGCCTTACGAATTGAAGCTCAAGAAGGCCTTAGGGGGGGGGTTGTGACGGTACAGGCTTATAAGTGCTGGATTCCAAGTTTAGGGAACTTCGAATTATAGTCTTTTAACCAAGGCAACTGCGCAGTACTGCAGGTTCCGTCTTAATTGTGGATATATCTAAGAGACTAGCAATACAAGGACGTACTCAATAGCATCCCGTGCGCAGACAAATTCATTTCGAGATGAATTTCACTATGACTTCCTTACTCGGGAACTTTTTCTGCTCGAGCTTCTTATACATGTCCTTGTACACCTAGTCACTGTGATTAGCTTTCTCCGCAGCTGTCTCAAATTTGATTCCTATTAGTTGTTAGTATTACACCAAGTAGTATTATGAGTGTTACATACTCAGCCACTCGATTCTATCCAACATTGTCTTCAGACACAGTGCTTTGACTTGGTCGCACTGGTGGTGTAGCTCCAAGTGGTTCAGGATTGTCTTTGGATGGATCCCTTGGCGATACTTCGAGTGTGGGTCGGTCGATTTGGCCTGTGTTGGCTACCGGTCGGCGCCAGGCAGGCAGCGATGGATATCGCTGATGCAGAGCATGCAAAACACCCCACCGTAGCCTCCCATCTCTTCATCCATCAAAGAGAAAATCTCATTTGCCTGGTGTCCCACAAGTCACTTTTTATAGAGTTCCTCCTCCATGGCTGCCAGATTAGTCTCATGGGTGCCGTTCTTGCGAGTCCGTCTGTTTCCCGTAAGGACCAACTGCGTACGGAGCTTCAATTTCTCGACTTTGTCGGGAGTCAGGATGGTAGGGGTGCCGCTTATGTCTGGAAGCTTAGCAAGGTCCTTCCGAAGCTTGGCGAAGTCTAGACTGCCGCCATTTCCCGTTCGACTTGCAAGGTGCTGGCGTAAAGTCTGAGCATTTGTTTGTACTAGACATAGCTGGCCGTCAGATACTTCAGAGGAATTAGCAGGCTCATCAAAGTCATCCGAATCAGCAAGCTCATCACACTCGTCAGGATTGACGAATTCGATCTTGTAGGTTCATAGTTCCCTATCCGCAAGGTTGTTAACCTCCACAAGAGCACAAATATCTGCTAGGGGTACTTTGCTAAGTACGGTATACCCATGGAAGTACATCCAGTATATAAATTAGTGGTCTTCCTATAGTATAGCTGCGGACCCGGTGTGACAAGGGGGCTTGTGTTTGAGGCATCGTAGGGGCACCGGCTCGCCATTTGCTAAGAGCTCCTTCATCTTGTTGTAGCAGGATAATTGCTTGCTGTGAAGCTCGCGCTTCTTATCAAGTGGGTAGAGGTGTGTAGTGTGTAGGCACTAATTGTTGAGGCACACTATCCCTGTCTACAGATCAGGATTCTCACCGGGGTAGCCACCGAGGGCGACAAACGCCTGGAAGTTCGCAGAGTGGCCCTCACAGTGTACATCGCGCGCCAAGGCCCATCCCTATATAAGCAGTCGGCTAAGGGGGATTTCTAATACGTCGCGATGGGTCCCCGACATGCAGACTACCATCGGGTCACTAGTGAAGTCGCCACGCTCAAGGGCCGCTTCGACACGGTGTAGGAATCCCTCAGATGAAAGATACCCTCTTATAAGATAGCGTCCTACTCTCCTAGAAGATACCCTCTGATAAAGTACCCTCTGATAAAATACCCTCTTATAAAATACTCTCCTGCCCTTTAATAGGATACCCTCTTATAGGATACCCTCTTATAGGATACCCTCTTATAGGATACCCTCTTATAGGATACCCTCTTATAAGATACTCTCCTACCCTCCTATATAATACCCTCTGATAGGATACTATCATATATAATAAACCTATAAGACAATTACCTATAGTTTAGTACTAAACCGAGAACTTTAATCTCTGAGTTCCCTAGTGTATGTGTACGTACCCTCCGCTTTTACGGGTGTGAATATCTGATTTGTACTGAATAGTAGGAAAATAGTCCTAGAGAAACAACACATCATGCACCCCCCGCGAGAAGTCCCGGATCTCGTCCTAGCAATCATGGGTCCTCTAGGCTTTAGCCATGGCATTTACGGCAATACCCACAGCGTAAGCCTTGCCCATATGAGGCAGCTTGAAGAGACAATTAGGGCGAAGGTGGAGCCTGTCAGATATTATCCAGCCTAGCCCCTTAATCGGAATCCGAAGAAATGACTGTAATTTATCTTACATAGATCGCAGAGTTTATTGTGAATCAAGAATGCAACAGAAATAGATTAAACTTATATCACCTATATAGTATGTATAGCGCTAAAGAAAACATTGCCTCTCAACCACACTAGCACTTATGCCCAAGCAGGGTCAACTAAAAAGCTCGTATCATCGGTCCACAACGCTGTAGCATCATAATCGTTATTGGTTCCCCCGTTGCTCGCAATCCAGCCAACAAGGCCGTAGTGACGGATAAAGCGTGTAGGGAATTCGAAGGAGCGGAGTGAGATGCCTTTTCCGTTATTCCCAGGTTGCGTACAGAAGGTGGCGTCTAGGTTGAACTGTGCAGCATTGGTGGTAGGGAGGGGATTGACATATAGCACAAAGTTGATCTGGCGAATATAAGAACCAGGAGTGTCATGACTCTCAAACGAGAAGCAGGTGGCATTATTAAGAGCCAGCCCTGGCCGCACTGTCCAACTCGACTGCTGCTTCAGGAGTGCGGAACTTGAAGTTAATACTTCTGTGAGAGTCATTTGGGTAGTACCTGCATGGGAAAGATACCGTGTGGTCAAGCTCGGCGTAGTGTCCTGAAATGAGATAGAGCTGCCGGGACTTAGTGCAGTCCCGGTTGCCAGCGGGGCCGAAGATGTTGAACTGGAACTGGAGCTGCTGCTGCTGGTGCTCGAATGTGTGCTGGAGCTTGAACTGCTGCTGCTGGTAGTCGAATGCGTGCTGGAGCTGGAGCTGCTGCTGCTAGTGCTCGAATGTGAACTGGAACTTGAACTGCTACTGCTGGTGCTCGAATGTGAACTGGAACTTGAACTGCTACTACTAGTGCTCGAATGTGTACTAGAACTGGAACTGCTACTGCTTGTAGTTGAATGTGTGCTGCTGCTGCTGCTGCTACTGCTGGTGCTTGATACCGTTGAACTTGAACTACTCGAGCTGCTGCTGCTAGATGTTGTAGCGGCTGTGGTCGAGCTGCTGCTGGAGCTACTACTGCTAGATGTTGTGGCGGCTGTGGTCGAGCTGCTGCTGGAGCTACTAGAGCTGGACGTCGTGGCAGCTGTGGTCGAGCTGCTGCTGGAGCTGCTGGAGCTGGACGTCGTGGCAGCAGTACTTGAGCTGCTGCTCGAGCTGCTGGAGCTGGACGTCGTGGCAGCGGTACTTGAGCTGCTGCTCGAGCTGCTGGAGCTGGACGTCGTGGCAGCGGTACTTGAGCTGCTGCTCGAGCTGCTGGAGCTCGAAACGCTGGAGCTGGACGAGCTGCTGGTCGATGTTGTGGATGGGGTTGTTGAAGGTGTTGTTGATGGAGTTGTCAATGGAGTTGTAGAAGGCGTCGTGGACGGCGTCGTGGACGGAGTTGTCAATGGCGTCGTCGATGGCGTGCTCGAGATAGTTGAGCTGGCCGAGCTACTGGCCGAGGTTGATGGAGTTGACGAGGAGGCCGGGCCTGTTGAAGTAGTCGATGTCAAGAAGGACGTTGCCGACCCCGTCGACGTCGAGCTGAATTGCGGCAGAACAAGGATCGGCACCCATAGTTGATAAGTCGCGCCCAAGGTCGTCTGCACGTCCAATGTCACGGTGAAAAGCCCGATAGGAAGTGAAATGGAACCTTGCAAGTCCGCGCCGAGGACGCCGCCTAGTCTCAAGTATGAGGAGGGTGGAAGATTGGGGTACGTCAGACGCGCAATTGTGTCGGTTGGATTGCGAAGGAACTGCAGAAGAGGAATCGTCCAGGGTATACCTTGTGTGACATCTTGTTCAGGAATGCTGCTTGCGCTCGCGGAGGAGGAGGAGCTCGTGGTTGCTGTGGATGACCAGCCTGAAGATGTGGTTCCAGAAGATGTCACTCCGGACGAACTGCCTCCAGAAGAAGGCGCTCCAGAAGACGTCGCTCCGGACGAACTGGCTCCGGACGAAGTCGCTCCAGACGAAGACGGTCCAGAAGACGTTGCTCCAGAAGACGTCGCTCCGGACGAACTGGCTCCGGACGAAGTCGCTCCAGACGAAGCCGGTCCAGATGACGTTGCTCCAGAAGAGGTCGCTCCAGAAGAGCTAGATGGTGTTCCAGTAGCTGTGCCTGATCCACTCGTAGGTGTTGTTACTCCGGAAGGCGTCCCCGCAGACGTGCTGACAGATGTGCCAGATCCGCTTGTAGGTGTCGTTGCTCCAGATGTAGGGCCAGTAGACTGGCTTGTAGGCGTGCTAGACGACGCGCTAGAAGACGAACCAACAGAAGTGCCACCGGACGTGGTGGTCCCTGAAGATGTGCCGGCAGATGTTCCTGATCCAGTCGATGGTGTATTACTGGATGTTGTTCCTGATCCAGTCGACGAGGTGTGGCTGGATGTTGTGCCTGATCCAGTCGACGGAGTGTGGCTGGATGTTGTGCCTGATCCAGTTGACGGCGTATTGCTAGATGTTGTTCCTGATCCAGTCGACGGAGTGTGGCTTGATGTTGTTCCTGATCCAGTTGACGAGGTGTGGCTGGATGTTGTTTCTGATCCAGTTGACGAGGTGTGGCTGGATGTTGTGCCTGATCCAGTTGACGAGGTGTGGCTGGATGTTGTGCCTGATCCGCTTGTAGGTGTCCCAGTAGATACGCTCGTGGGTGTACTAACGGATGTGCTCGTCGGTCCACCAGTAGACGGGCTGGCAGATGTTCCAGTAGACTGGCTGGGGGACGTAGTAGCTCCTGTGGACGTGCTCGCAGATGTGCCGGTGGACACACCACTGGGTGTGCTGGCGGACGTCCCGGCAGATGGGGTGGATTGAGCAGATGAGCTTCTAGAGCTGCCTGTGCCGCTGGTCTGCGTGCTAGCCGATGACACGCTACCAGATGATCCAGTCGACTGTCCCGTAGATGTGCCAGTTGAAGCTCCTGTGGATGCGCCGGTCGATTGGCTCGAAGGCGAACTGGCAGACGTGCCAGTTGACGCTCCAGAAGATTGGCTAGTAGACGCGCTAGTAGATTGGCTCGCTGGAGTACCAGTCGACCCGCCGGTGGACGCACCCGAAGGCGTGCTGGCAGACGTGGCTCGTGTAGACGGTGTGGCTCCAGTAGACGGTGTGGCTCCCGTAGACGGTGTGGCTCCCGTAGACTGACTGATAGACGAGCTGCCCCCAGTCGACTGACTGGCAGACGTGGCTCCCGTAGACGGTGTGGCTCCAGTAGACGGTGTGGCTCCCGTAGACTGACTGATGGACGAGGTGGCCCCTGTAGACTGACTGCTAGATGTAGCTCCCGTAGACTGACCAGTCGATAGGCTTGAGGGTGTCCCAGTAGACGGACTGCTGGATGGTGTGGCTCCCGTAGATATACTTGGTGCGGTGGCAGACGCAGTGGAAGCCGTAGGGGCCGACACGATAACACATGGTATAGTCACCGTGTACGAGGCGCCGCCATTGGGGCCCGTGGCGGTCACAGTGATGGTAAATGGGCCCGGTGACTGAGTCGACGGGACAAGACCGGCAATATTGCGAAGACCCTGGTCTAGACCAACCCACTGGAAGTTGGGGTTCGATACAATCGCGCCAGCAAGCTTGTCACCAGGATTGTTCATGTATGGGCTCGGGTCGATGTTGAAGGGGAATCCAGCTGTGACTGTTGCGACGGGTACACTGGCCGTGGGACTTGCAGGGCTCGACGATGTCGTCGTGCTCGCCGGTGCGATGACCACCGTGAATGTCACGCTATACCCACTCAGCCCTGAACCCCCTGGTGCTGCAGTAAGGGTCACACTGAATGTTCCTTGTGGGGTACCCAGGGGCGCAGTGCCAGTCAAGACCTGAAGTGAAGTATCGAGTCTTACGAATGGTTCCGGAGGGTTGAACGTCGCCGAAATGGCCTGGTCTCCAAGAGCTTTCAAGAACTGCGGCAGTGGAATATTAAAAAGAACACCAGGTGTGATTGTCGGCGTTGGCAGCACTGTGTTGCTAGGTCCTGATTGTGCCGATGTAGTTGTCGGCGCTAACAATGGTGTTGACGATGCAGAGGACGGCGTTCCTGGAATCACAACCACAGGCAAGGTGATGCTGTAAGGAACACCGGCAGCAAGGACATCCAGCACGACTTGGTACGGTCCAGGGGTAGTTCCCACAGGTGCTGTGCCGACCAGATCTCCCGCCGACCCAAGACTCATCCAGTTTACTGGTGGTGACGTCGATGAGATCCGCTGGACAACGTCACTTAGACCGCGTAAAAATGGCGTGTATGAAATATCAAAAGGCACTCCAGCAGTAATAGTTGGCGTCGGAAGGCTGGTACCAGTAGGCCCTGCCCCCGTTGAAGTCGTACTTGTGGCTGGAGTGATCAGGAAGGGTATGGTGACAGGATACGAGCCGCCACGCCCAAGAACGCTGAATACGACGTTGTAAAGCCCAGGCACTGTGCCCAGTGGTGCCGTCCCGATAATGTCATGGGGCGGCCCGACATTGAGAAAGTTAAACGGTGCTGCCGTTACTGTCTGGAGGACATCGGCGGGATCGCGCAGATACGGCACAGCAGAGAAGTCAAAAGGAACCCCAGGCACGATGGTGAACGTCGGGAGGGTGGTCGCACTCGGGCTCGAGGGCGAGGTTGGGAGGACAGGGGTAGGGCTACTGGTTGAGACAACGCTAGGAACAACGGTGACACTAATAGTCACCGTATACGGAGGGACTGCTCCTCCCAGGACGGTGAACGCAACGTTGAAGGTGGCAGCAGGCTGGCTGATAGGAGCTGTTCCCACGAAAGCTGGCTTGGTCGGGTCTGTCGAGTCTCGGCCAAGCTGAAACCATGGGAAAGGAGGCTGCCAAGATGAGCTGTCCGGTAGGTCCCCAGGCTGGCGCAAGTAGGGAGCCAAGGGGATGTCGAAAGGAGTTCCTGCAGTGATAGTTGGTCCCGGGACAGCAGTGCCAGATGGGTTTGAGGCCGAGCTCGGGCTCCCGATGGTGGTGCTGCTGCTCCCATTGATGGCCAAGACTATGATTTGCATAGTGAGCGAGTATGGGACGCCGTTGCTATCCACCGCATTGATCACAACCTCAAAAGGACCAGGAGGCGTGTTCAAAGGCGCAAGGCCGGCCAGGAAGCCGGCCTGGTTGGGGTCAAGATTGATCCAAGGGTAAGGTGGCCGCGATGTTATCGAGTTGATTCTATCGGTCAGCGCCCTCAGGTAACGTGCCACGGGGATTTGGAAGGGAACACCCGGGGTGATGCTGGCTATTGGCATAGCGCTCTGACTGGGCTGGGTGGTCTGGCTTGCTCCCGATGCCCCCGTCGGTTGTGATGCAGACGCTCCGCTGGGTTGTGAAGCAGAAACCGAGGTCGCAGCATTACTTAGGCTGCTGCTTCCTCCAGGGTTGCGCACGATCACAACAGGGAATTTGACCGTGTATGTGTCTCCATTGAAGCCCCGCACGCTCAGAGTGACAGTTGTGATGCCTGGGATCGCATCGATTGGCGCCGTCCCAGCGATGATGTTCTTGCCCGGACGCGATGGGTCTAGCACGATCCAGGGGTAGACGGGGTCCGTCGTGGGAGGCGCCACGACGTCCTTGGGGTCTCGCAAGTAGACGGTGGTGTCGATCACAAATACAAGGCCAGCAATGATAGTTGGCGTTGGCAAGCTCGTGCCGCTTGGAACCACGCTGGGTAAGCCAGGTGATGTGGAAGACGAAGGAGGCCTCGGCACGACCCTAAGAGGGAATGGGGTCGTGATACTCAGCCCACTGGCATTCAAACCTCTGAGTGTTGCGATAATAAGCCCCGGGGGCGTGTCAAGGGGCACGATACCCTGCAGGCTGGGACCATCTGGACCCTGGACGAGCTTGATAAAGTCGGACACGGGCTGGGTTGAGTCGAGAGAGATGATATTCCCAGTGAGTCCCAGCAAGGATGGCCTGATAGGGATATTGAACGGCTGCCCAGGTGTGATTTCTGGGGTCGGGAGGCTGGTTCCGGATGGAAGGGTTGGTGTTGTTGTCGAACCAGGTTTTGGGGCGACAGCCACGACAAAGGGGACTGTAAACGGCGCCCCACCCGGCAGCTTGCCAGTCAGAGTGACTGAAATCAGGCCGGGCAGCTGATCGACAGGGACGACACCGCTGATGCTGGGCGAGGCCCCGGAAGGAGGGTCTAGCTTCATCCAGTCTGAAGGAGGCCTGGTTGAGATGACCAGGTCGGAGACGCCAGGAAGTGGCAGGAAAGGCCCCAGGGGGATGGTAAAAGGGACGCCAGGGGTGACTGTGGGGGTCTGGAGGCTGGTCCCAGTCGGCGACGGGGAGGGCACCAGGGTTGCAGACGGGCTGGACGCGGGAGCAACTATGACGGTAAATGCAGTCGTGTACGGGGCACCAGCAGCGTTCAACGCGCTCACTGTGACGGTGATGGGGCCTGGGGGCTGGTTCGTAGGCACGACACCGGAAAGGGCTGCGACAACGGCCGACTTGTCATCGGTGAGGCCGACCCAAGGGGACTGAGGGTCCGTGGTGATGGCGGACACGTTGTCGCCAAAGCTGCGGAGGAAGGGCCATAGTGGGACAAAGTAAGGCTGGCCCGGGTAGACAGTCGGTGTCGGGCGAGACGGAGGGGCTGGGCCTGTCGACGCAGCGCCTGGGACACTGGAAGCGCCGGTTGGGCCGACCGGCACTGTTGTCGACTGGGCAGGCGCGCTGCCGCCGCCGCTGCTGGAGGCGGCCAGGACCGTGGCTTGGATGAGGCTCACAAAAGGCCCTCCAAGAGAAGTGGTACCACTGAGGATCAGTGTCAGATCACCGGGGGCTTGTGTGCTGGGGACGGTGCCGCGTAGTGACTTGGTGGCGGGGTCCAGGGTCAGCCATGGGGCGTCTGGCTGGGTGGATATGGACTGGGGAACATCGCCGGCATTCTGCAGGTAGTCCAGGACCGGGGCACTCAAGGACTGGCCCGGCGTGAACGTGATCGGGGGGAGGGCAGGCATGACATCCAGGTTGATGATCTTGGTGAACGGGGTCCCGCCCGCAGTGATGCCGCTGACGGTGAGTGCTACAAGACCCAGAGGTTGCGAGTCTGGGACCGTTGCTCGCAACCGCTTGGTGATGGGGTCGAACGTGAGCCAGGGCGCGCCGGGGACGGTGGAGATGTTCTGGGGCTGGTCGCCGGGGTTGAGGAAGCTGACGAGGGGGAAGTCCAACGTCTGGCGCCGGCTGAACATGAGAAGCGGCGGCAGGGAGGGCGACGACGAGGCTGAGGGAGCCGGGGAGACGCCGGCTGCCGAGGTGGCCGACGGCCCTGCTGGTGTCGTTGCCCCGGCGTCCGCCACCACGACCGGGACGAGGACCAGGTACGTCGCACCATTCTGGGGGGCACTGGTGTCGAGGTCGGTGATGGTGAGCTGGATCACGCCCAGCGTCTGGTTGCTGGGAACAACACCCTCGATCGTCCCGGCGGTTGGGTTGAGCGTGATCCACGGGGTCAGCGGGCTTGTGCTGATGTCGATGGGCCTGTGACTGTCCCCTCGCCGCGGCGCCGGGAAGCTGAAAGGCTGGCCCCGGAAGACGGTGACGGCAGGGAAGACCAAGGGGCCACCACTACCCGTGGGGCTCGGAGCAGTGCTCACCACGGCCGACGAGGGGGGGTTGATTGTGGGCACGCTGCTCGGGGTATCCGGGCCCTCGGGGACGACGCCAAGGGTGATTGTCACGGTGTAGATGTCGCCACCCGGCGCACTCAGGGTGAGGGTGACTACCGCGAAGCTCAGCGGCTGGTCCTCTGGCACGGTGCCGACTATCGAGCCGTCCGGGCCAATGCTGATCCATGGGTACGGCGGTTGGGCTGTGAAATTGAGGAGCACGTCGGTTGGGTTGGCCAGGTACTTTGTCAGGGCGACGCGGAACGGCAGGCCTGAGTAGACAATCTCATTGCCCACGACGTCGGGGGCCCCGGTCGTGCTCGGTGACGCAGCCGGACTGAACGTCGACGTCGACGTCAGCGACCCAATTGCAGGCGGGGCGCTGGCGCTGCTTCCGGGAGGGAGGCTGGTGCTGCTCCCCGGCGGCGCGCGTATGTCGATCAGCACCACGAACTGCACGAGGCCGGCATCAGCGGCCTGCCGCTTGATCAGACCGGCTCTGCTGGCCAACCGGGCGGTCACGATCGTTCTCAACTGGATGCTGGTCGGGTAGTCTGCCGGCACGAAACCCTCGAGGGCTTTGTTCACCGGGTCCAGCAGAACCCAGTTCACTGCCGGGTCCACGATGATGGCAAGCACGCTCTCGATAGGCGTGGTCAACACGTTAACCAGGCTGTATGTGAAAGGCTGGCCCGCGTACACTGTAAACTCGGCTGCCGTCGGGAACGGACTGGCCCCCGTGTTCGTCGGCGTCGGGCCCGGAAGTCCTGGCGGGCCGGGGGGACCGGGCGGGCCGGGCGGGCCGGGAGGCCCCGGGGGTCCTGGGGGTCCTGGCTGACCGACAGCCCCCGTTGGATACGGATTCGGGGGACTCGGAGGGCCTGGGTATGCTGTTGGGCCTGATGACCCCGGCAGAGACAGCCACGTTGTGACATAGGTGTAACAGAAAGAAGCAGGCTCCTCGAGACCGTATTGTCCCGATGCCACCGGAAGTAGCAGCGCCAGCAGCCCGACGAATCCGAGCCACCGACCAGGCACCCCATGACCCATGGGTTTCCTTTTTCCTGCCATGATCAGGCCACTCGACCAAGCCGATGGGCAGCACAATAACGATTGACGATGGGTAGGGAGTACAGTAAAGATTGTGAGAATAAGAAAAGCTCGATGCTAAACAACTAGTAGCTAGGTCAGAAAAGAGTGACGACTGCTCGAGATACGGAGCGCCTCGCGTTCATTATGGCATGCAACGAGGTCGACGAGACCATATATATGCATAGTAATGAGCATTTCGAAAAAAACACAGCCGCAGGTAGTGCCATGCGTTGCACGCTAGATCCTACCTGCCTCTAGGATTCAATTCCAGTCGCGTGTCTCCATCATGTACCGTTGGATGTTGTGGTGGTACATAAAATCCCTCTAGTGTCACTCTTTTCCTGGGCGTCAGCATGCTTGTATTCAAGAAGAAAAACACTCATTATGTTGAGGTCTTCCAAGGCGTTAGGGCGATGAATGTCTCGGCTGAGAAGCCACATAACCGTTGTGACGCCCTGCTGATCAGACATCGATCGCCGTTGCATGCCAAACGCCACTATTCTAGCGTTGCACACGATTGTGTTGAGATCACGACGGTTGGCCCCTAGTCACCTGCATTATTTACAGTCCAGACTCACATGCAAAATTCCTGCCCCCATGCAACGCGTCTCGGGGAAAATAAACAGGCGTGCCAGATGGCAAGGCGGCTGATATAACAACACGCCGCGGGCACAGGATTTCCAGGTGTCGCCCGCCTTATATAACCTGGAGACCACAGCAGCAGAGCAGCAACTGCTAACGTTTCTACTCGTCGGTTTGCCTCTGCTACGGCCCCAGGTTGTTCGGGAGACTTGCCCGGTCCATTCGTTTTCCCCTATAGCTTATACACTCTCTTACTCGGCCCTTTTGTTGTATGATGTTTCTGTCCCCCCAGCTGTTACATCAGGAACCACACATACCCACTTCCATACAATGAGCACTAACACAAAGGGCTGGCTGAGTGCCAGACTGGCTCTTGCAAGCCTCGCAGCCGTCGTCGGCGCCCAAGATATCTGCTACCCCCAACTTACCTCCGCCACCATCACGGAGTGTGTGCCAAATACTGGCGCGCCAAAACCTACCCCCTGCGGTGCTGCCTGCCCAAATCCACTTGTCAGGTAAGCTATCACGGCGAGAGCCCGCTTCACCAGCGCGTCGAGACAACATCAAAGCCCCTAACCACGATTCACTACACAGTCATGGCGGCCGGAAGGGCGGTCCCATAACCGTGGCCGTGCCGATGCCCTCATGTCAGGAGTGCGGCTGTGCCACTTGCGTCCATGCCAACGTCTACACCACCAGTTTCGCCACCTTCTGCCCCGAGGGCATCACCACCCAGGTCTACGTCGTCAAAGAGCTCTACACCGGGATGCCCGCACCCCCGTCCGTGACAAAGCGCCCAGAGGTCCCCATGGGCTTCGCACAGGGCGTCCATACCTGCCACTCGTGCGGTCCCAAGCCCATCACAACCAAGCTCATCTACCCGGCCGACAGTTGCCCCTTTGTCGGTGGACAGAGCGGCCCCGCTCCGGCCCCCGGAGGGATGCCGGGCTGGGTCGTGTCCCCTGACAAGGGCGGGCCTGGATTTACTCCCGCACAGGACGGTAAGGGATGGATCCCGGCCCCTCCGAAGCCTGAAGGTGGCGCATACTGGGGCGGCCAAGGTCTCCCCGAGAGTTGGGGCGGAGCCCAAGGCTGGTCCAATGCTGGTGCTGGTGGCATTCCTGCTCCGGGCATTGGTGCTGGACAGGGTGGTGTTCCTGGAGCTATTCCTGCTCCGAGTTCTGGGCCTGGTGCCGTTCCTGCTTCGAGCGGGCCCCAAGGCGGCGCTGGGGCTGCCCCTGGCCAAGGACCAAAAGGAGCTCAAGGAGGTGTCGCTCCTGCTGGGGTTGGGGGTGATGCATACGTTGCTCCTCTTAGTGTACCTGAGAAAGGTCCAGGTAAGCCAAGCTTAGCATCTGCATCCACGATGATGGAACAGCACAATTAATATCTTCTCTTTTACCTATAGGTGCCGGCCCCGACAAGCCATCCGGGCCTCCAACTTCCAACCCAGACAAACCCCCACAACCTCCAGGCCCCGGAGCGGGCGGACCAGGCTACCCACAAGTCTCCGCCGCCTTTGCGCCAAGGATCTTTTCGACTCTCGGCGTTACGTTTGGCTTTTTCTCGGCTATCATCTTTGTTCTGTAAGGAAGGATGTGTGTTTTTATTACTTAGTAATTGAATAGCTTTTGGCGCCGAAGTGCTGTGATGGAAGGCCAGATCAAACACTATAGGAGTACCTTGAGGAGCTTCATCACCAGTGTAAAAAAGCAATTCAAGATGGCAAGCGAGAGCCAAGGTGGCTACTTAAAACCAGCTGTTCATGCTCCTTCACACTGAAAGCGAAAGAGTATAATAGTGTATAGTATGTTTATTTTACTACGTAATAATACACTTAGTACACATAGGTCTCTGATGTAATCATGGTAGGATCATTAAAATGATATAGGATAATTCTACTCAAGATATCGTCAAGAGACTTCCGTGCAATTTAGAAAGTTATTACGTATTATCGGAGAAATTCAATTGGTAGGTGCGGATGGATTGAAGATCTCAGGCAGTTGATATACAAATACATTTGAAAACATGATTTCAATGTCTATGGTACGGTAATGAAAGTCCGATCAACTAAAGGTATAAAATAGTATGATAAGAAAACGGTCTGAAACTCTGTCCGCCCCGCTGCTCTAATGAGCCACCTGAACCAGTGGTAAATCAGCCTATTGCGCGCTGCTGCTACTGCCAGACCTTTCACGATGGGTCTTGCGTTCCCTATGATTGAAATATCTGTATGAATTAGACCCTGGATCCAAAGTGTTTCCCCTAGCTGAGTTGTTGCTAATCCTGTCTTTTTTGGCCGAGCCTGGGCCAGGTGTGCCTCCCTTCACTCGGGACTCTGGGGTCGGTGGTGGTGTCATGACTGCCGGCACATTCAAAAACGGGTTGACAGCTACTGGGAAGTCTTCGAAGGATGCCTGGGGAAAGGGTGTTGGCACCTGGTACCGGGACGCTGTCTGAATAGTGGTGCTCGCCTGTTGCGTGGGCGGGACTGGATGGTTGTTACTCATGGCATTCATGAAGTCTGAGGGCTAAGGAGGGCAGGAGCCTCACCTGGACATGGCCCCCTTCGTCGCTCCGTAGCGGCTTCCTCCATGAATGTTGAAGGCACTTCTTCGGGTCAGCAACAACTTCCAAGAAAGGCGTGGAGGATGAAGGTTAATGCAGATGCCCGTCACTTCTCTTCGTCGGTGGTGTTGGCAGATTTGGAGACCTTCTCGTAGCTTCCTGGCTTGCTCCTTTAAGGACTCTCTCTTTGTTATCACGTCGCTAGATTCTGATGCCAATTCCTTTAGTTCGTCTTCTGTCATTCGAATGACCTCATCCGGCGTGAGTATCCCCGGAATGTCGCTCATAAGACAATCCTCCACTGCAAGATTAATGACATTCTCGGTAAAAGTCCGGTGTGACATCTATGGAGCTGGTGTCAGCACATGAATGCATTCTTATCCGGAGATCTCATTTTCATCTAACAGCAGACTACTCACTTTTTTGAGGTCGACTTACTTCATAATAAACCTCCATCATGTGAATGATCATCTCTGTACCAAAGTCATCACGGTGAAGACTGTCCGTGACTTGAATGCTTTTCAAGGTCTTGTGGCGTTCAAAAAACAGACGCAGGACACGCTTTGTATTGAGGGACCTTGCGTCGTCTACTGTGGAAGCTCGGGTTGTCTCTGTGAACGACTTGGTGCCAAATTACTGCGATGTTTTTTCTGGCTGTCTACTTACCCTCTGCCATGGGCATCACAGTCGTGCCTGGTTTTTAGGTGGGACTCGGCACATACATACCGTGACAATTATCTAACCAAGCATCATGACCTGTCTAGCTGGTTGCCGAGAAGTACATTTTCAAAAGGCGGCTTCAGAAAGAGAAGGCCAACGCCTATCAGTCTGGGAAACGGGCTTTCTTTCACCTGGCGAAGTAAGATAACTTCGTTTTGAATCCGTTTACAAATGCTCAGAGATGTAGGCGGTCGCTTCACACAACATTCAACACTCAAAAAGGCCCAGTGTTAGATAATATGCAATACTGTTAACACAGCTGGCTTGATACACACAATTATATTGATTGAATGGGTTCGCACAGACGGCAGAAATGTGGGGCCGGGAGGATTTCAATGTTGGCTCAAGTGCTTACTCTCGGGGACTTTTGGCGCCATTCCCTTATGCCAGCGACTCTGCCCACCTCCCGTATTAGGCTTGGATTGCCATTATCCCTTGCACAATTTATGAGACCAAGGGTTGCCAGGTCCTCGAAACAAAATAAAATGAAAGTAGCCATCGTCCCTGGACAACTCACACGACAACATCTTTTGGGCTTCGTCCGTGACACGCGAACACGGGCAGAAGGGACATGACGAGCGCAGACGCCGAAGCGACGCCCCTGCTGGGTCCCAAGCCCGGCAGCGGTGACGCCGACACGGCCTTCAGACGCCGTGTTATCACCACGACTTTCATTATGGTGATCCTGGTGGACCTGGCCGCCTTCTTCCTGGAGGCGCCCCAGACCAAGATTCTCGAGGGCATCATCTGCAGCCGCTATTACACCGGTGGCACCCCGGCCGCTCCAGCCGAGCCCGACTGCAACATTGGGCCCGTCCAGTCGGAGCTCGCGACCGTGGCACAGATGCTCAACACATTCAATCGTTTGCCGGGCCTTATCGTCGCCATACCGTTCGGCATCCTGGCAGACCGCTACGGACGACGGCCCGTGCTACTGCTGGCGATACTTGGGGCGCTCCTGCAGGATGTCATGTCCAAGACCGTTCTTTGGTACCCGGACCTCATCAACCCGCGTTTCATCTGGCTGTCATCAGCGGGCCTGTTGTTGGGCGGGGGTGATGCTGTTGCTGGGTCCATGGTCTATCTTGTCGTGGCTGATGTCGCCCTGCCGGAGCAGAGAGCTAGCCTTTTCTTCCTCCTAACCGCCTGCGGCCTCATTGCGGAACTGGTGGCTACGCCCTTGAGCGCCGTGCTCATGGCGAGGGACCCTTGGATACCATATTTTATGTATAGTGGCATGTCACTGCTCGTGGGAACGGTACCTCTGCTCTTTCTTCCAGAGACTCTGCCTAAACCGGCGCCTGAGACGGAGGCTTTACAGGATGCCACAAGCGTGAGTCATAATGGAGAACAGTCACCTCCTCCAGAAGCGGCTTCCTCCCTGCCCACTAGATCTGGTTTGGCCTCACGCTTCCGACCTCTCAAGAAGCGCAACGTGGTTGCTGTTTTGTTGGCATTCTTTGTCTCGGCTCTGGGACGCCAGTCTACGAGTTTTTTGTTGCAGTTCATACGTCAAAGATTCAGTTGGACTTACGAAAAGGTGAGGCCGTTGCAACCGTTTCTCGATGAAAAGCCTCTTCTCTTCTGACTTCATTTTCACGAATAGGCAAGCCTTTTGATCACACTACGAGCAGCCCTCAACCTCGTCCTGCTCCTAGTCGCCCTCCCCGCTCTCAACAGGCTCCTGGCAAAGCGAGGGATGACTGCCCCTGGCAAAGATCTCCTCATCAGTCGCTTATCGCTGGGCCTCTTTACCCTGGGGTCTCTTGTCATCTCGGTGGCGCCAGCGGTGGCACTTGCAGCGATAGGTATTGCTGTCTTCGCCCTCGGCTCCGGGTTCCCGCCTGCGGCACGCAGTCTGGTTACTACATTCTGTCATCAGGATGAGGCAGGACTTCTTTACTCCGCGCTTGCAATAACTCAATCGATCGGGGGGCTCGTTGCAGGCCCACTGCTTGCGATGACGTTCAGGTGGGGTCTCAGCCTTGGGACCGAATGGACTGGAATTCCCTTTGCGGCGGTAGCTGGTTTGTTCGCATGTGCTTTCCTCGCGGCTTCGCTGGTTCGATTGTGATTGAGAATAGACCATATTATACCCGGAACTTTTCTTTTTAGATAGAAGCATTTAGATACTGTCCTATCCTGCCATAGTTCGCGAAGCGCCCTTGCCTCGAGAAATCGCCCCGATGGGTTACGCACAAGACCTCACTCTGTATCCTTTCCGAGTATAGCAGTACACATAGATTCCGTCAATAGGCACCTCAGGATGATCACGGCATCAAACCAAGTCATTCAAATTACCTTGTGTAAGAGGTTTTGCCATTTTTAAATCCCTGATCGGTCTCACGTGGTCGGTCTCGGTGGGCCGTGAAGCAACCGACATTTTCAGCTGCTTCACCTCGGCTCAAGCCGATCGATCACCAGCGTCGCTTGACTCACCGCATTTCTTCAAAATTAACGAGTGTCGGGCTTGGCTGCGCTAGGTGTTTGAGACTTTCCCATGAGTTCAGATTATCAAATGTATGGCATTCACCCTGCCATCTTCACTGTAGATATGGACAGCATTACGCACACTCCATGGGACAACGTATCAAAATATCCACCGAACGGACTTTTTTAATTGGTTTCCTTTCTACTCCTATCCGGCCGAAGCCATGCACCGCGCATTCATACAGTGGTAAACGCTCAAGACTCAGCGTTTTAAAAACATACAGTGGGACTTCTTTGGGCTATGTATTTTATGGTCAGCTTTCTGTATCATTGGGGAATAATACTGTTCAAAAATGCTATCTCTTCGTACGACCAGCTCTCTTCCTTTTGAAACTGATCCATATATCGTACGGCATCCTTCGGTGAGGTCTTTGGTCAAAATAAGGGCACGAGTGGCAAGACCAGCCGGTCAGGACGCGCTCAGGACCGCCATTATGCACGCATTAGCTTCGTAAATGAGGTCTGATTTCCATCTCTTTGTCAGCTAGATGCGTTGTCATCATGTAGCCCGGGAAAATCTATGGTTATTTGTAAGGGGAGTCCAGGCCCTGCCTTGAATTGAACCTTGGTGTAAAGCTTCACGACGTCAAGAAAGACTCAGACATCATAAAATGACGTGGACTCGGAACCTTGAATTATTGATAGCGACATGATTCGAGAACTTATGCGTGAAATCGTGGGGTGTGATGACGACAAAGTCGAATTCGAGCGTCGACGCCGCCACGAGGATACGTATCGAATTTCTGGATCGAGATGGTCGGTCGACTCGTTCGGTAGCGGTATGCTCTTTTCCAAGTGTCGATTGCACACTATCACGAGCCATCTCGCACTGGGCGAGACTGCGCCGAGGGTTGCCTAAGAGGCAGGAAACAATGGCAAAGCCTTCTCGGCGGGTTTCGAACCGCATCACCTAATGGGTCAAAGCATTTCTACTTCCCAACAGCTCCGTCTAGACATCCTCCGAGGACGATAAGAGAGCAGGGGATGGTGCCTTGTCCACACTGCGAGCCCAAGTGCTGACTGTCGACTATGATGTTGTGCCATACTGGGAACGAGTCAAAATAGCAATATTGTAATTTCTTGGCGGTCAGACTCGAGCAAAGAAGCATTTTGCCCCTGGCCTTCATGTGTACCCTCCCCCGAGAGCCACAAGCACGCAGGCTTTGGTCCGGTGTCACCCTGGAGAAACAAGTAGGCGCCGACCGCTGTCGGTTCTATGAGATAATAGGAATGCATTCTCTCGGGCCTCGGGAGTTACTTTTGAGCCCTCTGTAAGATCTCACTTGTTTGTATCGAATAAGGCTGGTTCAATGCTGGTACTGCTGCCAGCGGCTTTTTCGGGATGCTGCTGCATCGGGACGTTTCTGCCATTGTTCAGCGCATGCATGTACCGGTGGGTGCAGACGGAGTAAGTCGATGCATATGAGGCAGACACAAGGCATACACGAAGCTTGGGACGCTTTCCCGGGAGCATGAAAGAGAAACGAAGCTCTCACAACCGGCCCCGCCGTCCCTCAGTGCCCTCCTTCTCTGCCGGCGGGCGCGCGGCGGCAGATTGGATAGCCTCACATCAGAACCCAACGCGGACGATTCTTTACATGCCATTTATGGAAGCCTATGCCGTGTTCGGCATGTGTCATCTGACGGCAACGGCACCCAGATGTAAAACAACTTGAACAAGAAAATAAGCAGCCTCTGATCCGTTCTGAAGTCGAGCGTGCGAAAGGGGCAATGGGAGGTTCGGGAGGAGGCAGCTGTCGTATCGCAACGTTCAGATGAGACGGCAAGGCCATGCCTGCAGCCGTCAAAAAGTAACCTTTGCACAGAGGGAGCTCGCCAGCCCGCGTGGAGCCTCTGTTTCAATGGTAGTTTCTGGCCCGTGTGTAGAGATTCCGAGTCAGAGAACCCCGCGAAACAATCGGGCGTACGGGTTCTACCTGCTCAGATGCTGTGGACCGTCGTCATGCTTCACGGCAAGGCATCCGAGAAAAGAACTGGGTCCGTCATTCTGCGTCTTGTTGGTCAAGGTTTGAGGCACAACGTGAATCCTGGGCACATCATTCCACATTTAGCAATTCTGTGTAAGGCCAGCCGGGTCCGCCGATTTAAGCGCCCGTGAAGTATGGAATTACGGCCAGTACCTTTACTGCCAGGGGTACTCCTTCCACAAGGTGTGGGTGGTACAGGCCGTGGTGGTCGTCCTGTTGGTGTGACAGGGGCCATGCCAATGTTTTATACTCTGGAGTGATATCTAGATTCTGCAGTGTTTCTAGGGTGCTTGGCTATAGACCCAGGCACCCCAGCAAACTTCCGAAACAGAGTTTGACGGTCCGCGCCCTCGATCAAGCTACCTAGGTAGTCCTGCATTTGACCTGGGCCATTTATCCCGACCAGTCAAGCCTGTTTTACAGTTTAGGGGTAATATACTCATCAACGCAAGTCATCACTATCACAAAAGTTTCTATGTAAATCCAAGCCCAGCCTATGTTGGTTGATCAAAGGGTCCCTATGACATAGTCAAGCACGGGGATCTGAGAGGCAATTGGTCGACCTGGTCATGAATATGCTGTGCATCAAGAGTCTCCACCCGACCGCGAATAAGTCAGATCGGTGCGGCCAACACGCCGCAGGGTCCGTTTGCTGCCAATAGCACTCGCAACAAGGACCAAGTAGGCTTGGGGCAGACATGCTTTCACGCCGGCACTACCGAGAGGGAACTATAACATGGCGGGAGGCAAATCTGAATAAGGATTTGAAGACCGAATAGTCTGGCTTCTAGTGTTGTTCAATGTTATCCACAACTGGAATCGCAAAAGATTGTCTTGCCAGTAGCAACTGCAGCGCCGCTTCAACAGGCTTGGCTTCAGCCCAGACCGGGTTGTGGCATATCGCTTGACTTGACGGATTGGGACGTGGCCGTACCACCAAAGCGTGGCGCATCGGCTTCCGGAAAGGGACATTGGGGTGGCTCCGGCGTTTGAGATCTGCGCGAGGGACGCCATGGCGCATTGACATGGCACGCAGTCGCAAGTAATCTACCGCAACTCAAGACACATCAGACGGTTCAGTCGATTCATCGACTGGCAACCATTGAAACCTTGATGCATCGAAGCCACCTGTACCGAAACCACAGGAGGCGGGGTGAGTTCAGATGGAATCAGCTGTGTGTGGTGTACACTGCCAGGACTACACGCCCAGCACACCTTTCTCTGCCCTCTGTATGGACTGCACTGCCTCCAGCCTCGGCTGACATTTGATCCCCTCTGAACTTCTGAAACTAAACGTCAGAGGCTCGACACATTGGGGCAATGGGATGGCAACCCAAGCGAGCTGGTCGATTATCCTTCAAAACCCTGCACCGCTCCAACCTTGAAATGCTGGTTTGGAACTCAGTTCAGTTCATCTACTGATCACTCAACCAACCACGCGGGTAACGCTCCTTGAAACTACGACTCCTGGGGAGCTGGTTTATTTCTTCCTTTCTTCTTTTCTTTTCTCCTATTCCTCGATCGTGCGAGACACGAATTCACCTTCAGCGGCCGAGTATAGTCATGTCGAAACACAGCAGGATGCGCGACTCGATGGAGGAGGTCTTGGTGGATAGGGCCAACGGTGCCGAGGCCCAGGTGGTGGGATCTACGCAACTATTCAAGGACGGAAAGCTCCAGTGCATTCCGATGCCTACGCCCGATCCGAAGGACCCTCTTAACCTGCCAGAATGGAGGAAATGGGCCGCTATCATAACCCTTTCCCTGTTTGGTGCGCTGGCTCTCTCGGCAGAGACTATCGTCGGCGCCCTGGTCCCCATCTTCGTCCTCGAGTATGCCGGCATCGACCCCAAGATCCTCGGAAAGATCGACCTCAGCACACTGAACCTCAGCTCGGTGGGTGGTAAGCCGGCAGACCCTATCCAGCTGCTGAACAGCCTGGGAGGGCCACCAATCTCCAAGGTCGACCTCATCTCAACGCTGCCGATCCTAGTCAACGGAATTGCATCATACATTCTGGTGCCCTTGTCCATTGGTGTTGGAAGGCGACCTGTGATCTTGTTCTCCGGAGTGATGGCATGGGCAGGAGGTCTGTGGGCAGGCTTCAGTACAAGTCTGAACAGCCATATCGCCGCAAGAGTGTTCCAAGGATTCGGGGCCGGCGCAGTTGAGGCCCTGATTCCTCTTATCCTGCAGGATATGTTGTTCATCAACCAGCGTAACAAGGCTTTCTCACTCATCAGTGCCGGGCAGGGTCTCTTCGTTGTCAGCATCGGTCTGACCAGCCCGCTTATCATCATCAACCTCAGCTGGAGGTGGCTCTACTATATCACCGCTGGAGCTGGTATCATCGTGTGGATCGCAATGATCTTCTTCGTTCCTGAGACTCGATGGGAGCGTTCTCAAGACGAACTTGGTATGTGAACCATTCTGTCCCTGCGCCTGTAACAGAATTAACACAGAGGCACAGCTGGAAGAGCTGTCTTTCCCCTTCGCCCCGGCGAGACGCGTCCCCGTCTCGACCACGCCCGGTACGGATACCGTACCAACAAGAACGATTTCGGCCTTTTCTCCGTTCCGTTCAAGTGGGATCTCTGCAGGCGCTCCGTCGTCGAGACAGTGAAGGCCACCTTCTTCCCCAACGTCCTCTGGGTCATCGCCCTCAACTCCATCTTCATCGGCGCCCTCTCTGCCACGACACAGAACGCTGCTGCGATCATTCTCAGCCTCAAGCTCAAATTCACCCAGCTGGGCCTCGTCGTTTTACCTGTTGTTGCCGCCACACCATTTGTATGGTTCTTCGGTGGTTATCTGGCCGACAAGATCAGCAACAAGTACGCCAAGAAGAACGGCGGAAAACGAGAGCCCGAGGCGCATTTGATCAGTCTCATATTCCCTCTACTGGCAGGTGTTGCGGGGCCGATCTTGTTCGGCTTTGCTGGCCAGAATACCGCGTCAAGGCCACTGGTTCCGCTACTTGTGGGATTCTTCCTAATCGGCTTCGGTGGTCTGACCATGAACTCACTTGTGAGCGTGTATTTGGTTGAATGTTATCCGAACTTCGCTGGGTATGTTGCCACTTATCCCATCTCATGTGAGACAAATCGGCTAACAATCATTGTAGACCTGTCCTCGTGACCATGTCCTCTTTCCGTCTCATTGCCGGATTCTTGATCAGCTTCAAGTCCGCCGACTGGATCCTCGATATTGGCTTCATCAAGACCTTCAGCATCTACAGCGGAATTATGATGCTGTTTACCCTCATGCTTCCTCTCGTCTTCTACTACGGCAAGCCGATGCGGTTATGGAGCGCCGGAAAGCTGGGCGAGTCTCCCGAGGAAGATGACTCGAAGAGTATGAAGAGTATCGAAATGGACTGGGGTGTGCAGGGTCGCAAGAACTAAGCGCAAACAATGAGCACCGATGGAGCGGGAAGCATACTTGTGCAAACTTGTGCAGAAGCGACCATAAGCAGCCGGTCCCAGAGACTGTAGCTTGAGGGATGGGCTTCGAGCATCGTGTAATTGAGCGTTGGGGCTGCATTCACAACAAATATTTGGATGGTGTATACGATTTGCAAGTTAGATTTGGACATCCATTACCCCGGGGATCAGGTTTCAAATAGTTTTAGAGGTTAATTGCAACAACCTTGTGATATCCATAAGAACTGATGGATCAGTGCTCGGACCTTAATTTGCAAATCTCTTGGTAGGGGATCTACCTCATTGACCAGTATGAGAGAGGGTAAGTAACAGAAATTCAAATATCTCTAGGAACCGAATGCTCCTCTGTCAAAATCAGATCTCTCGCCCTGAGCTTGGCAATTTGCACCGCAAAAGCAACACTTTACCATGCCGCGCTAAGCCGATAATTATCACCGGCACCTTCACAGCCTCACAGTAGACAACTACACACGCCTGGCCCTAGATGAAATCACCAGAGGATCGACGGAGGGCCTCGAGGGTCCTGCGCAGTTCAGCTGAACCGTAGTGCCTTCAGCGTGATCCCTGTCTGCCCAGTTGTGAGGCTTACAACAGGTACGGAGTACCTAAGCATGATCCCGCAAGCGATGCAACACCAGCCCTTGCGAGGATTGAAGGATCGATCCATCCCCGTCGAGCCCTCCACGCTGGTCTCTTGCTTTTGTACACAACCACTCATGGTCTTATCAGCGCCCACCCCGGCGATTAATTCGAATGTCATGACAATGAGACACTATTTTCGCCCTGAAAACATAAGTCCAATTGCCCAATCACCCAGGGCCTTGAACCTTCTGTGGCAGTTTCCTTTGGCGAAAGGCATTGACCGCCAAGGACGCAACACCCGTCTCGTTGTGGCTATAATCCAACATGGCTGCGGAAACAGATGAGGCAGGCCCAATCAGCCGGGTAGCCCCAACCCAAGTCACTTCTGATCCAGATACCTCGAGCCAAAATGAACCAGGGGGGAATTCCCGGCCAATTCGCTACGCGACTGAGGGGGCTTGGGGGGCACACAGGGTCGAGATAACGCGCTTGTACATGGAGGAGGAATTGCCACTAAAGGAAGTGATGCATACGATGGAGGAGAAGCACAGCTTCCATGCTACGTATGGTTCCAATATCCTTCCCGAATATACATTTGCGACCCTCCAGCACTGAATTACAAATCAGGGCCAAGATGTACAAAACAAGGCTCAAATCATGGGGCTGTCGGAAGAACATCTCACTTAGGGACGGCCTCCACAGCGATGTCGTCCAACGGACGCTTCATCAAGACCAAGATGGCAGCATTCAACTTCCGAACGGACAGGTGGTAGACAGAAAACGGCTGGCCACACACATACGGCGACGACTTCAAGGCAGGGGGGCTGTCGTCGCAAGCCGCGGCACAACACATGCGCCACGACTTCCAGCGATGCGGCCGCCCAATACTTTCTACATTGCCGAGACAGTCCTCTTCAGCGTCCGCGCATACATCCTGGGCGAGTACCAAGGCAGGATTACCACAGCAGAAGAGCTCGACGCACTCCGACGAGGCAACACGGGCTCAGCAAAGTGGTCGCGGTTCACGTACGCCGTAAAGGCCGCCCTGAACGAGGACAAGTTCAACCAGGCCCTGGTGCTCATGAGACAGGCACCGGGGGAGCTTAAGGTTCTTCTGGAGGAGCGCCCAGTCAACTTGATCAGCCAAATATTCATGTTCCTGGCACATGTTACGCGACGGCCGTTCTCGGACGACTCACAGAGGATACAGTTTCTGGTTGTGGTCAAATCTCTGGTTAACTACGGAGAGTCGCTCCTCACCAACCACGCCGCTGAAGAGCCCTTCCAACTACCACAAAGCCACCCCCTGCGGCAGCTCCTCCGGGCCCTGGCGCTACCCCACCTGGGACGCCACGACCTAGAGCAGCTTGCGGCGCAGGCATGGAAACTCAGCCTGTCGACGTGGGACGGCATCGTGACTGTCCCGGAGAGCAACAGCGCCATCGGCGAGTGGATGAACTTCAGCGCGGTCGGCGGGCTCAGCGGGCTCCCGCCCAACTTCGGCACCACCATCGAGCAGACGCTGAGGAACCTCGAGGCCAGGTACGGGGAGCGTGACGCGCGTTGCATCAAGGCCTTGTGGATGCACGCCGAGTACCTGAGCACGGTCGCAGATGACCGCGGCCGGGACAGACTGCTCGACGGGAAGATCCGCGAGATATTTCAGGAGCTGTTGCTGCGCGGGGCTGAGGGCGCTCCGAGGCTGGTCGCGTACAGGTACTTGGCCGATGCTCACCGGGTGCGCGGTGAGCGTGGCCCTGCTGAGGAAAGCCTGCGGGCCTCTATTGATGTGATGCGTGGAGCTTTTGGCGACGCGGAGCCTATGGTGCTTTCCTACGTGTCTGACCTTGAGACCTGGCTGACGGAGTGGGGAGAGGCCGAGAAGGCGATGCAGGTTGGTCGGTGGAGGGAACAGCTCCAGAACGCCGTCGACAAGAAAGGCTGAACGACTCCCTCATACTCAAAGGTGTCCTGGAATGGTGAGCAGATCAAGTTTATCCGCGCATCACCAAGTTCTTGAGAATAGAATATTGGAGCAATCATGTTTTGAAAACAATGAAAACAATGGGGCTTGCCCTGCAGACTTCTTCAGAATACATTGGCTCGTGCCAAAAGAAGCCTTTCCAAACCTCTCCTCTAGGATTTAGCCGGACAACCTCGTTGGCGTCGAGTTGGTTGAATCTCAATCACATGACTACAGTCTCGAAACAGAGGATTTGTCTGGCATTTCTTCCAGAAAAGTGTACATGTCTATCCTGTACAACATTCTTAGATGCTGCCAGCTCCCTAACGCGCCCATGCTTTAACCTCAACTGATCGAACAAAAGGCTAATCGCTCCAAACAAAGCCACCAAGGGCTACTTTTTCTCTCTCGCCGATGGGTATCATGTGTACGCCTTTCACAGCCGACTTCCGAGGCCAGCAGAGAACCACTTGCCGCACCCAAACGCCCTCAGCCAAGCCCTTCCAACGTGCATCACTTCTGCCCGCGACTCTCCTTCCCTCTCTGTACCAATTCCCCGACAGCCCCTGCCAGCTTTTCTTTCGCGGCCTCATCCAGCGCCGCATACCATGCCCTCAGGTCAACGAGGTAGCTCTTCTCCTTGTCGCTCAGCTCGACCGGCGGGCCGCGTACCTGAGGCGCCGCATCCTCGCCATCGGCATTGAACACAGCCCAGCTGGACTCGTCTTCCGTCCTCAGCCCGAAGCCCCTTCCAGGCAGCGATGTCACCGTGAAGCGGCGCAGAAGGATAGAGTCGCCTGGCTTCACAACAGGCAGGTAGTCTTTGTGAGCGCGGAAAAGCGATACTTCGATTGCGCCCTGGGGGGCGGTGGACGGGTCGGATATGGTGAATGAAGAGACGTATTGCCGTGCTTTGGTGCGCTGCGGCGTAGTGTTGCTGCTGGTGACGACAGCCGCGGCGTCAAGGGTATTCATATTGTAGGACTTGAGATCCTTGAGCGGGGCGCACTCTGGCATTTCTGTTCCAAGACGCTTGATCAGGTCATTCTTTGCCTTGTTGGCCGACGTGGCGGAGACCTTCCTCCGCGACGGAGACCTGAGGCCAGCGCGGGCGAACATGTCTTCCTGTTCATGAGTCGGGCTCGCAGCCTGCTGGAAACTCATGGTCTGGCTACGCGTTGTGCGCGGACTGGGCGACTGGTCTGGCGGCATGCGTGAACCTCGCTTCGAAGCACGGGACGACTTCGCGATCTGTATGCTAGATTCTTCACGAAGAGCGCGAATCCGAGAGCTGCGCTTTGACTTGCGCACCGAGGGAGACTCGGCATCCTCTGCTTCCCTCGACTCAGAAGCCTGTGAGTTAGCTGTGACGAAGCTTGCACGGTCGTCAAAGTGTGCCGCGCTGGGTGACTCCTCCATCTGAAGTAACTCGGAGGCGTCATGAAAATCTTCCTCGTCACTGAGAGCGGTAGCAGCTTCTTTCCCCCCAAGGTCGATCGTTCTCGACTCCCCTGCTTCCTCTGGGTCGGTCGGTTGCAGCGGGGACGACACTGCAACAATCTCGTTCCCCAGTGGTTCTGAAATGGCCTCCGACATGGCCAGATCTTCGTCCTGGTCCAGGGGGGCCTCGTCATGTGATGCCGCTCGTCCATTCTTAATACTTTCGGAATCACTTTCGAGCTCTCCAGTGCCAGACACTGCTTGGTTCGCCGTTTCAGCAACCTTGTCGTCTGTAGTCCTCATCTCCGTATCTCCTCCATCCACATCGGGTTGCATAAGCACAATCTCAGTGTCTTGTGTCTGGAAGACCGCTCCCTTCTCGTCTGTGACTTGCGTTTCAACGTGGCTCGAGACAGTCGTCATGGAAATGTCCATAGACCTGGTCACGGGACCTTCCCGATGCTGAGATTCAGGTGGGGACGGAGGTGCTTCCTCAGGTTCATCTGAGAAGCCTTCGAAGCTTTTAGATTCTGACATCTCGTTTCGAATGTTGGGCGTCACCTCCAGCCCTGTTGTATCTGCACCATCCCGCTCCTGATTCGAGACTTCGGGCTCCTGCTCCGACTGCTGTTCTGCCCTCTCCTCGTGCACTTCTTGTCCAGAGGCGTCTTCCCCAAACTCAGAGGTCCGTTCGTCATCTGCGCCGTCGGATTGCCCATCATCCATCAAGGTATCCTCTGCCGCCGCTGAGTCGAGTTCCTGCCGGTGTGGCGAAGATGAAAGGTCAAGCGAAGTGTGCGGCTCAAGCACTTGTGATTGGAAAGACCCAGCTACGTCCCCAGTCTGTGTCTGGAACGACGCATTTAAATCGGCCGAGCGAATATGCGAATTCTCTGAGATAGGTCCGCGGCCAGGCGATGATGAGGTGATGTTAGACGCAGCTGAGTCCAGGACTTGCGTCTCAAAAGATGCAGCTACATCTCTCGATTGCGCGCGGAAGGTCGCAGCCAGTTCGATTGGCTCCGGTTGAAGATGCGCAACCCTTTCGTCTGCGTCGTCTTGGTCCTCACTCAACTCATCCTCCTCCTTATTGAGCACTAGCCCGACCGCTCTCTGATCTGGTGTGTGCTCGACTATGGAATCCACTTTGGAAACAGCCTCCTTGATATTGGAGCCCTCAGCGAGCTGGCTTTCTTTGCGCGACTGGCCGGTGCTCAAACTGGCCCCCTCCGCCTGCGTTGCGCTGGCGATCGAGCGATAAGGCACCTCGAGTTCGCTGGTTCGTTCCACGTCATCACTCGCCTCGGCATGGGTTGGCCGATCCACATCCATACCGCCGTCGTCCTCACTTCCTTCATCATTCTTTGGTTCACTGCTTCTTTCCTCATCAACGAGCGAGTTCTCATATCCACCCTCACCCTCTGACTCATTATCCTCTCCCTCCGCAGATCCGTGTGATTCCGGCTCAGACTCAGTAGCTGTCTGTCGGTGTTGAAGGCTGGGAGCTAGTGACCCTGCCGCCGGATGTCCCCTGGAAAAAGTTTCGGGCTCGGACTTAGCGATCCCGTCCATTTGTTGGCGTCCAAGCTGGCTCTTCGGGGGCGGAGGTGCTCGTTCTTCGTCATCGTCCGAGTCCGAGAGCAGGTCGATGACGATGGGCTGTTTCGGTGCCTGAGGGAGCGGAGCCCTTTGCAGTATGGGTTGTTGATAGGCGGTCTGGTTCACGGGTTCCTCTTCCTCATAATCTTCCTCCTCGTCATAATCCTCTTCGTCCTCATCGAATTCTTCGTCCTCTTCTAACAAATCCTCGTCGGGCAGCGGCCCTCGCCTTTCGTCGTCAATATCCTCCTCGTCGTCAGAAATACGATCGTAGTTCCTCATGTCGTAGTCGTCGCCTTTCTCGTCCTCGTCGTAGTCTGCCCGCTCATCGCTGTCCATCGAGTCTTCATCATCCGCCGCCGAAGATTCTCGGCCATGCGGGAGAGCTTCCCGTGGAACACCTTGCTCGAAGACCGGTTGGGATAGAATTCCTTGCTCCCTCATCTCATCCTGATTTCTGGTTCCATCCTCTACCCCGGGCGGGATCATGCCAGGAGGCGTTCCCACTGGCGCACTGCTGTCGGACAGTAGGTCCTCGGGGTTGTGAACATGGCTAAGGGCGTGCCACGGACCCGATGATTGAGGCGCCGCAGCCCATAGTGGCGCGCCACTGTTGCCAATTTGAGGCTCAGGCACATGGGTATGAGTTTCGTGCATGGCCTGGTTGGATTGAGAATGCTGTGTGGCATGCTCGCTAGAACGATGCGAAGGTGGTGACGCGGAAGCCGGTGATTGCTGCGGGTCAGGGTATGCTTCTGGTTGATAGTGAGCCTCGTGATGACCGAATGGCATACCACCAAATGCAGATTGCGGTTGCTCGCCGAATCCAAACCTCACCGACTCTGCCGATGGCCCTCCCAAAGTGCCGAATCCAGCAGCTACGTTCGACGGTTGACCGAACCCCGCACCAAAACTCGACGGTTGACCAAAGACGTTCTGACCAAATCCCGACTGCCCGAATATAGACTGAGAATTGGTAGGCTGGCCAAAGTGAGGCTGACTAGGCACCGTATGCCCCCCAAAATGGTGCGGTGACTCTGTCCCCTGATGACTTTGCGTAGGGTGCGCCATGCTCTGAGGTATTCCAAAACCTGCTTGAAAGTTTGCATTGGACTCGGAGAATCCGGAAGCGCTAGGTGGCGGCTCGAAGAGGCTGGCTATCGGCCGCTCAGCGGTAGGAGGTGGCCGTTGTTGGCCAGGGTCCACAGCCTGAAGGCTCGACGTCGAAGCTTGGACACCCGTGTCTGTGGTGGCGCCCGTGTATTGCGCTGACAACCTGCCGCTCAAGGGCGGCGACGAAGGTGGTGCCCCGCCGGGAGCCCTGGTCGGCGTATTTTCTACACTCTTTGGCGGCGGTGGAAGTTCCAGCTCGACAGTCTGACAAGCGCCGTCCGCCGTCTGGGCCTTTGATGGTGCGTCCGGCATGACAACATCAGCATCTGTTGCCGAAGGAGGCGAGGGAGAATCTTGTGGTATCTCGGGCTCAGGACTACTGCTTTCCTCTCGGTACCTCCACCTGCCGTTCTGCACAGAATACCTAGGTCGTTTGCGACCCTTGCCCCTCCTCCCCCCATCCGCCTCCAACTCCTCGTCGAGGTCAAATTCAAATAGAGGAGCATAAGAAGCTCTGGACCTCTTCATAAAGATGGGTGAGGCGTACTCATTGACTGCAGGTCTGGCGCTATTCTGCGTAACGGGTTCATCGTCGAAGAGGGTAGTGTCGATCTCGGCGAAGGGGATGGGCTCGAAGGCCTCTTCAGGCTCGTTAGAGACCGGCTGGTCTATGTTGATGAATTTTGTTTCTTGAGATTCGCCAAGCGTGACCTGCAATGTACTGTGAGAAGAAGAACTCGTGACCGGATCCGAATCGTCCCACCTTGAGCGTAAGCTTTCCCACGAACTTCAATTGCCAGTCCGACCGGGAGCCTGGTGGTCGGGCAGGTTCCTCGTCCCTAGCCCACTCCACGCCGTCCAGACCCAAGGTCACCTCATCGCCGCTCCCAAGCTCCAGAGCCCCAACAGCCTCGGCGCTGGGGCCGTTGAGCTGCACGCGCACCTGGCCTTTGTCGCGTCGCAATCGGAAGTCTGGCTCGGCGACGAGGAAGGCGAGGCTCTTACTGACAGAGCTGAACGGCCAAGTGATCGTGACTTCGCCGTGCAGTTTTCGAGTCGCCTGGTCGGAGAGTTCTGGGCCCAGCTGTGCGATTGGCGTCGCTGTCTTGGTCGCGAGCAACTGCTCAACGTCTCCATCTGCAGCTGCCATCGTGACGGACGCGACGTCGTACTGCAATGGAAAGGATCGACGGCTAGATCATCGCTCATGAGGGTGAGGGAGGGCGAGGTGCATCGGCCATCTGGCAGGTGTCGGATTTTTAAATGAATTGTCGCGCCGGTTCCGTCATTGGGGTTCGAAAACAGAAGCAGCTTGAGATCGATGTCTCGGTTCGCGACCAGGAGCAGAGCTAGGGAGGTTGTCGGTGCTTGTCAGGCAGGAACTAGGGTACTTTGGTACCTGGTCGTTCTGAAAAGTACCTACCTACCTACCCACCTACCCAGGTACCTAGGTACTTTAGTGCCCAGGCACATGGGAACGCGCCTGGAATCGGCCTAAAGGAGAAGGCGGTAGGTGTGGGGTCCGGTAGGCGCTGCCGAAGAGAACTGGATCCACCCCTCCGGCCCGGCTGAGTCGCGACAGGCCGATACGGCGAGCACGTCAACCCAATCCTCACGCCACGCACTCCGACGTCGTCGCATAGAACAGTTACTAGATCCATTCGCTTCGCCTTTTGAGTTTTTCACACAAGTCATCTTTCAGCTGATTCACATGAGACCTCGTGACGCCCTCCTCTTGTTTTCTCGACTGTCTGAATTCTGAACTTTTGTATCACGAAAGTCTGGCCGTCTCCCGACCAGTGACGGGCATTTCTTCTTACCTACGCGTCCATTCTTCACACTTGTCCAGCTGTGTTCCGTGCACAGCGATAAGCCCCTCACCCTATCTGGCCACACAATCCGGCTTCTTGAGCTCTATCCACTGCCCGACACAGCCATATTCCACCATGGGTTCTGTTGACTCCGGGCCCTTCGACGTCAAGAACATAGCCATCGTTGGCGCTGGCCCGTGTGGTCTCTCGGCGGCAAAGTACCTCGTCGCGCAGCAGGCTTTCGACTCAGTAGTCGTCTTCGAACAGAACCCTGAGGTGGGAGGCGTATGGTATTATAGTCGAGAGCCTACACCAAGCCAACATGTCCCTCAAGTGAGCCCTTTCTGCCCGCCGGACGCCCCGGTCAAGAGGCCAGATACCAATGCGCCGGTGTTCGCCTCGCCGATGTATGAGCTCCTCAATACCAACATCCCTTGGACCATCAGTATGGAAATTCCCACTACCTTCTTTGCTTTCCTGAAGTGCCTAGAGGTGTTGATTAGATGGATGGATATGACGGGATCATTTGCCTCTCAGGTAGAGACCGTACCCGAAGACAGTTGCTCCAGAATGTACTGACACCCACGTGAAGTGAAGTATGGAGATCAAGACTTCCCCCATGACGGACTGATCTTCCCGTCCCGCCAAGTCGTGCAGGAGTACCTGGTGCAGTATTCTGAAGATGTCCGTCACCTCGTCCGCTTTTCAACCCGGGTCAAGAATATTTCGCTCCGACGGGAAGGGAGTCATGACCGATGGGACGTCGAGGTCGAAGACCTTCTAGACGGCCAGAAATCGAAGGCCACCTTTGATGCCGTCGTCGTAGCCAACGGACACTACGCAACGCCGTTCATTCCAGACGTCAAGAACATTGCAGAATTCAACGCCGCTCATCCGGGAGTGATCTCTCACGCCAAGACTTACCGTGTGCCCGAAGATTACGCAGGGAAGAAGGTTTTGGTCGTGGGTAACGCGTCGTCCGGCCTTGACATCGCCTCCCAAATCAGCCGGCACAGCAAGAGCCCCCTCCTGCTATCTGTGCATGAGTCCACCCCAGATGAGAACTTGGAGCATGTCCGCGCTGAGGAGGTGCCTGCGATAGATGAGTTCCTCGTAAAGGAAAAAGGTGTCAAGTTCACCAATGGTAGGGTAGAGAAGGACTTGGACGCCATTGTATACTGTACGGGATATCTCTTCAGCTTCCCCTTCTTGGAGAGCCTGATACCCGGGTTGGTGTCGAACGGAGCAAGGGTATACGGCCTGTACAAACACCTATTCAACATCGACCACCCCACTTTGGTCTTCCCCGGCCTACCAATCAGGGTCGTCCCATTCCCTGTTTCTGAAGCACACGCTGCTGTGTTCGCGAGAGTCTGGTCGAACACTTTGGCATTGCCCTCCGTGAAGGAAATGTCGCAGTGGGAGGAGGAGGAGGCCAAGAGGCACGGGAAATCTTTCCACGTCTTCCCCAAGCTTGGCGATGCCGACCTCCTTGATGAGTTCCACGATTGGGTCAAAAAGTCGAGCAGCAACAAGGGCAAAGTACCCCCGGTCTGGAACGCCGAGCAGAAGTGGGAACGTGGAATCTACGTCGAAGCTAAGCTCGCGTTTGAGAAAGCTGGGCGGAAGGCGAAGTCTTTGAAGGAACTCGGCTTCCCGTACGTCCCTGAGAGCGACGTCAATAAGCAGGACATCGTATAGACAGCTCGATATGTAGTATCGATTAGATCCTCATGTACGTCATAATCATACAAGAGAACCCTATCACATACCGTCTCAGCCAAAGCCAGATTGTTTTCTTAATGGCATCTCGGTTGTCACGAATATCTTCCTGACCGGGGCGGCTGTAGCCAAAGCTACCCGCATTCACTCTCAGAAGTATCCTTTTGAAATCGATTCACATGCAGATCTATTTCTGTGCCCTATTAGTGTAGAGTTAATGATTGCAAGTCTGGGAGGTGATGCGTATGTATACGATGAAGCCATTGATGCTTCGATTCGCAGACCAAACGACCTGTGAAGTACTCAGTGTTTAGCACCTGTGGTTCTCTAAGCGGGCCATGGGCTTCAAGCGGAGTGGTGTGTGGCCGCGGTACACACACACACACACACAATGTGAGAACTGGTCTTCTGAAAGAGGCGGTTACATAGGATAGTGATTGTGGGTTACATAAACATGGAGATCCAGCTTTCCACATTTGGTAGATTCTGTTAATTTACTCAAACTTTTTTTATGTAGTGGCGTCACGATATTAATATATGATATCATTTTGAGTATATAATCTTTTAACAGACGGAACCCTGCAGCTGGGATCTGAGCCCGCCGATGAGCGTTCTCACATCTTGCGACTGACTCTTTTTTCGCAATCATAGAGTATACCGCTAAAAGTTCTGCTTTGAAAATTTTGTCCTGCTCTCATATATTGTAATACTCGACGCCACCAAACATGACGAGGTTTTTGCGCGCATATTGCGAGCTCTCCTCATCGCCCCATTGTGACAGCATGTGTTCAAGCCGGCACATGCGAAGAATCACCAAGTACGCATCCTCCGTCCGTTGGGCTTTAGACACTGCTTCCTTGACGAGTTCATCCAGGTACATTCTCAGACAGTCCTTCAGCCCTGTCGCCTCGTAAGCACATTCCAGGTACTTCTGACTTTTGAACATGTTGTTCTCTTGAGCCGGTGTCGTCTCTCGTTTGAACTTTTCCATTTCCTTTCGACGGCGTTGGAGTCTGCTCATACACAGCTTAGTTCCGAAAATAATGCATTCATAAATCGGGAGATATTGTTATTAGAGTAGAAGGAACATCGTACCTTGCCCTGCGTTTGTCGATACCAAGACGTTTGTATGCAGGAGTAAAGTTCTGATGCAACTGATCCAGTTGCTCGCATGTCTCCGGGATGTTTCTGAAGTTGCGCGGGATGCTGAAAGATGAAATGACGCAAGAACCACCGGCTGTTTCGTCTCCGGGTGGCTTTGACTTATCGAGAAAGTATTTCCAGCATTGGATTGTCAATTCAGCCAAGTCAGACTGATTTTTCATTCGAGAGAATCCCTCCAATATTTGACGCAGCGGGTATGTGTCCGGCCAGGCGAGTGAGGAATCCCCGGCGGAGGCTGCGATGTACGCCAGGAGGGCTCTCAGGATGCCATTCTCAGGCCCGGTATCATCCCCATCCCAGTTCATCTTGATTATGGCAAAAAATAGACCGTGCAGGACATGGTGGGGTTCGTCTCGTAGCAAGATCTGTATTCTGGCGGGAAGGCGCCGCAGCTCGGAGAACGCCTCCTTGATCTGGTGGTCGGTCAAAAGCTCTCGGCAGATCTCGACCGCGTTGATGAATTCTGCTGCCGACCTGGAGAATGTCGCGATATCTAGGCCCGATTTGGCATCTGTGAATATCGCATCGAGTGTCTCGCGGCACAGCGCATGGGTGGCATGTTTGTGCGCTTGCACGGACAATCTGGCGCTCTGGGGTTCAATGGCTTTTCGAGAACCTTCATTGCCGCTCTTTTCGTTGACATAATGCCGAATACTCAGCAGAATAGTTTCTGGAACACGGAAAACTTCAGGTGGCTTAATGACCAACCTCGAAGCCGACCAGGAAATCGCACACTGCATAGGACGCGCACTAGTCCGTATGTACTTTGAACATCGCCATGATCTCAAGCGTTTCTTATACATTGATTGACTAGGTGTCTAGTTAGCCGTGTACGGCATTGAGAAGTTGTGAATGATATGGATTTCACGAGCGACCAAATCTAGAGAAGAAGAAAGAAGAGAAAACAAGAGGGGGGGGGAGAGGAATATTATTTCACCTACGTTGCATTGAAGGAGTATTTCCTGCGCATTATTTCCTGGACATCCCACAAAGGTTTATTCTCTGTGAGGTACAGTTGCCGGATCGTAGCCTTGTGTGTGTTCCAGTCCTCATTCGTAGCCCACATGGATTCTGAGTCCTTGGCCCCTGGAGAGAAATGCATTCCAGTGCAACCTTGGCTGTCGGCTGGGCACGGCAGACCTTTCAACTTGGCTTTGCCTCGCATATTTCAGGCAGGTGGACTGTTATTGAACTGAAATTTCGTATCCAATCCGTTCAGCAAAAGTCTCATAAAGGACGAGGAGGTGATATCGAAGAGGAAGCGTTCTGATTACGTATTCCTGCGAGCGGTTTGGGACTAAATGTCAGGAGCCGGCAATACCTGGACGTCGCTGGCTCTAGTGCTTACACCCCACGCTCGGCGCGACCGACTCCTACCAACCCCGGTGTAATGCTGTGGAGCCCTATCAGAGCCTCATAGGCTCATTCAGAACGTCATACCAGCCGGTCAGGCAGGTGTTGTTTCACAGGACGCAGCCTTACAGTGGCTAACTGCTGGGGTTCAAGCATAACAGGTCTAGTAAGGAGGGTAGAAGGATCTCAAGACTCCCTGCCAGGGGTTTGGTAGAGATACCACACCACACGAGCATTGTAAGGCATCTTCCCAGCGTTGAGTACTATGGTCCAACCCACAAGAAAAAGAATCGCCAACAAATCCAGGGCTTTATCCTACCTACTGTCCAGGTGAGCGTAGGAATTCAGAGACGACTGCGGGAGCAAATGGCCCCGCGAGGAACTTGATGAATTCAAGAATGCCTCCGTTAATGACTGACTGGCATTTCCAAACATATGCAGAAGACACCAAGACCTTGTAGGTGAAATTGCAACACACATTTACCTTCGCTGAGTGGCATTGTGCACGACCGACCATAACCACGTTTTGTGCAGCTGCCAGCATACCGGCGAGATGCCTCGAGGTCTCCAAGGTTGCACATTAGTCCAATCTTGTGTTACGACTTCTTTGGCAACTGGCCACAAAATCTGTAGGCATGACTAAACGACGAGATGAAGAAAACCAAAATTCTGGTAATGGAAATTCGGATGACCGCAGGCTGCCCTCAGCTCTAGCTGGTGCTGCCCGGTAGACCGTCCCACGTGCGACTGCATCACCACAAAGACATTGCGGACCAGCTCTGCTCTTGGAATTGATGGTGTTCAGGAGCGAAATAATTACATAGTGTGTAGACAGAAAAAAAATTGAGTCAGAGGAGCTGTGTGTCTACACGTGGTGGTGTTCGTCAGAAGGGGGGAATATGGCGGCATGAGGAGTAGTACTTGTGTGCGAGCCGTGGATGGATGTGGATCCGTAATCGCGCAACAGACGGACCAATGGCACCCGTGTATGTTGGGGCGTCAAGATGAATTATTCTTCTCCATGTGACGAGAAATTTTGGAATGTTGGTGACATCTACTCAGATTAGTATCTTGTCAATCGAGGCATCTAGAAACAAGAATTTCTCAACATGCTTCGTTAGCTTGTTTACATGAGCTCTGCTCGGGTCTCCGCTACACCGCAGCGGCATCTCTCCCAAACTTCCTATGGGACAACCTCGCATCACACTGTAGAATAACCTGCTGTGGGATACCCTTCGTTGGAATCTTGTTCTATATAGAAGCTTCTGACACAAGCTGATTGTATAAATAGGAAGCAAGTAAGCTATAGGGACTCTGCTAAATGTGTTCTTAGTTTTGAAGGTGTGATGGTGGTCTGGTAAAAGTGTATGTGACATGCGGTATATAAGTTTGGGTTAGGTTTCGCCACGAAGGAATACGCTTAGAGGGCTGCCCTTATGTCGGGCTCCCGAGTTAATGTTCATGGTGGTAATTACTAACTATACGCACATTTTGACTATCAATTATTAAAGGCCAAGAGAAATGCTAATGACTGTCCTCGACTTAGACGAAGATGAGCTTGCGGCTCGTCGGGACAGAACACGATGGCGGACGGCTGTCGGTCCCAAGTAAGACGGGATGTTCTCCCCGCGGTTGTCTCGATAAGGCCGATGGACAAGGGCATATCCTGCAAGGGGAGCTTCCTTATCAGTAATGGTGTGCTTTTGCGTTAGCTGCCGGACAGGAAGCTTCAGACGCATTTGTAATCTACAACGATACTGCTGTCATCGATCCGCTCGCTTCCAGACGCAGACATGTCTCTCTTTCCTTCCCCATCAGTGGCCGATTCCTATACGCCCAAGCCACTGTCTTACCCGAATGTGCCCTGAAATACAATATATATCGACAGATGTGAACTGCATGATCCCCAACCGCGTATCGAAATAGCCCTCGCCAACCCAGACCCAACCTCGACCGTTACGATGGAGTCGAGCTCTGCGACAGCCGCCGGCTCGGCTGGGATGGCTACCAAGCCAAAGCCTAAGGACTTTAGCCACTACTACTCGGTAACGACGGCGCACCGGATACCCAGTGCGATGAAGGCGTACTACAAGTTCTTCCAAATTCCTGGCATTGGAAACCTGGCTGGTGGTAAGCATTCGCCTCCTCACGGAATCGCCCTTGTGTAAAGGTTGGGTCCGAAACTTTATCCTTGACACATCCGATAAGGTTTTGGCTGGTGCCGTGTAGTTCAGGGACTTTATATTCTTCTTTTCCCGGCGTTACAATTCTCAATCCACCACTAATCAGCAGCACCTGCTAGGCCTCCCGAACCTGCGATTCTTTCCGTTCGACACTCTCGAGGCGCAAACTGCCAAACCAGAGCGATGGACGCCGTCGCCCAACAAACCCAATGGCACCGATGACCTCGCCGCATCCACCGCTTCGCTGAAGATCAACGGGTCTTCCGGCGGTTCCGACCCAGCAGCGGCATCACACATCACCGTCCCGAAGGCGCTTTCAGACGAGACCGACCCCCGCAAGAAGATCGACCTTGCAACGGCATTGCAGTATGGCCTGGCTCAGGGCTACCCACCGCTGTATTCGTATCTGCGACAGTTTGCCCGCGAGCAGCTGCACCCCAACGTGCCCTATGAGGGCGGGGTCGACATCTGCCTGACCGTCGGTGCGACGGACGGCATGGCCAAGACGCTGGAGCTATTCGTCGACCCATGGAGTCCTGAGACTGGCGATGTCCGCGATAGGCCCGGTCTGCTGTGCGAGACGTTTGTGTACGGCAATGTTCTGAGCCAGTCGCAACCCAAGGGCGTTCAAATCGTGCCTGTCAAGGCCGACGGGGGCGGCATGGTGGCTACTGGGCCCGGGAGTCTGGACGAAGTCCTCACAAACTGGGACTACTCCAAGGGCAGGAGGCCGCACCTGCTGTACACCGTGACGTGAGTGCTGTGGTCTCGGGAGCTTCTTCCCGGTGGTGACATGGCGACTAACTCGACACCCAGGATGGGACACAATCCCACAGGTATCCTCCTCTCCCTCGAGCGACGCAAGGCACTCTACGCCATCGCCTCCAAGTTCGATGTCCTCATCATCGAGGACGACCCTTACTGGTACCTCCAGTTCCCCTCCGCCGCAGTCGAGGAGGGCAAGTCCCGCAACAAAACACCAGTCGCCGACGCCCTGTCCACGCCCCAAAAGCCCGAGAAGTCCACAGGCTACCCCTTCCTCGACTCCCTCGTCCCCTCTTTCCTCTCAGTCGACACAGACGGCCGCGTCATCCGCCTCGACACCTTCTCCAAGACCGTTGCCCCGGGCTGCCGGCTAGGCTTCGTGACCGCACAGCCGGACCTGATCGAGCGCTTCGTGCGCGTGGCCGAGTCCTCGACGCAGCAGCCCTCGGGCTTCGTGCAGAGCATGATCGCAGAGCTCATCATCGGCAGGCAAGAACCTGAGGTCGAGCGCTCGTGGCTGTCGCTGCGCAAGGCGAGCGACCGTGCGACCTTTACAGGCTGGGATACGAGCGGCTGGGTGCGTTGGATCGAGGGCCTGCGGGGCGAGTACGAGCGCCGCATGAACCGCATGTGCCGGATCTTGGACGACGGCGCCGCCTACGTGAAGCAGGGGACGCCCGTGTCCCCGCACGACTCGGACCTGTGCGTCCTCACCAAGACGCAGCTGTACGACTTCTCCTGGCCGCGGGGCGGCATGTTCGTCTGGATCCGCGTCTTCTTCGAGTCGCACCCGCTGTTCGGCGCCGCCAGCTCCGACGGCAAGGACATCGTCGACGGCACCGCCCTGGCCACGGGCCTGCTCATCTACCTGACCAAGAACCCTTACAAGGTTCTCATCAGCCCGGGCATGATGTTCTCCGCCACAGAGGAGATCCGCAGGAGCGTCGGCTGGCAGTACTTCCGTCTTTGCTTCGCCGCCGAGACAGAGGAGAATGTCGACTCCTGCTCGGAGCGGTTTGTTAAGGGCGTACGGAAATACTGGAGCATTAAGAAGGTCAAGGATCTGGAGGATCTCATCAAGGAGTCGCCCGTGGCCGCTCAGGAGGACGATGAGGTGGAAGACATTGGGAATCTGGGATTATACTTCGGATGTTAGAAAGGTTTCGAGGGTGATATGGTCCTGTCTCAGTCTAGCGTTTTCGTGTACTTTCAGGAGGTAAAGCTGGTGTCAACATGTCATGATTAACGATGATTCTTCTGTCTCTGGGTACAGCGGGTGGGTACCTGGGTCCAGAATGTAAGCCACTTACTTGCTTTACTATGACGATCGTCAAATTCGCCGCAGTTTTGGGCTATCCCACCTAGACTTGGTCCATCCTCAAGTAGCTGTTTTCTTCAGCCGTTAAGGTCTTGGGTCTCGGCTAGTCATGCCGCCCTGATCATGCTCCCCCATACAGTGCCCTCCAGACTTCAGTCCAGCCCCTGCGTGCATTCTGTTGAGGCTCTCACCTGCACCGCAGGAGCTCGGAGAGAGAGGCTTCTGCTCTATGAACTCTACGAAATTCTCAGGGCTTCAACCGGACTAGACATCTTTTGATCAATTGTTGTCAAATGGATTCTCACCATCCCCGACTTTGTTGAAAGGGACATGGAACACACTGAATAACAACTTCAAACCTCGAATTTACCGCCAAGAATGGCCAGGACACGCATAAGATTCAATTCAGTTTCTTGTAAGCGTACCTCGCAGCACTTTTGACCTGACAGTCCCAACCAACACGAACTCTGCCGCCGGAGCTAATCCAGCCAGCGGGCAAACATGATCACAACATTGGACAGGCGTTTTCATATGTGAAGAGTCATTAAAGAATTCCATGTTCTTTTTTCGATTTGGCAAATGTGCTACCGTGGCTCACACATTCCTGACCAACGCCGAAACCAATCAATTTATCATGCAGTCCGTGTCAATCCCTATTCCCAGAAACCAAAGAAACCCGTCCCTTCCTTACTCGGCCAGGGTGAGCTTGAAGGCCTCAGACACAGGCTTGGGCTTGCCGCCCTCGACCTTCTTCTCGCCAAGCTTCTCCTTCTGGAAGGCAGAGGCGTAGGGGTTGAGGCGGAGCAGGACCTGCTTGTTCTTGAGAGGGTTCTTCTTCTGCACGTTGCCGCGCTTCGTCCGGGCCTCGCCCTTGGGCGCACGCAGGACGCTCTGGATTTCGGAAGAGTTGATCAGACGGGTCAGGTCGGCCTGGGCAACGACGTTGGATGGCAGGAGGAAGTCCTTCTTCAGGGCCGAGGGCTCGGTGGTGGTGCCGTAGACCTTGTCGAGGGCCTTGAAGGCAGCAGACGACCAGATGACGAATCGGCCGAGGTGACCGCCGGGGGCGAGCTGCAGCAGGTTCAGGGAATAGACGGAGGAGGTCTCAACGCCGGGGATGTTGCGGAATCCCTTGACGAGCTCCTTGCCGTCGACCTCGGGGTCGTAGATGACCAGAGGTCCGCGACGCTGGCGGTGGCGGCGGCCACGGAGCTTGCCCTTACCGGCGCGGAGCTTCTTGGAGCCCTTGACCTTCTCCAGGTCGGGGCCAGCACCGACGGCCTTCAGCAGACCGAGAGCAGCGGAGGTCTTGGCGGCGGCAGCGCCCTCGAAGGCGGCGGAGTCGACGACGAGAGGAACCTCGGGGACGGCCGAGATCTGGTGACCACGGGCGAACAGGAGGGAGGGGACGGCAGAAGCAGCCAGAGCAGAGGCGGTAGCGAATCGCCTGCGACTTTTGTTAGAAACTGCATCGATAAGCGGGTGAGAAGCGCCGTTGACTCACTTCTGGTTCTGGTTGATCTTGACGTGCCACTTGCGCCAGGTCTTGGTAGGGGCGAACATGCGACCGGAACGGCACATGTTACCGAAGGCAGCCTGACCAGCACGGTGCGTACCACCACCAGAGACACGGGGGATACGGGCGACGGCACGACCTGTTTGTTTTGTGGTCAGCTTCAGTTCATCCGGCGAAAACGTCCCATTCCATGTGTGCGTCGTTGGGCCCAGCTCCTTTTTCTTGTTACAAGATCGTTGTCGTCGATTGACCAGGTGCTTGTTGATCCAATGCCTCTCATAGTTTTGCCATCGACGTTTTCAAAATTTCCTCCGTGTGATTTTGCCTTCTAAGTCTTCCATTTCGCCCAGCAACGTTCAAAATGTCGAAAGTACTAACCAGTTCCCCAGGACTCGGCAGAGGTCTGGTGACCGGCCTTCTCGCTCACGGCATAGGGCTGGCGCTTGTTCTTGGCGATTCCCTTGTGAACCTCCTGAACGATATCAGGACGGATGGGGGCAGTGAAGACGGTAGGGAAGGTGTGGGTGGCCTGAGTGGCCTTGCCATCGGCACCCAGGATCGTGACGGTAGGACGGGATGCCATTTTGCCCAAGAATCGGCCTGTTTCGATCGGAGAATGTCAGTACTTTGTGATTTCTCCCAATTGAGGCACAGATTCGCTGAGAGAAATATCGTCGTCGGGGTGTTGTCGCAAACTGACCTCGGTATGTCGATGGCTGGTTGGTTGTCGACGGGTTGGTTGAAGAGAAAGTTCGTCGACTGCGGGAGCGGGCGTGCTGCCAAATTCGAGAAATTTTGGTTTTGGTGGGTTTGCGAGTTTGCAGTGAGCTGGGCGCACAGTGCTGCATGCAGTCCGTGCGGTCACAACTCGGGACTAGTCGCTTTCAGGCTAGCGCCAGTGAGTCACGTGTATCTCTGCACCGTCAGGTACCCGTGTACCCCTTACCTCCCTAGCCAGTTCTCTATTCATTCAAGAACGTTTGTTGGTCTTTATTATGGCTTCGGGACCCTCATGCTACATGGAGCTGTCCAAAGATCATTACTAGTAGAGTGATGGGTGACGACTTTGGACGTCCATAATCACCTAATCATTCTACTCTTAACAGGCCAAAAGCACCTGTGCATGTCACTTTCAAATGTTCCATGGTTCCTAATGCAACGGCCTCTTCCGAAAGAGGATATTTACTTCCCACTAATTGTATGCTGCAGTACTTCTCCAGTCCACGGAGGCCTGCATGACCCAAATTCACAAACCACTGGCCCGCGGAACTTTCTTTTCTCGAACATGACAGATTGCGCCACCAAATGTATCGTGTATGCACATGAGTGGATGAGTTCGAGTTATGCTAGATAAATGTGCCCCTGTCCGTCTACCGGACTCACTATATCTTTATATATATACATCACTTGCGCTCGGTGGTGATACAACAAACACTCACAGCGCCTTACCCCTTCTCATGCGGTCACTTGTCCTTCTTTTTCTCCTGCTCTTGCTCCGGCTCCTTGTCTGCGTCCTGCTTCTGCTGGTCCTTCTCTCTCCACTCCCGGAACGAGCTCGAGCGCTTCTCCGTCACCTCTGCCACCGTGTCCTCTTCCACCTCCGACGTCTTCGTCTCCTTCAGCGTTGTGTCGGGTTCGTCATCTTTCAGAGACAGCCTCTTGAGTCCAGAGAAGCGCTTACTTCTGATACTCTGGCCCTTGGTGGCTTCTTTCATGGCAAGGGCCTCCTCAACCCTGACTCTAACATTCTCATGACGCGCACGACCTAAAGTGAGCGGCGTCTTCCCCTCCGCCTCCAGCTGTAGGGTGCGTTGTCTGGCCTTCCAATCCTTGGTCACTGACACTGGGTCCTGGCCCACGACGTGGACAGGCAGGTCTCGTGCGATTTTCATCTCCTGCTGCCTGAACTTCCTGCCAGCTTTGGTGTAGTGCTTGAGCATCCCGTCGAAGGCCGACTTGAAGACGTCCCTGGCGGGATCCTTGTAGTAGGCGTTGTGCCGTCGCCTCTTGACTGACGCGTAAAGATCCTGCACTCTATTTTCGGGCAGCTCCTCAAGCGTGTACTCCACGTGCCATGGTTCCCCACTGGTCAACTTCTCTGGCCGCTGCACATACTTGCCGTTAACTTTGTTCCGGATCGTGAGGACCAGGCCCAGCACCGGTTTGGCCGTGGGCTCCTTTTCCCCACTGCCACCGCTCGCCGCCGGCGTGTCTTCGGGCGACCTCTTATCCTCGTCCCCGGTTGTTGATGCCTTCTCTTCTGCTGCTGCTTCTGCGGGCGTCTCCTGTGTCTTAGGCATCATGTCCAGCAGGATCCTCTCGAAATTACGGAGTTTCGCTTGGTCCTCGGACAGCTCTTCCGTTGCTTTCTGCGCGTCGCTAGAAGAGCCGACGCGCGTGGTCAGCTTGATGAGGAGGTCCTTCAGACTCTCGTCTGATTTCTCCTCTGTGGGCTTGCTCTCCACGCCGTCTACCTCTGTAGCGGTAGCCTCAGGGGCAGATTCTTTCTCAGACGAGACAGTGACATTCTGATCTTGTTCGGTCTCGGACATCGGTTCCTCTTTCTTAGCCGTTGCGTCAGCGTCCTTGGAGCCGGACCCAAACCAACTGGAAAGGAAACCGAATCGAGAGGTCTTCGGCGCCGAGGTGCTGCCACCGGCAGGTTCGACAGTGTCGGTTTCCTTAGTAGTGCGCACGTCTTGAGCTTGCTGCTGCTCCTCAGAAGCCTCGCTCTCGCTCTGAGGGACCTCGGTCACAGCATCGTTGTCGGACTTGGCCTTTTCGGCATCGACATCGACGATTGCCTTCAAAAGCGCTTCCACATATTGGTCAGCCTCCTCGGAGGACCGTGCATGCAGGAGTCCGCTCTGCTGGAGGGCGTCCTCGATGGCGTCGCGGATCGCCGAGATACCCTGGGCGTCGCTCTCCATGGTCTGCTCCACGATGTCCATCATATCCTCCCACACATCCTCGCTGTCCTCTTCGTCAATTTCTTGGACATCCTCGTGCGTATCCCTTGCTTCTTCAACGGCCACATCCCTGGACTCTGCTTCATCCTCGGCTGCACTGGTCTCCACAGTCGAAGCACCCTCAGCCTCGTCTAGCTCTGCTCCCGCCGCCTCTGCGATTGTTTCAGGCTTGGGCTTGATACCGAGCACTCTTTCCTGAAACTTTTGGCCTTCCTCCTTGTTCTTTTCCTGGATCGCCTTGATCTCGTCGTCGCTGACGGGCTCGGCGAAGAAATACATAAACGGGACGACGTGGGACGTCCTTGTCTCCACATGAATCCTGAGCGACTTCTCAGGGAATCTCTCTGTCGCCTTCTTGAGCAGCTCCTCCCACAGCTGAAGACTCGCCATGAACTCGCGATTGCCCGTCGTCAAATCTGTGGTGCCATGAAGAGACAGATCCATCTCTTCCAGAGGGATATACTGGAAGCCAAATATACGTTCAGTGTTGTGGTACGCAACAAATATACCATCCATCCGTCCCATCCGAACCTGCAAGGAGTACTTGAGGAATGCGAGGCGGATCATGTCATAGTATTCCCGCTCGAACGATTCCCATTGTCCCTGACGCTGTCGAAGTTCGTAACCGGTACCCTTCTCATGATTTTTGGCATCCATACGAATGGTAACAACGGCCCTTGTCTTCAGGTCAAAAACACCGGTTCCGGGAAGCCGAGGATCGTAGGCGTCCAACTGCGACCGCATCATGAAATCGCCGAACGTCGTGTAGTGGTATGATTCTTCCGCATTGCGTTCCTCCTCGGTGAGCTGGTGCGAATTGGACCGGCGGTACTTCTCGTATTCCTCCTTCGGGGCGGTGAGAAGCTTCTCCATGGATTTACCAAGCATGCTGAGGATGGTGTCCGAGTCGTGCTCCTTGTCCGCATCTATGGCGTAGGTGCCGTCTTTGTAATGCAAGAAGGTCGCCGCGGGTGCCCTGAGGATGGCGCCAAAGTTCTCACTGTCGGGCTCGTAGCCTTTGGAGATGCGCTCAGGATTTATTGGCCTCCATGAGGAGAGTAGGTAGTGGAAATGCGCTAAAGTCGATGTCATGCTAGACGTGGATCCCGTGAACTTCTTATTATGCTTCTTGGCCACCCCGATCAGCGTTGTGTCTTTTGAGGAAGTAACGTATTCCTTCAACGCCTCGAAGTCGAATTCATTCACAGGCATGATGGTCGCCAGATAGGGGTCAAAGTTGAACACCCTCGTGCGAGGGTCCTGCAGAACATAGACGCCTTCGTTGAACAGAACACGGTCGAGTCCGTATTCTACACGAGGCACAGGAGCTGTTTCGACGTGGACAGGCTCGAGTCCAACATTCCTGGTCTTCACCGTCTGAATGTGCCTCTTCGTCTTCGAAAGGCCCCAGCCCACAGAACTTTTGTTGCCTGCGCCTGCAGCGCCATCTTTGTTCGAGCTTGGGGGCGCCAGCGGAGCCTTTTCGGCTTTGTTATCCTTGGGACCCCCTGCCCGAGCAGCTGCCTTCCTCGCCGCCTCTTTCTGTAATAACGCAGCGAAGCCTTGGGCTACAGAAGCCTCAGGAGTCTCTGGGTTATTTCCTTGCGGAGCTTTGGCACCCTCTTTTGCACCCTCTTTTGCGCCTTCTTTTGCACTTTTATTGACCATCTGTTTACGCTCGGATTTTGCTGGGGGACCTGGTATCTTTGCTACCTTGGCCGTCTTGCTGGACTCGTTTCTTTGGTCTGCCTGGGTTGCCAACACGCTCTTAAGGATATCAAGTGTCCCTTCCAACAGCTTGGCTTGTCTCTCTCTGGCCTTGGTGGACTGAGCGCTTTGTAATGGCGGAAAATGCGACTTCAGGGATCTTCTTGTATCCTCGCCGTCCTTCTTTCCACCGTCCTTCTTGCCGGCATTCTTCTTGCTGCCATCCTTCTTGCCGCCGTCTCCATTGGAAATCGCCTGAGCCGCCGGTGCCGCCTTAGCAGCACCCTGTGGTTCTTGAAGGGTCTTTAGGATATCGAGGGTTTCCTTCCACAGCTTGACTGTCTCGTCGGGTGCTTTTGAAGGGTCAGGAACTGGCGCAGTTGGGCCCTTGCTGGCCTTGGTCGGACTCGGCGCCGGCTTCTTCTTGCGGGGAGCTGGTTTATTGTTCTCTTCTTTAGCCTTGACCTTCTGCACTTTGATAGGTCCCGACTGGTCTGTCGAGGAAGTCTGTGCTGGATTTGATTTGTCCGTGGCGTCAAGAGGCTTCGTATCTTCTGAAGACTCCGCGGGAGGAGCTGCCGGCTTCTTCTTCTTCTTGCTCGTCGCGTAGGCTCGCGTTACCGGCGCCCTTCGACCGTGAGCACCAGTGCTGGGGGAGACATGAGCGCAACATGAGGAACAGACATAGCGTGTGCGGACGCCACGAGTGCCTCTCAGACTCCAGGGAAGCATTTTTCACGCGATTGGCGATTGAATGCTCTGGCCGGGTCTGGATGACGCTTGCGAAAGAGCGAGCGCCAGAAAATTCCCCAGGGATGCGCGTTGCGATAAGATATCCACCCGCCGCTGCAGGGATCTTCTGTCAGACTGTTGGCTCGGTTTCGGCAACGCTTCGCTCAACTCCAAATCCTGCCCCGTAATGCGTGGCTTCATATGGAAGCTGCTTCATGTACATTATTGCCATAACACCGCCACGCCTTCAAGGCGTTCTCTGATGCTAGGTCAGACCCCTTGTGGCTTGTCCACTTTTCTGTGATAGGACTCGGCTCAAGGACCATCTGACCCCGCAAGGAGACTGTCCCCTCAGAGGCTTGCCCCTTGAAGGCTGCCCTACACTGCCTAGGTAACAAGAAATTGTCACTTAGGTTGCTGTTATAAGAACTTGTTCAAAGGAGCTCGTGTGGGATAGATGCCGTGGCAGCATAGCTGCCGCCGGAGCAGAGCTCGTCAACATAGAGATGCAGAGCCTTGTTAGGCAATGGCACATATTTAACTTTTTACTAAAGCTCGTAGCTGCAAGGGGTATATCTCAAAGCCAGCCCAAGAAGCACCCAAAAGATCAATACACCACCATCACAAGCCAAAGCCGCTCCTGGGTGAACGCCCACATGCTGACCAGATGCTCCCCGCAAATTTCATGCAACCTTACTTTTTGAACCCACGATGCGCAATTATAGGCCGTACCATCCTCTGCGGCATCTGTCCCGCAGCAGATGTTGGGCGAGCGACGTGTCAATGCCCGGTCACAACGTCCATGGACCATCACCCCCGCAGAGAACTCGAGCTACACTCATGCCTCCTCAATCCTCTCCAGGCCTTGCAAAGGCCTGATTCGCATAGTGCGTTCCATCCAGACGCAACCGTTCCGCTTCGTCGACTTGTCCTTGCATCTCCTCCGTCTGCGCCAGCATGCCGTCGGCTACGCTCATCCACAGCAGGTTACCCGCCTTGTGCGCCTGCTGCCGCCCCGCCTTGGCGCTCTTAACGGCCTGGTCGCCGACGACGTTTTCAAAGAGCACCGACCGCATCAGGTTCAGAGCCACTGCAAGAAGCTGGGTATTGTTCGCACCCTGAGCCCACTTGAGACCAACCTGAATATGTTTCTTGACCGTCTGCATCGACTGACGTGGTTCCGTCTGGAGTGCCGCTTGCATGAGATTGAAGGCGGTCCGGATGTCGACATCTGCATGGTCCGAACAGTACGGCGTGATCTTCTCTGTGAGCTCGGTGAGCTCTCCGTCGTCCCGGTGGGCCGGGTCTTGCATGATCCATATCTTGTTCATGGCTGCGAGAAGGGCTACCTCAGGAGGAGGTGTCCCTGGATTGCTTTCGTCAGTACCGGCGGGTGGGATAGCGAAGCGCTGATCGCTGAATATCTGGAGTGCTCTGCGAAAGTCACCAGTGCCCTGATAATACACCCCTGTCACGTAGAGCACCAGCAGACCGAGCCGGCCACCCTCGGGCTTTGGGCTGAGGGCCTCGATCTTCTGAATGCAATCGTGCACCTTGCTCCACTGCGTACGTGTGGCCGATATCAATGCGATTAACGCATAGACGTAGCGTTTCACCTCTGCTTGCCAGCTGGCCTGTTCTATGGCCATCGGCAAGGAGTGGGCGGGTGGTCGGGCGTGCGCAGGAGCTAACATGTCCATTAGAAGTTAGAAGTGGTAACCAACAATGAGTTTGGGGCACCAGCTTACTCTTCCCAAGCATGTTCAAGGCCTCGGACCAATACTCCATAACCTTTTCGCTTTTCGCTCCTTGGTACAACAATGCTAAGCCGCTCAGGACATATCTGAAAAACCATTAGCCACATAAGCTTGGACCGGAGTTATCATCAGCCTTACGCTAGAACAAAAGCATGGACTTTGGTGACAAATGATAAGATGATGAAGTTGTGCTCCCCATCTCCAGGCTGGATGATGGTCTTGGTATCACTGGTGACGGAAGCATTCGAGTTGGTCTGTTTCTTCAGCGGAAGGTGGAGAACATCCAGCATCTTGTCCCAGTCGTGTGCCTGTACAAGCTCATCCATGCGTGCCTGCAGTGCCTTGAGCTTCTGCATGGCAATCTGGGGCGCCTTTTGCTGCAGAGTACAGGCCAGGTCCAGGAGCAGGGTGAGCACTTCAACTTGAGGTATCTGGACGGACGGGTCAAGCTGGTGTCTCGATGCCTGTGCTATGCATGTTTGAACCCGTACGATCGAGTCTTCCTTTCTGGCCTTTAGGTGAACGATGCCCTCGAGAAGAGACGCCAACACTGCTATTGCAGAGTCTCCTTGGTGTTGTGCAAGGCCCGTAATGCTGCGGAGGTTTTCCAGCGCTGGTGCATCTGCTGGACTGCTCGATTGCAAGTGAAGAGAAGCCTTCAGAAATCGGAAGGCGTACACCCAGTCGACTGCTTTGTACGTCAACGCATCGTTAATGTTCTTCTCTATCTCCACAAAGGCAGCCTTGCGATTTCTCCTGAACAGAACTTTGAGCAGCTGAAATTGCATACAATATTTCAGGTCTGTGAATCGGTTCTTTTCACAAACTGCAATGCCTTTGGTCAAGGCGGTCTCTGCTTCCATCAAGTTGTCTGTTTCCTCACTGAGCGCGGTAGCATATCGCAAACGAATGTTCGCCTCGGCGCGTGGAGCCAGCTTGTTCAGGTTGAGTGCAGCATCGAGACAACCGAGGCCTGTTGCAATGAGCTTGTAGTATTCGTCCACGCGTTGCTTGTCCAGCGACGTCGCGATGTCCTGCACGGCCGCATGGGCAGTCTGAAAGCAGTCATCTGCGACGCAGGTCAGGACCGCAGGTGTGTCGAAGTGACTCGTTGGTGTTTGCACATGCGGCATGCTTGGTGATTTGGTCGAAACGCTCGGTGACCTCGCGACAGGCGCTGGCAAAGACTTCCTTGCCGGTGCTGGGGGCTCCCGCTTCAACATGAGTTGGGTAGGGTCAATACTCATGTGGAGCTGGGTAGGATCGATACCATCAGACACGTGCCGCTGCGGTTGCGTCTGCGGCTGCGGCTGCGGCTGGAGTGCTGTTATGGTTGGCTTGCGTTCCGAATTTTGCTGTGCTTGCAACGCAGGCGGTGGTTGGGCTGGCGGTGGCACTGGCGATTCGACCTTGACAGGCGTGCGTACCGTCGAAGCTGGTTTTTGTTGATGAACTACCGGCGCTTGTTGGTTGCTCACCCGCGGAGACTGCAGACTCGCTGTTGACTGCAGCTGGGGTGACTGGATGTGCGAAGTGGTCACTCGTGGAGACTGTAATTGCTGAGGTAGCGGCGGTTTCACTGCGGGCTTATGTGCATTGCTCACTCGTGGTGACTGATATGGTTGCGTGGCCTGAAGCTGTGACGGTTGTATGTGTGGGCTACTCGCGTGTGGCGACTGGTACGGCTGCGTTGCCTGTAATTGCGATGGCTGTATGTGCGGACTGCTCAGCCGCGGGGATTGGTACGGTTGCGTTACCTGCAGCTGTGATGGCTGTATGTGCGGACTGTTCACTTTCGGGGATTGGTATGTCTGCGCTGCCTGTAGCTGGGTCGGTTGTATGTGTGGACTGGCCACCCGCGGGGACTGGTATGATTGTGCTGCTTGTAGCTGTCCTGGCTGTACGTGCGGGCTGCTCACGCGTGGGGATTGTAGCTGTTGCGCGGTTTGTAGTTGCCCCGTTGGCATGTGCGGGCTGTTCGTCCGTGGGGATTGCAGTTGCTGCACCGATCGTCGTTTCTGGGGGATGAGCTGCTGCGGATGGTGTATTTGCTGCTGCTGCTGCTGCTGCTGCTGTTGATGATGAGGTTGGAAGGACTGCTGCGGAGGCTGGACAGGTTGAGAAGGTATGCGTTGTTGTATCGGTCGCGGAGAAGGGGTCGCTACTTGCGGCGGGTAGTTGTGGTGGGAGACGTATTGAGGCTGCGATTGAAGCTGGGGTTGAAGCTGTGGTTGAGGCTGGAGCTGGCGAGCTGGCGCATGGTGCTGGTAGGCGGCGCCGCTGCTAAAAGGTTGCTGCTGGTGTTGCTGGTGCGGTTGTGGCCGTTGGTGTTGGTGTTGGTGCTGGTGTTGGTGCTGGTGCTGGTGCTGCTGCTGCGCATGAAAGTTGTTCATGGCGGCATGGTGGGCGTGTGTCTGATGCGCCTGAGGCGCCTGAGGGTGAACTTGAGCGTGGGGGTATTGCTGCATCGGCTGCATCTGGGAGTGTTGGGCAGGAGCAGGAAGGAAGTGGGCGCCTGCCTGATATTGCTGGTTGCCCATAAACGCCATCGAGTTCCCAGACCCATATTGTTGATGTTGATGCTGAGGCTGAGGCAGATGCTGCTGATGCTGCGGATGGAACTGCTGCTGCTGCTGCTGCTGCTGCTGAAGCTGCGGCTGTTGTTGTTGCTGGTGCTGCGCGTATCCAGGCTGGGGCGCCATCTGTTGATAGCCATGGCCATTGTAGGCCTGCCCATGGCCTGGAGGCTGCTGGCCCCAGTTGTTCATGGCGGCATCTGCCACTCCAGCGCAAGCTGCCAATGACCTGACCTCTCCCTCCCTCTACTGCTTATTTCATCCACCGGTCTTCTAGTATCGTAGTCATCTAATCGTTACGGCAGTCATCGTTGGTTCGAGTCGTCCCCGGAGAGCATGGCACGGGTTGGGATGGGAAGGCAAGGGGACAGAGACACACAGCACCTTCCGGCAGAGCAGGACGGGCAGGGACAAAGTTACAAAGGACGTCGAAGTTCAAGATGCCGATCCCTGGCCAGATGCGGCTTCAAGGAAGTTGGAAGCCGCGACCGCCACGTGCGCCCGGTGGCCCGTGCTTACACACCTTGTTCATCGGAGCCGTGGTCGGCATCCTGTCCGAGGTGCCGAGGCAGCATTGGGGACGGGGTCCTGGAATCTGGAATTCGGATTTGGATCTCGTCAGAAGGCAAATCCAAAGGGGGGGCCCCACCAACTTTGCCGATGACAGTTCACATGTTGCTGCAGGGCTGATGCACAAGCTCCCAAATTAAAGAAGGTTATCTTGCATACGACCGAGATCCCACATCCGCTCTTGTTTTTAGCTCTGTGGAATTCCCATCGCTATTCCGGTGTGCCGTCTTATTGGTTTCTCTAATCTCTGTCATCTCATTGACTTTGTCTCCCGCACTCCTGCCCTTGGGACACTCAAATCCTTGACACTGTCCCGATCACTCTTCCTTCGGGCTTTACGGTCGCCAATGGACTGGCTCGGCCGTGCCAAGATAAAATACACTCACCATGTGTCGCCCCTGGCACTCAAGGAGAAGGATGGCACCCAGACCGACCTGTTGAAGATCTGTGAGAAGATCACTCCGACGTGCCAGTTGAACCCGCTCCTCTTCAACGGCCATCTGCAGACCATGTGGACAGCCGTGGGCAAGAGTGCGCCCCAAGTCTACTACAAGAGAAAGATCTTCAACGCTGATCACCATACCTACACCGGCACTTTTGCCGTGGATTTTGTGACCCCTCCGCACCAGGAGCACGATGGCGCCCTGCCGCCACGGACATCCTACTTCAGCGATGCCGAATTCGACTCAGTGGCGTCCGACGACAGCAGACCCATGCTCATTGTGCTACATGGCCTATCAGGTGGCTCCTACGAGGTCTATCTGCGACACTGCATTGAGCCGTTGATCTCGGAGGGAGGCGGCGGCTGGGAGTGCTGCGTCGTCAACTCGAGGGGGTGCGCAAACAGCGAGGTCACGAGCGGTGTCCTCTTTAACGCGAGGGCGACCTGGGACGTAAGGCAGGTCGTGAGGTGGGCGAGAAGAACATTCCCAAACCGGCCCCTATTTGGCCTGGGCTTCTCTCTCGGCGCCAACATCCTGACCAACTTCGTGGGCGAGGAGGGCTCGAACTGCCTCCTGAACGCCGCCGTCGTCGTCGGCAACCCATTCAACCTCGAGGTTTCCAACATTCAGCTCCAAAACTCTCTGCTTGGCAAGGAATTGTACCAACGGGTTATGGGAAGTTCGTGCAAACAGGTGTGATTTACTTTTCATTGTACTCTTCACTGACTAATTGCTCTCCTAGCTAACATGAAGAAGCTCATCATGCGGCACAAAGATTCAATAATCAAACACACAAAGCTAGACTTCGAAGCCATCCAGAACGTAACCTATCTCTACGAGTTCGATAGGGAAGTCCAGTAGGTAGATTTCTAAAGTGGAATATGTAGACACACGCTAAGGATCTCTAGGTGTATATCTTGGGGTTATCCCACAGAATCAGCATACTACCGCGACGCTTCCTCAAGCGACTCAGTGCTTGCGATTCGAATACCGTACCTAGCAATCCAAGCCGCAGACGACCCAGTGAGTCCCCGACACACGCCGCATACTGAGGGGGCATGCTGCTGATCATGAACAGATCGCCGTGGAGCAGGCCATCCCCTACCAAGAGTTCAAGAAGAATCCACACACTGTCTGCCTGACAACGTCTCTCGGTGGTCATCTCGCCTTCTTTGAGCCGGGCGGTGGTCGATGGCACGCAAAGCCTGTATGACGCGTCCAACAAACTTGAGATTTGCTGGAAATAAGAGTCGTGCTGACCGTATTAGGTGTCCAACTTCCTGAGACACATGGCGACAAATGTCGACCTGAAGTCAATCAACAACCAGGCAAACGGTACCACTGTGCTCAAACCACAGTACGGGTCAAGCTTCGAACCTATGCGGCGGAAGATGGAGGTCAAGGTCACAGAGTGAATGACTCAAATATGCATACCTAGGATATTACTGGCAAAGCGGGCGGGAAAAGACCATAGAAGCGGTAGGCGGGAAGGTATCAGAATAGACACAGAGGCACTTTACGGCCTGGGGTATATGATTGTTCTCTAGACAAATATTAGACTAGAAGGTGATCCTAGATCGGGTCCCTAGACCCATCAACCCATCACATTGCATAAATGAGCCTGTGATGAAGGAGATGGCTATCACTGAGGACCGAAGTCTAAAAAGTGAATTTCCATCCATCCTTGCCCGCCGGCTGGTTGAACTCGGACACCACAATAGTAGGTATCGCCACGCGGGTACCTCAGCTGCGATCCTTGCCCGGATCGACTCCCAGTGGCCTTTGAGAAGAGCCCTGTGTCGTCCATGCAGGCTGGATTCTATTACCAGACACGCAGGCCAAGCCACCCAACAGCGAGCCCATGAGCCTGAACTTTGTACTCCGCCGCCCGGTTGTCCGAAAACTCCAAAAACGCCATGCAATGACCCCATCCCGCGCATCTAGGTGCTCATGCATGCCCATAAAACGGTTCGGCTTTCCTTCCCTGGGGAGCTGCCTCGAACTTCTCTCATGCAAACGAGACACTCTTCTTCTTCTTAGGCTTGGCAGCCTTGGTGCCCTGCAGCTCAACGTTCTTCATAGACCGCTCGGTCGCCTTGTCGTCGTCGCGGCGCTCGGGCCTCTTGCGCTTCTTGCGTAGCGACTCCTTGGTCTCGTCCAGCTTCTCCTTCCGCTCGGCCGCCTTCTTCTCGGCCTCCTGCTTGCGCGCCTCGCGAATCGCTTCCATGTGTCGCGCCTTCATCATCTTGGACTCGATCTGGCCGTCCTTCTCGGCCTGGACCATAGATAGGATCGTGTTCATGCTCTCCTGTACAACAGATCATTCGTCAGTGAATAGATCCAGATTGCTTGTAGCCAAGGAAATAGCGGTTGTCCGGAAGCTGGGCTGCGCGACGCTTACCCGATCATCGACAAAGACCTTGCCCTTCTTCTTGCCCTTGGGCTTCTCCACCCCGATCGGTGTCACCATGTTCAGTTCCGGTATTCCCAGCTCCTTCTCGCTGTAGACCTTCTTCTTGCGCTTCTTCTGCAGCTCTTTGACGATCTGGCTCGGTTTTAAGGGCGCCTTTCCGCCGTTCTTGTTCTTCTTTGCCTTGACGACGGGGTCATTCTCGACCCTGCTGGCCGCTTTGCTGTTCTTGATGCCAGAACCACGCGTGGCGTGTTTGTTCTTGACCGTTTTTGTCCGTACGGCTCCCATTTTCGGTCGTGATTATGATGCGCGCGGCGGATGGGTGCAGATAGGATCTTCGAAAGGGCCCAGGCATGGTCACGAAACTTTTTGGCGGGATATCTGGGTTGCGCCGATAAGAACCCTTATCGCCAGGACCGCAGCCAGGGCCCCCACCAACCCTGACACAGCTTCCATGCGGTTCAGAGCACTAAAGTCCACTGACACGAAACCTATTGACTGCTTGCGCAATAGGCCGGCCGGCCAAAAGACTAGAATTTCAAGTTAAAAACTGAAAGCTCCAAGCAGTATACAACCCTATATTCAGCGGTACGGCAGTCTGAAGGAGAGACTCAAACGAGGACTTTGAGGACAGTTCCACCACCGCTTCTGCCCAGTTTCACATCCTAAATTGCAACCTTCCGAGGTCATTCCTACCGACAGCATTCGTGTATATACCCTGCCAGCTTTCAGCTGTCTAGCAAATATTGGTTGGGAGTTCTGTTCTGATCATCATAGTTCGGAATGCAGTGAGACGATCACTGGGCTTGACAGCTGAAGCCTGTACTCTTACGTTTCGCAGCTCAGCCACTGACTGACCTCGTAACGTGCGCCGGCAGTGAACCACGACGGATAAGACCATTGATTCTCGTATGCGCGCACAGCACCCCCATTGGATCATCCCAATTGGTGGCTGTTCGTTAGACCATGTTTATTGGTGCACCCACAACTCAACGACCCGTGGCAGTCAACATCTGAGCGGTTGGCTTCCCATCAGCGGAACAAGCGTTGTCATTGGACGGCTTTCAAGGGTTGGCTCTTGATCCTTAGATGCGGCCGCAACGTGAATCCTGCCGGTTTTAGGTTGGGTGCTGCAGCCTATTCATCTAAGCCAGCCGAGCAACCGGCCTGGAGAAGCTGTCACCTGTGGTGCAGAATCCAGTGCGACGGTACCTACAAGCTGAGACTCTAGCAGCTACGGTAGGGCGTTCGAGCGCAGGGAGGGGAGGCCTCTAACATCGACATAGGCGTGCAGAATGACAGTTTTTCCCTGGGGGTCGGCACGGCAGGCCAGCAGTACGGGTCGCTGACGCCCTCTGAGCCGTGTTGAATCCGAGATAATTCACGCTAAACCACGAGACCGTCGTCGTATCTGAGAGCCTCCGCTAGCCATAGTAATGTGTACGTGGTAACGCAGGAAATACTGAAACTGGAGTTGCTAGAGAAAAGCCGTTGAACGGAAGCGGTGCGTTAGGTTTCTAAAAACAGCAACTCAAATTCTCATCCGTCAAGGGGCCGTGGAGATCTGACAGTGCACTAACAGCGCAGCAGCAAGCAACAAAGACGTTGCTGATGGGGCGGTAACGGGGATATTGCCGGTCAGCTGTGCACCTGGGATGACGCCACAGGACAACTTCGTAACGCTGTCGGGCGCAGGTCGATCGTCCCATAATAATAATCTGTGGAATATGGGGTTGGCTGGGTTGGTGTGGCTCCAGAGGTTGCCCTGGCAGTGGCCGCGGCCCTGGCCCCGGATGGTTTGGGGTGGACAACTCAGCCCAGAAGACCCAGCCAGCCCAGCCAGTGCCCTGGTCCGTCTTCGACTGGCAAGTTTCTGCCGGCAGAACCCACTTGTCGCCCCGTCTGCTGCGGGCAGGTCAACGTCAGCTCTGCCTGGACTGTTGGCGCGGATGTGCGATCAACAAGAACGGATGAAATGGTTGGACGGTGCGAGGAGCTGGGCAAGCCAGACCGAGCAACAGCTGCCTAGGTACCAAGTAGACAATCGATCAATAGTCACTACTTCTGCCGTCGGTCAGCACGTTCAATTCGCTGCACTGCCACTTGCCGCGCTCAGCATTCTATTCTGCGTGGTCTGCGTGGTCTCTTTGGAGTTTGGCCTTATTATCGTCGTGCCCTCTTCATTGTCATCTGCACCGTGTGGGGCACCGAGACTGACAGCCACAACACCATCTGTCTGTTTGGCAAATGAACTTGAGCTCAGCCTTCTTCTGAGTCTGGCGTGCCGGAGACTTTTTGGCCAGTACAGCCTACCTGCTTGGGTCCAGACAGGGATAGGCACAGCTGCATCAAAGCGGCAGCGCATTTTCAAGATTTCGGGTCCCTGAAACCAAAACCTCCTGAGAACCCGATCCTACTCCTCCCCCAACTCCCCCGTTCAATCAACAACTCTACCCTCCGCCCGTCTTGGCCGGCCCCCCATCCCCATCTCTACCTCCCTCCTCCATCTGCAGCTCCAGGCATATCCTCTTTACCTCTTCTTTTTTTCTCCGACGCCGCCGTCTGCAACGACACTCGCACCCACACTCGTTCAGCATCGTTCTGCCTTGGAGTGTCGCTCGCTCGCTCTCTCGGCTGCCGTGCCGACTGTTACGTTGGAACCTGGGGAGGATCAAGGTTAAGATTCTAGCGCCTGGCCGTAACGTGAGCTGAGCTGATTGCGGCTCTCGCAACCCAATTTCGTCATGGCTTCCCACGACTACTACAGCCAGGACCACCTCAACAAGCCTCTACCCCCACCGCTGACATCCTCGCCTGCCCCGATGGACGGTCCTCATCGTCAGGATACCGTGGGCTCCTACGCCAGCTCGCAATACTCTCAGCGAGGCAACACCATCCCGGGCCACCAAGCCTACCCAGCGAGATCCGATACCTACGCCTCAGCTGTCCCGTCGCTGCCCTCCATACCACCTCAGCACAGACAAGACACCTACAGTTCGTCGGTCTACACTGCACCCGCACCCTACGGTGCTCCTGTACCCTCTCCCGCGCCCGCACCCTCTTTGTACTCAAACGCGCCTTCCTACTCGACGAATCCTCCCTCGTACACAACCCAACAGCACTTGGGCACCCAGCCACCAGGACAGGAGCCATCGCCAGTCTCAACCAAATCCGTATCGCCCTTCGATACCGTTTTCGACGACCATGCCTACCCCGCGACCTCGTATCAGTCTGCAGGGTCGAGTCGCCAGCACCTAACAGGCCAGGATACGTCTTATCACGGCGGAAATGGCTCGCCATCCGATGACCGAGGGCATCCGCAGGACGCCATCCCTCTGCAGGATCGCGGAGCCAAGGACCCGAGTGACGATCTCGACCATGTCTATGAGGCGCCTCAGCGCAGGCGGAAGGAGAGGAAGCAAGGTGTGCGCTTCGGCGAGCTAGGCATGTTCGGCGCATATGGCAACCGTATCCCCTGGGTGGTGTACATCTTCACCGTGGTGCAGGTGGGCGTCTTCATCGGCGAGATTGTGAAGAACGGTGAGAACACATTCGATGTTTTCGGCACTGGTGATCCGACTACTGACATATTTTACAGTCCAACTGACCAACTCTCCGATCATGACAAAACCCTCCTTTAACCCCATGATCGGGCCTTCGACGTATGTTTTGATCAACTTCGGCGCCAGATTTGTGCCTTGCATGCATAACGTAGACGGTATCACGAACGCAAACGAGACTATAAGCTGGCCATGTCCCAACACCACCTCAGCCGACACTTCCACATATACGTGTACATTGTCCGACCTGTGTGGCTTTGGAGGCATCCCTGAGCCAAAATACAGCGTCGGCGCAAGCATGAGCGACAAGCCCGAACCTAACCAGTGGTGGCGCTTTATCCTGCCCATGTTCATGCACGCTGGGCTTATCCATATTGGCTTCAACCTGCTGCTCCAGCTGACCATGGGCAAGGAGATGGAGAGGTCTATCGGGTCACTCCGGTTCTTCTTGGTCTACGTGTGCTCTGGAATATTTGGCTTTGTCCTGGGTGGAAACTATGCGGGCGCGGGTTTGGCTTCTACTGGCGCATCCGGTTCCCTTTTCGGCATCATCGCTCTGACACTGCTCGACCTCTTCTACTCGTGGTCGGACCGTCTTTCGCCTGTCCGAGATCTGATGTTCATTATGCTGGATATCATCATCTCATTCGTCCTCGGCCTCTTGCCTGGTGTCGACAACTTCTCCCACATCGGTGGCTTGTTGATGGGCCTGGCGCTCGGCCTGTCTGTGCTCCACTCCCCGAACGCGCTGCGCCGCAGAATAGGCGATGACTCGCCCTACTCGACCGTCAACTCAGGCTACGCGGGAGACAAGCCACCAGGATTCCTCAAAAACCCGGTTGGCTTCTTTAAGGGCCGAAAGCCTTTCTGGTGGGCCTGGTGGCTGGTTCGTGCTGGTGCGCTGCTGTTGGTATTCGTCGTGTTCATTGTACTGCTGCAAAACTTCTATGTCTACCATAAGACCTGCAGTTGGTGCAAGTATCTGAGTTGCCTGGTGAGTCTATCCTGGTAAATCCCAATATTCAGGCCGTTCATCGCTAAATCTTCTCACAGCCTGTAAGCAATTGGTGCAACAGCGGGCTCACGTTCACATAAACTATGACCGTCCCCATGATCTTCGAAGCGAGAGCTGGTCCCGGTCCTCGAGTCCCAGATACACGAATCATATTTACAGACTTGTCCTGATGTCAGGTACGACTGGGCTGTACCACATCCAGCATGGAGGATACGTGGAGCAGGTTAATGGAACGGGAAACGGTTCGGTTGTGACCTTGCACAGCGGCGGAGTTTGGGTGGCTTCTGTGTGACTAGAGAGTTGGCAAAGCCATACCCGGTTGATTTTTCAGGAATCCCTACGGCGACAACCAGTGCGCTCGGCGAGGCCTTGCCATTCCCCATTTACGAGCATCGGAGGATAATACCTATTTCTATGGAAGGGAGCATCAGGGATCAGTATGAGCATATTGGAATATCCGGCCGAGCATGAACATTGGTGTTCTGATTGCATTTCATGACCAAGTCGGCCGAGAAGAGAATCGGTGGTGATACCAGGTGGAAATCACAAAAGTTCATACCCTACAGTGCTTGCTAAATTCTCAACACATTACATGAGACACTACACTTACTGTGAAAAGCGTGGGGCTATATATTCTATTAGCGTTCAAGGTGCCAACGATAGATTCTCATTCCTACCCTGGACCTAATCTCAAATTGTGAGACAGACTGTGACATCGCGCATTGGCAGCCTCTCATTCATGGGAACGGTGTTTTCCCATGCTCCCTCCCTGCAAGGCTTCAATGCTGTTAGCCGCGAGTCCCCCGCCGGGCCGTTAGGTGACAGGTCAGACCATTAGCACACAGATGGAAGATATGCGGGGAAATCACCACATCCCCATTCCTTCCAACGCGCACCTCGTCTGAGCGCGATCTCCTCTCTCACACACAACTTGTTTTCCTCTGCTCTCTGTCTGTGTCAGAGCGTTTATTTTTCAGGCACCCATCAGCTATTGCCTCAGCACGCATTCTCATCTCAGCCCGTGACAAAGCTGAGAGTATGTGCGGGCCAGACTAATGGTCGCGTGACGACTTGGTGTACTCCCATTTATGGTTTTCCTGATTACCTACGCTTGCACGGTGCACACAAACAAACAGTAAGTAGTCGATCGCTGCAACACAAGCTTTCACTCGTGTCTGTGCCCATCACATGATGATTCAACCAATTTTGCATGGCTTAACTGATGGCCCGTGACACGGTCTGTTGATGCCAAACATTACTGAGTCTGACTATCTCTCTGTCTTTCTTCTCTTACACTGCCTGCCTTCATACACCTCTTTGTTTCGACATGTGCTGACTTTGAGCCCCCGTGGGCCTCATGCCCTGGTAGACTCCGGGTATAATGACCCCCAAACGCCTATGTCTCAAATCACATTCGTGAGGTGCCTCAGATTGAAACCGTGCCATCCGTAGGCTGGCCCGCCCTCGCGCGGTTTCCCGCACTCGATACTGTTCAATACACTGGTCCTCCCGCAGCAATAATCATTGTTACACACCCTGCCTGTTGGCTCTCGAGTGCGCTCGGCCGACCATGACTGGCGAGGGGTTCCTCCACGGCTGGGTTCCTGTGCACTTCATAGAGCCCCAATGGTGTTCTAATTACCAATTTATGGCAATTTCTGTGTTGTTTTGAGCCTAGTGACAGCTGGCTGAAGCCGTGTCGTTGTCGTATCTCCGACAATTGTTTTTGGCGCCCTGTCCTTTTTTTTTGTATCCCCACTGGCATGGCCGATAACTTCTTGAGCGAGGGTCCCGGCTGGGAGACGCCTAGGGCCGTCCTATAGTATTAGCAAATTGATAACATTGCCACCCGTGGGCGGCTCTCTTGTTCGGCCGTAGACATGTTATTCATCAAGCGTGACTGGACAAGGCTGTGAAGCCGTCCTGCCTTTTCGCCCCCTAAGCCCGTGCAATACGAATTCCAGAACGCATTCCCACACGACTCAAACAATACGATACTCTTCAAAGATGCTGTCGACCTTGTGCCTCCACTGCATGGGCAGGGCCTCCTGTATGCCGCGGACCTGGTTCTCGCCCGTCTTGCCGATCAGCCACAGGTCCTCGTAAGGGATCCACAGCTTGAAGAAGTGCGCCAAGGTGACGAGGGCCCGGGGCCGCCGCTGGGTCAGGAAGTCGTGGTAGACCTCCGGCATCCACACGGCGAAGCCGATGAAGCGCCGGCAGACGGCGTACAGCGGCTCGCGGTCGGCGATGGCCTTCTGCAACGTGCCGATGTAGCTGAGCACGCGGTTGTAGACGCCCAGCGTCACCTTGTCCTGCAGCTCGTGGTCCCCGCCCACGGCGTCGGATGCCCCGCCGTCGTTGTCCAGCAGCCACGTCAGGTGCGCCCGGTTCGCCGACGTGAACATCTCGTCCGGGTCCATGCGCGGCATGCTGCTGAGAAACCGCGTCGTCTTGTCCCCTCCTCCTCCTCCTCCTCTTGCTCCTCCTGCTCCGCCGCTGCCACCGCCAGGGGGGCCGAGGTAGCCCCTCGCCACCGTCAGCACGGAGCCGGCGCCCTTCCCCATGCGCAGCCACTCGAGAGGCGGCTGCCACGGCCGAACGGGTAGTGTCTGAACGAGCGCGAACGAGTTCTGCAGGATGATCAGCGACGACATGCACACGGTGTCGGCGTTGTCGCGGCTTAGATTCCCCACGGCCTGACGCTGCTCTCGCAGGGCCATGGACAAGTATTTCTGCTGGCACATTCGCAACTCGTCACGCTCGCGCGCGTCGCCGCTCTTGGTCCACATATTGAGCGCACTCGACGCCAGCATCGCATACAGTATCGCGTCGTCCTCAAACGCCAGCAGTGGGATCTCCAGCCCCCACAGGAACGAGCCCTGCCCAAATGCGGCGCCGGCGTCTCCAAGCCCAGCTTCGTCCGCCGCCGCCTCGCTGCTGCTATCCTGGGGCGTTGCTCCCTCCGATGGTTGTGGATTCGGGCCGTGGGGTCGCTCTGCCCTGCTGCCGGCGGCCGCCTGTGCCGAGTTGATCATGTAGTTGTGCAATAGCCGCAGTTCCCAGATGCGCCGCTCCTTGGACTCGGGGATGTCGAGGATCTCTGGGTCGGTCAGGTGCGACAGGTAGTCGTTGGCCTCTCGGACGACGCTGCCGGTATGCGACGACGAACTATTGCTGACGACGGACGGGGCGCGGCTCGACAACGGGGGCAGGGCAGTGGCGGCGGCGGCGCCACTGCCGCTGCTGGATGGCGGATACCCTGCGATATGGGATGGCGAAAGACCTCGGCAGGCCGGGTACGGTGTGTACCCGGGGTCATCGGTGAGAAACCCCCGGGCTCGACTGGAACGGGCTTGGGGTGCGCCTCCGGGCCTGGAGTGCGAGCAGCCCAGGATTCGGAAGCGGGATATGCGGAGGCTGACGACGATGGTATCGGCGAGACACCCGGGTCACTATGTCCCGAGGAGGACTCCGCCCGGGTCACGCGAAGACTGATGCCGGCGCCAGCGTCCTGGCGAGCGTTGCCCTGGGAAGGAGTTCCGCGCGAGGGATAGACACACTCCACCAAGTGGCGGCTACAGCCGCTACATACCGGGCGTGCTTCATCGCACTATACGGGTTGATCAGTAATCAATAAGAAAAAACAAGCTCGACATGGCTCAGATGGTCGGGGCTTGTGCTGAAGGCCAGTTTTCATGATGGGAAGGGACCACGAAGAAGAAGCAGTCAAACAGGCCTTCAGACCAGTTGACAAACGACAACACGTGCATATACGCGTATTCTTATCCCCGTCTGCTCTAGTGACACACCCCACCCTGCTGATACACTAGAATACATAATAACTCACCTTTACTCGGCGGGCCTTGCATCTGAGACAGCCCATCCTCGACTTCTTGTGGTAGAGCCGAGGCCCTACGGCGCGGCGTGTGAGCTCGGGACCAGGGCCATCGGCCCTGTGGCCGTGGCCGCCATGAGCCTGGCCTCCTCTCATCGTAAAGTCTCCCAACGCCGGCGCCGGGTCGGGCCCCGGGTTTTCCGGGCGTCGCTCGTGTGTCGGGTCGTTCACGGCTCTGAACCTCAAGCCTCTGGACGAGTCTGAGATCGGGGGCGGAGTCGGCATCTGGCTCATCAAGGCAGCGATCGAAGGATGAGCTTAGGAGTGGGGGGACCACCTCCGACGGCCGGTCTCAAGGTGACTGTTGGTTGCACTGTCTTCCGCTCGCTGCTCGGAAACAGTGTAGTGAGTTGGTGGAAGATTCCGAGGAATTGCCTCGGAGCATTCCGGCCTATTTTCCTCGACGAGAAGCGGGCAGGAGGAGGAACACCTTCATTGCAGTCAAATCATTCTTTTCAGGGCCGGAAGTGTGGTCAGGGATGACAGAGAAGGATCCAAGGGCATGTAGTGTAGAATATGACAACCCTGGGGTGCCACAGGGGGCCACAAGGTGATCTCATCAGCAGCTGCACCGTCTTGATGCGCTAGGCTAGCCCAACGCCGTCACCGTCCCGGCGGATAAGACCAATTCCGCCTTCTGGAACCTCTGGTAACGCAGGGCCCCTTGCTCTTTTCATCCTGGTGCCACGCCCGCGACTCGGGCAGGCCATTCGAGGCATATCAAGGGCCATCGGGGTCCGGTTCGGCATGGTCCTAGCGCTGTTGTCGCAGGGCCCGTCTGCTCATTTTGTGCTGCTGTGCTCCCCAGCGAAGAAACGCACCGCATGGCAGGCCGGACTGGCTGACAGTCGTGGCTGACAGGAGCTTACTATAATGACAACAATGCTGACCACACCCGTCAACTCAAGCCAGAAGCAACAACCAGAAAGACTCCCGCCGTATAATCGCAACGGTCTCTGGATTATTGCCTATTTCGGCTGCAGATACGAACACACATGACAGCTGCCGTCCACGGCTATAGCCGCGGCGGCTCCGGAACGGCTCCGGGGTCGACAGTATGGTTCGGCCTTCTATCCTGCGGTTCCGCGTACATGACCTTAGGTTCACTATTAGGTTCCCAGTGGGAGCGTAATCAGACGATAGAGGGGTCTGGCGCGTATAGATTTGCAGAGTAGACGAATACGGCAACGGTATGCGCCGTCTTGCCGAGCCAGGTTGTCTTCCTTTTGCGCAAGACAACAAATCTGACTTGAGACTGACAAAGCGGCTTGGACAACGAAGTCTGAGAACAAGGTTTGACAGATATAGCCAGTCGAGGATCCATCGCCGACTGATAACAGCCGCTATTAATGCAGACGGGTCTTGACTCCGACTGTGGTCTCATGTCTGGATAATCATTCATCCTCTAGTACAAAGCGTGTTGAGGCGAGGCTGGGATGGCAGACTTCGGACACGCGTATCTGAAATTGATCGACATGGGGATGAAAATGACAGCCTGTCAGAGCTTGAGAAATTGCAATGTTCGGACGGAGCGACACCCTGCGGTGCCGAACTCGCATGTGCTTCCATTTTCAGACCCCACAGCCACGACTTGTCTCTTGCTATGGTCACAGCCATGGTATCTTCTCCTTTCTTAAAAAGAAAATTTCAAAAAATCCAGCTCCACGCTGTCCACTTCAAAGTTCCCATGATGTTGTAAGCCTCAATAAGCGATGCTTTGACCCAAGGTCGGCAGGCTGGGTTTCATTTCAAGGGATGCTGTTGCCGCCGAGTATGTCTGAGGCGTAGTGGATCTCGTCCCTGCCGAACTCCGTCGGACAGTTGTCCCAACGTTGTCGTCCGTCGGGGGAATCAATCCTGCGAATATATTCCGACCAACCCGCTGCTCTGCCCTGGTCGTCCGCGACTCGCGGGCCATCGCCAGTCCTGAATGGATGTCCCACGTATTGGAAGATTTGACTTGACTGAGACGCAGTTCACCGCTTTTGCTGTGGACTCGAGAGCTTGATTCGCCTCAACACAGAAAGACCCATCGTCGTCCAAGCGACTGCAGGCGTTTTGACAGGGGCGTGGCAGGCGAAAGGCTCGAGCACAGCTCATCGGATCCGCTGCCATTGTCGGACGAGCGTCATCGATAAAGCAATTAGAGCCACTGCTTGGGCCTCGATCACTTTGCTTTTCCTTTTCCCTTGTTGATCTTGGCTGCCTTCTGCTCGTCCACAAAATCCTTGATGATGCCGTTCAGGTCTGCATTGCGCCGGGCAAGGAGCAGAACATCGTCAGTAGTGATAGATGTCCGCCCTGCATGGCGACTGAAGCTCTCCAGATCTATTGCAACATTTTCTGGTTCAAATTGTCAGAACAGGTAGCCGCACAGATATGGATGGCAGATTGAGAGATGCCCACCAATCTGAGTCCACACCATCTCTGTCAGAGCACCGATAAACTGAGGCGTGGCATTCCTATTGCGCCGCAAAGACTGCTCGTCTACCATTTTGCCGACTGCGAACCAGAGTGCCGCTTTAAGACGCTATTGATGAGTGTGAGTATGTGAATGAGTAAGTGCGCAACGCGTCTAAGGCGCGCGATTGCTGCGATAGAGGGCCGTCTACTGACCTCACGAACGTCTTCTTCAGATTGATCCGCCATCGTCAAACTGACACGGGAGTTTTGACAGGAAGTGGCTAAGGCGGAAGTCGTCAATACGTCCTGAGAATTCGTCGCGCAATGTTACTCCCAGGGACGGCAACGACGCGATGAGTCGTCGCGTTGAGAGATGCTTGGCCGAGAGCCAAGTCTCCACCCTGGACAACTCAAAGGTTGTTAGTGATCCCTGGCAAATCATTGGCGGCGGTTCTAGCTCGAGGCAACAAGAGTGGGGCCTAGGCCTCAGCCTGGCTTTGTGGCTAGTGTACCTGTCAGCCAGTGCCGAGTACTATCAGCAGGCGGTGGAGGTCGCAAACTGCGTCAGTGCGTTTTTTGCCTCGTCCAAGCTCGGGGCGCGACGATCTGGACTACATGTCTTCGAGGAAAAAAAGACCTCGCGAAATTCCCGCACTTCCATCCAACTTCCCAATTTTCCACACCGATTCATATCTTGACACGCTGTCGTCTTGGACTGGCGACCTGCTGGCAGATTGTATATAATCCGGCCGAAACACCAAACGACAACCCCCCCACAGCAAAGGCTTCCCACCGCCATCGCTACCCGCTACCGTCGTTACCCAGCTCAAATCGCCCAGCATGGACGGCGTACTCAATTTACTCTACATCGCATACGAGCGCTTCACGCGCAACCTGCGCGGCACCCTCGAGGGCATGTCCCCGGAGAAGTGGATCAGGATCGTCATCATCGTTGGCACCTACATGCTCGTCCGGCCGTACCTGCTCAAGCTCGGCGGCAAGGCCCAGATGAACCAGCACGAGAAGGAGGCTGCTGAGGCGGAAGCGGAGGCAGAGGCAAAGGCCAAGATGTCCCCCAACGAGCTGCGCGGCCACAAGATTCAGATCCCCGAGGACAGCGACGACAGCGACGCCGAGGGCGAGGCCCAGAAGTCGGCGTCCGCCACCGACTGGGGCAAGAAGGCCCGCCGCAGGCAGAGGACAATGGTCAAGAAGCTGCTGGACGCCGAGGAGAAGAGGCTGCAGGAGCTTCAGGAGGATGACGAGGACAAGGATATCGAGGAGTTCTTGACGCAGTAGGGCGTCGCCAGGCTTTGGAGTTGCATCGGCTCCAGTCGCGGACAGTCTCTTAATCAAAAGGTTTCTGAACCGAACATTACCACGCGGTCGCAAAGAGAACCAGTTCAGATTCGAACCCATTTTCCAGATGCCAGCCCAACAATCAAGGAAGAGAAGGAAGGCTCGCGCTATGTATCTGATGCAGGAGGCCTATCTACGCTGTCCCAGTCTGTCCGAACGCCGCCCCAAATGCCACAGACTTCGCACGCCCATCAACAATAACCGACCAAGCTTCAGACGGGGCCTGGTTGTTGACGCGGATTATAATGTCGTTCAAGGCTAGTCCTAGTCGGAGTGATCCTCGGGGTTGAGTCTCTTTCCCAGTCATTGTTCTGCCATGGAATTCGGTGGTATACATATCCTGGAGGCAGATGCCCTGTTCCGCCTGCCTGTACGCCATCATCCCGTCGGAAGACCTGCCGTGGAGCTCCACCGCGGGTAGTCGTATTGGGGACGGGTTGTCCTCGCGCTGTTTCTTGGGCCTGGTACTCCTCGAGCTCATCCCAGTTGTGCTGACGGACCCACGTTATGAACTGCGCTTCCTGCCTCCGTACCAGGAGCCTCTCTCGGCCATTCTCAATGTCGTCTTCTATGGGGCCAACTTCCCTGTTTCTAGTGGCTCTCGTCAGCTTCACCACATGGCATCCGTGAACATGCTTACTGTCTCGCTCGCGCATAGTACATGTGGCCGGCCTGAAAAGCAATGCTAATAACCCCAAACACAATGGTGACCAGGGTATTCAGATCCAGGGTCCAGGGGCTGTCCGAACCTTGGACGAAGTTGATTTGCCCGTCGGAAGTGTCCAAAGATATTACTTTGTCTGATGCGGTCCCTGTTGCCATGTCTTGGTCCTTTCAGTGATATGAACAGCAATATGGCTTTACGTGACGTCCTCTGCGGCCTATCGTGATCTCACTTTCCGGCTTTGGCTCCTTGGTAACAGGGAGGGCGAATGGATGGAATCAGAATCAGGTGGCGGGGGACGTGGTGTCACGTCCCGCGTAAGGCTTTGATGTACAGTGCCCAGGACAAAGTGCTCGGCCTAACTCACGCGAAATATTCTTCAAAATTGAATTTAATTGGTGTAAAAGACCTGGTTCGATGGTGAGTTCATGAGGACGTGTATCAAAGGCTGCGAAGGAGAAGGATCCCAACTTATATAAAACGAAAACTCGGCGCCTTCTCGGGCACGGCCACACCACGAACTATAAAACACTTGGGATTATGATCTTGGCGGTTATCCAATTACATGGTCCGCTTCGGTTGAGTCTAGTATGCATTCCCTTGCTGCTGCACGTGCGGTTGCCTCGTTGACTCTGCGGCGTGGGAGGCTGCCTTATTCGTGGTTCGCCGCCAGTTTGGCCACACTGCAAACACTTACCCAGGTACCCAGGTACCCAGGTACCCGTGGTCCGCCTGGGGTGAGGTCTGCGCATCTCCCTGCTGCTACACGAGCGGTTGCCTTCCTTGTTCACCCCCGGTAGTGGTTCGCATAGTCCGCCTGCATGCGGCTCCGCAGACTTCAGGGTCTCAAGGGCCACCCACCGGGCGTCCGTCCACCCTATGTCGGCGTGTGATTGGTTCGAATTGCGAAGATGCCTTACTTCCTATCTTGGTAATCGATATGGAGTCTTCTGTGCCTCTAAGCCTCCCAAACTACCTGAGCCTCAGGTATTTTTACAGGTACAGGCCATCTTACTTCGACATGAAGTTCGCTTAGATTCTGCTCAAGCAACGCATAGCAGCCGGCGATCATCACATTATTTACAAGTCCCCCAGCCTTTTTCCAAAGTGACCTACGGGTTCAAAGCAAACTTAGGTCGGTCACTTCCGTCCGGCACCGCTCCTGGGTAAATAAAGTGGATGGCAATTCAAAAGAGCAGGAAATGTGCCTGGCCATGAGCCGAATGACTCTCTCAGCCTGCTCATCCAATCGTCGCGTCAGTGTGTGGGCCAAGTGAGGAGGCCAGGCTGACTGCTGATCAGGTGGCCTGTATGCATGAGGGAGTGGGGCAAACGGCTTGACGATGATGGGCTGAACTGGGCTATCTTGGTGGCCAGGCTTGTATGTTTCGCCCAACGGGCTTGTTCTGGCCGGCATGCATCGTCACGTAGCCACGCTGGGAATATTCCGGCCAAGCTTTCTGGGACTTTAGACACGGATGTGGCCTGCCACTCTGCCACTTTGAGCCTGCATCGCAACGCGCCATCTCTCTCCTCGTCCTTTGGTGCCGCTGGCTCAGCAACCATCCTTCTCATTTCATGTGCAGTGGTCGCTCCTCCCCCACCAATGCGAACCATTGTACCTGGGTACCGAGACATCTGGCTCGCACCACCCCTGTTCCGTGCCGACTTTGGTGTTTCCCGACGCGGTACAATGACGTGTGTCTCGAGTCACTGCACATCGAGCCTCAAGCTGCCGAGTTGTGCTAATATTCAGCCTCCATCACGTTCATCTTACGTCCAAGTCCAGGCTCCGCGATCGAGTGCCGACAACAAGGTACTGTAAGTTCCTGTGAGGCGTCTCAAGCGGACACAATACTTCCTACAGGAGAAGAGATTGGGTAAGGACGACTGAGTCGAAGACCTTCGCCACCTGCACTAACTCACTTGGGCCAAAGCTTGGGACAGAAGAAAAAGGAATTTTCTACCGCATCTCGAACTCCATAATCCACCTGAGGGACTGAAGCGTGATTCTCTCGACAGGACTAAAAAGATTGAGGATGATCTACCCGCGCAAAATACACCATCCGAGTTCCGTCTTCCATCTTATTTTGAGAAAAACCTGTAAACATCCACTTCTGAAAGACGGTTTATCATACAAATAATCCTGTGATACCCTTGCAGGCGTGGAAAAGCATACGAACTAAGCTTGAATTCTGGTAGCAGTCGGCTGTATTACGATCTGCATGTAAGATTCCTAAGCGATAGATCACCCACAATGAACAAAATTCATCACACATCTTGCGTCTCACCATAGAGGTGTTGCAAATAGCACCCCAACTAGCAGGTGGTAGGAAATTAGTCTGTCAGATAGCGGCCGTGACACCCCTACCAGATTTCGCTGCAACACCACCAATCCTGCTAGACCCTAGGACTCTGTCTGGAGAGGACACCCATTGATTCTGCGCACGCTATCTCAACCTAATGCGTGGAACGAGCGCCGTCGGCAGCGCCCGTAGAGTCAAAAGGATTGTCGGATAGGCAGCATCACTTGTTGTATACATACACAACAAACCCATGCATATGCTAGCAGGACGCCAATGCAGCCTCAACGAATGCATACTCCCCTCTGCCCACAAGACGCGACTCCTGAGGTCCAAATTCTCTTCTCCAGACAAAGGGCCAACCGCACGGCAGCCATCGATATAATTCCCGCCCTTATGGCGTTCTCAGTCCTGAGAACCATAAGTCTCAGCTGTTGAGGTACCGTCTACGAGAAGCTATTGCTTTGTAGCCAAGCACTTCACGCACATACCTTGAGGTTGTTAAATTAGTCGATGCCACCCTCAGGGTGTTAGAGTAGCAGTCGCGTGGCACCACGATCTCTGTCCACACATATAGTTGAAACGATGTTTCAGAACTCGGCCACCGGCTCAGTAGTGATCAGATCTCTCAATTTCTCTTGCTTGGTAATCGAGGTATTTCATCAATGTAGAAGGCCAAAATTAGACAGCAAGTACAGCGTGGGGCTAGCTCTCGCAGTGAACTGGCTGGGCCCGACATCCTTGCGGCTGTAGGGGATGGGGGGTCTCCAATCAGCAGAGGCTCTCCACCAATCAGCAGGGGCTCTCCACCAATCAACGTCAGCCTTCGTCCCAAAGGGGAAATTTGTCCCTGTAAGTCACGCCAGGGCATAATGATTGGCCTACCTAGGTACCTAGGCACCTAACACAGTAGGCGGCCACGGGACGAAGAGCAGCAGGTGGGACGGGTACTTGAGTACCTACTTAGGTAGACACTCAAAATCAGAACAAATAATCTGCCTCAGCTCATTTGGTTCACGAAGTCTTCTACTACAGCTTCTACGATTCACAGCTACCATACAACACAGAAAATTATCAAGGCGGACGCTAATGGCAAATTCTTGCTGGCTATTTGGATACTAGCACTCCAGCAGAAGGTTACGTCACGCTCTCTGCTTCCCATTCCACCTGAGTCATCACTTCGATCAACAATCTTTATATAACTAACACGCCTGGGCCGGGTATCATACATCCTGGTTATTGTTGTATTGGAACAGCTGCCTCGCTCGGCTAGGAGACCCTGATGCACCTCCCCACTGACCTCTGTCAGGGTATTGCGGAGCATTTCTCCTGCGAACAATATCTGTTGCGGGTGGCGCACGGTAACTTCCAGGAGTTCTATCAGGTTTTCGTGCATGTCTGAAAGGAGGGGCCTGCGCTGGGGGTGAGTGTTGCCGCGGGCGCCTATCACTTGTAGACCGCCTGGTGGTGCTTTGCAACAACTGCGTCTCTACACACTGTGACATGGGGGCGATAGGAATGCTGTATGCCACATTGTTTTCCAACGAGGGCCTTCGCCTACAGTCATTCACCTGTCAGTGATATCGCCATGCACAGTACACATTTGAGGCTTGGAAGAGCAGGGGCTGGCTAGTCTTCTGTTATAAGACTGGCTCTACTCACGTCTGCCATCTCCCAAAACAAAGCTGCCCCCCTTGGAGGATCAAGCCGAGTATTCCGAAAACGATGGTTATTGAGGTATTCAGGTCCATTTCCCAGGGATCGTCTGTGTCTTGCATGAAGACGATGGTGTCATTAGGTGCGGGCGAGGGGAGGGAAATTGTGTTGCTAGGAAATGGGGCCATTGACTATGGATATTGTACGTGGTTCAATGTTGCGCAGGACTTGTCTTGTTCTATTAGGGTTGGAAAAAAGATGCATTAAGTGTGAGGGAGGGAGAAAGAACAGACTTAAATATGAAGGTGCTGTGAACATTCAGGGTAGGGCGAAGTGAAATAATTGTAGTAGTGATCAATAAGTGCAGCAGCAAGTCATAGAGTACGAATCCTCCCTCCCGCTAACAGGATCCGTGCGTTGCCAGAGAGGCTGTTGGGATCCACTCCTTTCAGGGCCTGTCAAATGCTAGCAGCCACTCCTTTCACGGCATTTGGGGTCCACTCTCTTCAGGGCCCAATCGATCGGCCGGGGTGCCGTCGGATCTTGGCTAGAGCGACCGTACAGCCATCCCCTGCCCGCACAGCAACCCATCATCCACCTCCTAGCCGTCGTGGCTATGTTTGAATGCCCTGCCCGAATTTGCACCTTGTTGCAGGGCTGGCCACAGGAGATCCCCGTTGATTGGAGCTCTGGGTAGGGCATGTGTTGCGGATTCGGAGACATTGCGGTGCCAGAAGATTGTCTCGATATACTCGATTTACTCAGCGAAAAGCTGCTGGAGTGCGATGATTAGACTCATTCGGGGTTTGCGCATGTTTGCGCCGTGCATGGCAGCGCCTGCCGGTACCGAAGATGACCTACCTTTCGAGCACTTCATTGCTGACAGTCGCGTTGCTCCCAGGGGCCCTCTCCTCTCTCAGAACCCCTCTTTCGCTCTGCCCTGGGTATCTAGGTGCCGGAAATGACTGGCTGGCATCTTTGACACCTCATCGCTCACTACCACCCCTCTCTTAGACTTCTCTCCCGGCCTGAGTTGCTGATGGACAGAGCCAATTTCCGCGTTCCCCAATGTCTTTTCCTCGAACATCACAGGCAACGACTGCATCAAGTAGGGTGGATCAAAATGCCAAAGCAGCCGCCGGGATTGATTGGCCAGGACTTCTCCCCACGGCGACGTTGCGCCCTCATGACGGGAGAACACAACTCGGAGCAAGCAATGAAGGTACCTCATTATTCCAAGTAACTACTAGTATCTCCCTGTCTCAAATCTCTTGGTATTTTTGTTCCATTAATTCAGAAATGCACGTCAGCGCCATGCAGGGGAGGCAGTATATGGTTAAACAAAGGCGATGAGCGGCAAGCCCGCCCACCAAGGAGACTTAGGCTTACGGCTCCGCATATTGATCTCCTCTCACCATCTTGTGAACACATTATGAGAAATATTTCCATGTCTCTCAGGTCAGTTATAAGAAACACAGTCAGGTAAAGAAGATTGCCCTCTTCACTGTATGCCGACTCTGATATGTGAACGCACTCACTTGAAGCACCTGTTTACCATGTCAGAAGCGCAGTGACTCAAAAATCCGTTGGTCACCACATGTGCAATTACTACATAGAAATAAGCACATTTCAAGTACCTGTTTGTGGCACGACGTTGATCTTCTTCTCACCTATGGCCAGTGTCTGACAACATATCAAGCGATTATTATATGCTCCCACTCAGCCGAGTCCCTCGGCATTCCCTGGCCATTAACAGATTGTGTGGTCAATATGTTCCACGAAAAGTTGCTATTCTGATCACTCGAAGACGATTCCAGAAACATTCGCGAATTATTTCCCCAGGTCCTCATATGGTACATGATGTCAATTTAATTCCAGATGTTTCTTTATTTATTCTGTCAATATTTAACGCAGCCTTGGTGTGTAGATCTAAAACATGAATCGCAAGCTCCTCTTGAAACTTGCAACCATATGCTGACGTGAATGGTCCAGGGACTGCCCACTCAGTGCTTACCAGGCAATTGTGTACCGCTGTTTGCCATTCTAAACTGACGTAGCATTTTTGATACATTTAAAGCAATAGGAAATGGTATGCATTCCTCTGGAATGTGAATCAGGCAAAGTGTGAAGGTTGCGCAATTGCTAACTTATACGTGCCAACATAGGCTAAAAGATATACAATCAACGATCCCTCGTTCAATGCTCAACAATGCCTATAAGCCTTGGTGTCACATAAACGAACAATACATAGTGTACGGTAACGGCCAAAAGGCACTGCGATACTTCATCTCCAAATGAATGGCTTGATTGTGTGGTTTCGCATCAGTCGTCATTATTGGTTGGAGGCGCAGAACGCCGGTTGTGATTTACATCGTATCTGATACATCAGCCAAATGCAACAGATATGTACAAGTCAGCATGAGAGCTGTCGGATGATAAATTTGGTATTGATTGTAGACTCATACCTATGGAGCACGATCGCGGCCTGACAACCATTTTGCGCTTGAAGTTATGGTCGGATCCACGGCACGACTGAACGTGTAGAGACATCAACATTCAAATCATGGCATACATACCAAGGTCAGATACGCCTATACTCCGCCTTAAAATCCATGGCTAAAGTCAGATATTGTAGTCCTATATGAGACTATAGCAGAGTCTGGGCCGTCAGCCATTAAGCATTATGATGTGATATTACGCGTATCTAATTTCATCCATGGACAAGCAGTCATAGACCGGATTCTCTCTCTTCAATATTTCACATAGTTGTCTATCTAGGTATGTCAGAGAGAACTTAGAGCCGAGGAATGGCCCTCATGGAAGAACCGAGACACCTGGGTAGAGGGCGAACGCCTTCCTGGTTTATGTTGATCGGTCCGACGGTATAACACTCAGGGTCTCAAGCTAGGACAGGGCATGTGTAGAACTGAGAAGTCAGTTGTTATACAAGTGCTGACCAGATTGCAGATTATTGGTGTACGCATTCCCCTCTAAAGACAAGTAACGTCTGAAAATTGGCATATATGCTTCATGTAAGACAAGTGGGCTGTCATATTCGTAGACTGCTCGGTTATGTGGTTACAAGCTCTTGAAGGGTTCAAGTCCAGTAGGTATGCTTGCCTACTATACATGCTACTCTGTCTTCCGCAGAATTCCGCCGTGCGAATTATCAAGTGCTCCACCATCCATCCCGGAGCCCTCCGAAGACCTTCCTCCCATACCCAAACCCCAGGAATCACATCGCGGAGCCTTTGAAAAGCCTCACAAGACTCGTCCCTTGTTTGAGAATAGAGGATTTTCCCTTGAGTAGGGTTGATATCCAAGAAGACCTCCTTCCCATGTGCCTCGTATCCTTCTCCTTTGCCGGCGGATCCTGGGCAATGTCAGCAAAGAAGGGCACAGCAGAAGCATATCGCTAATTTGCACCTACACCCGCACATGGTCGAGTTGCTCCCAAGCAAAGTACAAATTAAGGATAGAAACTCCCAAGCCCAATATACTGAATACTATTGCAACAGACGTGCTGAGATCCAAGGACCAGGGATTCTCTGTACCTGTGGCCATTGGCACGATGTAATTTAGTGGTTCCCGCGACCGTTTGGGGCCTTTCACAAATAATGACTTGATGGTCTGATCATCAGAGGCATGGGCAAATAGTATGAATGGGCATGAGAAAGAGAGAAGAAATGGCAAGCCTTATTGCCCTACTTTGCAGACTTGTGGACGTGCACACGTTTATGCCAGAAGACTGATCATCAGTCTGTCCGATCCGGGCGCGGCGATTCGCAAAAGTGAGCCTCGCATCGCTTGCAGGAGCCTGGGGTTTCACAGAATGATGCAATGTGAGCGAGGCATCTGCAAGACCACAGTGGCTGTCAGCAGCCAACCTCACCAAGCGCCGTGCTCGGAGTGCTGGCACGCGGACGTCTGACGAGCTTTCCCGGTGCTGCTGGCGATGGACACTTCGCACCGTATATGCTTGTTCAGAAGGCTGCATCTGCGATTTGGGGCCTTCCCAACCAATCAAGACTGCAAGCCAGCACATCCCAAGCCTTGTAGAAGGGAGCGGCAGGAGGCACAGTGTGCGGAAGGATTCTTGCCTGCACCTGCAGCTCGCAAGCCGCAACAACCGGCCCGCTGCGACGCTGCAGGTGGCTCCATGGGGCCGGGCTTTATGGCCATCGCGCTGTTAATTACCATTAGGGTATGCATGCGATGGATGCTTAGACGAACGGCTAGGGACACAGCCAGAGACCCTCTCCAAGGCAGCCCGGTGTCAGCCTGTGTGGTGACCACCGAGCCAAGCAGCAGGGGCTAGTCACTTCCGCTACCGTGGAGGCAAAGTAAAGGGACCTGCTCGTGGGGTGTGGCGTACCACCTGGGCAGCCGCATACATGTTGTAGTGAGGATGAAGAAATAAAGAAGCAGACAAGACAAAGGCACCTGCGCATGCGCATGCGCGCAGCCAGTTACTGTATAGTAGATCGCGGAGCCCCATTCGTGTAAGGTGGGCTCTCAGTGCCTGCCAGCTATGATACCTGGCACCCACGACCTCACGGCACCGCAGCAGTTACTGTTGTGTACGTAGCATGCGTTGCGTTGTGTGCGCCGCCATGACTCCTCAGATTCATCATCGCCTGAGAAGGGGGGCATGCGGCGTGGAAATGGACCGCCGCTGGCCAAGCAGCACATTCGTAGACCACACAACCCATAGATTTCCACAGAAAAGTTCTGTCCCGCGGGGATGCACTCGAAAAATATCATTGTGCCCCAGTCCGGCTGGTGCTTCTGCATTTCTCACCGTGTGCTACTGATTGTGTACATAAATCAGGTGCACAACCCCAAGTCCTTGTCACCACCATTGCAACACCTAAGCATAAGTTCAACCAGAAGCACACCATGTGAGGCTGTTTCTTTTCATGTATCATCATCTTATCTGTCATTATTCATTGCATGGCATGCCTCGTGTCATCTATATTCTTGACATCCAATAGCTTCATACCTTCATTTTTACCTCCCAAATTTCCCATCGTACAAAAGGACTCGGCCCACCCGATACTAATAACCCATCCTCCTTCTAATCTGGTCGTCCAGGAAGTCGATCCCATCTTCCAGCCTGCAAGCCCGTCGAAAAACTTCCCTCATCTTGGGGCTCGCCATCTGGCACACCGTGGCCTCATGAATAAGAGACGGCTTTTGATAGAAATCCCGGGCAACCGACCGGCGCTCGGAGCCTGCGACCGTGTGGGACTTGACATCGGCAACCAGCTCCGGAAACACAACGTCCAGGAAACACTCGTGACAGACCGTCATCTCCGGAATTGAGGACATGGTGTACCACTCAACGTTGCGGAGGGGGTCTTCGCGGGGGCACTCCTCCACTTTTGCCCAGAAGTTGATGTTGTCTGCAAGACGCTGGACGTCCGGGGCCGACTTGGTCTCCATGGCGACATCGTGACACTTCTCGAAAACGTCAAAGTATGTGAGAAAGCGGTTCCGGTTGGCGGTGAAGTGCAAGCTGCACTTGCCCGACTTGGGTTCAGCATGTCGGTCCCTGGGGACGAAAACACCCATCAAGCTCGGAAACAATATTTCGACCGACTTGGCGCACGGGCTGCACACCCGAAAATCGGGGATGCAGCGCCGCGTGTCTGGGTCGGTGATAGAATACCACATCCGCGTCACACGCGCGTCTCCGTAGCAAGGGATCCTCTCCTTGGACAACACATCTGAAACGCCCTGTATGAGTCGTAGATCGGTCCGTTGGTATTTGCGTGTCATCAGCCAGGCAATCTGGTACCAGGGGGAGTTCCCGAGATCACAGGACAGCTCCTTCTCTTTGAAGCGGTATGGTGCCTGGTAGAACATATCACGGAACTCGGTAGGATAGAAGACCTGTTCATAGCATGACAGACAGATGGTGAAGTTGTCACATCTAGGTAGCGTGAGCCAATTTGTGTATCCAATGGTCGGTCTTTTCATGGGGCAGTCCGGTAGCCCGGGTTTGGCGCCTGCGTTGACGTCCTCGGAGAAGCGACGATATGACACTACAGGCGGCGGCTGTTCAACAACATTGGCGCTGTATCGAGGCGAGATGTGACTTTGGTCAGGGACAAAGGGCTCTGGCTGCCAGTGATCCTTCGCATCGTGGATGGCCTCCAAGGAGCCTTGACGGGAGTAAGCTGGGGATGGAGGCATCCTTTGTCTTTTCCGGTCGTCCGTCACAATAGCCGCCGGGTTGGAGATAGAACCGGACACAGTCGCCGGAGTGCTTCCTGGCTTGCCGGTGCTCGCATTGGACCTGATGCTAGGGGTCCGGGACGCATCTCTGGCTCGATGACCAGAGCCTCCCACTGTCAATCGTGAATGGTCTCGGGGAGACGAGTCTCCGGAAGACATCGGGGACACGGGCCTCTCGTTCTCATTTCTGTGCCTGTACCTAGCAGTGTTCAGGGTTGCGGTTGAACTTCGGGGGTCTTCCTGATGTTCGTAATCGGGCAAGTATGCCTGAGATGACTTGGGAGATGGCAAGGGTGACGGAGGTCGTGACTTAGTCTTAGAGACCGAGGATAATCCAGGACTAAGTAAATTTGGGCGATCACCGTGGCTGGCCATGGACTTCCTACGGTCGTGGTGGGTGCGAGATCTCCTGTGGTCTCGGTCCTCATCACTTGAAAACCCGTAGTCGCCCTCCCGAGGCACGGTCGGACGGTTGCTGTAACTGGACTTCCGACGGCTCAGCTTTGGCTGTGGCGTATGAGATCTCGGCGGTGACAAGTCTCTGCGAGTCGATCTCGGTGGCAATTGACACTGCTCCAGGGTTGGGGACGGCGGGCCGCTCCTCCTGGTCCGCCCAACCAGCTCGGTCTTGTAGGAACTATTTCGCTCTGCTGCCCTTCTTGACTCTCTTGGTACATCCATGGCAGAATGCGTACGTCTCTGCGCTGCAGGGCTGATTGAGAGGGGCGATCTTGCATACCCCTCGAGACCCTTTCGATCCGCGGAACTGGGTTTGAAGCTGCTCGCTGAGCCTCTCGGACTCGTGCCTTCCGAACCTGAATTGAAGTTCCAGTATGCCCTGTCACGACCTTTGGTGCTGTGCTTGATGACGGGCGACAAGAAAGCATCCACGACAGGGCGTGCTGATTCTGGGTGAGGGCTGAAATAATCCTGACATTCCCTGGGTTTCTGGTCAACGCAGGTTGCCGACCTGGCTCTTTGCACGTGAGATGGGGTCTTGGAGCGCGGAGGAGGGACATCTGTCTCTATCCGAGGCAAGTCAACCCGTGATCTGCGTCTCTGGATCTCTGGCCGCACCGCTTCATCTGCCTTCCGGTCAAGTGGAATCTTGGTATTGGCCGGATATTCTGTCCGCGGGGTTGAGACCGGTCTCTCTTGAGCCGGAGTGTCGGAGAGACAAGCATCGTCTGTCTCAGACGGTGTGACGAGCACATATCGGCGCTCCGGGTTGAATTCAGGAACGGGGAGGATGATGGGGTTCTGCTCGACATCGCCCCTGCACTTGGGCTCCTCGTCGCTTACGCCGGCGACCAAAGTGCCCTGTTCCTTAGCGATCGACGCAGCCTCATCTTCAACGCTGGGAGGTGGAGGGAAACGACGACGCCCAGGCAAGAACGTGGAAGGTCTAGATGCTTTGGAACCTTTTGGGCTAAGTGGCTCTAGCTTGGACGACTGGTTCGCTCGGACTGGGTTGGAACTAAGAAGCCGCTTCTGTTAGCAACCGTAGCCATCAATGCCCCGACTTAAGGGCCCAGCGGGGCAAAAGGAGGTGCTTACAATCCGGGAGTTTTAGCTCTCTGGGTGGTCCAAGCCCCTGTGGAAAGTAATGTTTCGACATCTGTACTTCCGACCATGCTGAAGGATGGAGGGAGTTGAGGATGAAGGGCACGAGAATGGCAGATCAAGGGGACATCGTAGAAAAGGGAGGGGTAACGGCGCTGGCTGGCACCAAGACGGAGCGACGGCTTGGCGGGTTGGAGGCTGGTGCTAGAGTAGAGTGCCTTGAGGTCTTGTTCAGGACAGGCTCTCGCTAAGAGCAAAGCGGCAGAGGTTAGAAGATTGTTGGACTTGTGTCGAAACCCTGGCGGGTCAGAGTGTGGCGTGGTGTCGTATTGTGCTGTGGGGACAGAAGGCAAGAGGGCAGGAGAGGCTGAGAGGTCGTCAGAATATTGAGTTTGATAGGCGCTGACGATCTGTGTCAAGGATGGGTCGAGTAGAGAGAGAGGCACAACACCGCCAGTTGGAACTCCGGGGTAAGCGGAGCGAAGGAGAAAGGCAATTGACTGGGTCAAGGGCGATCTGCAGTGGGGTTGGGGTTCTCGGGGGAGTTTTTGAAGCAGAGCAAAGCAGCCGTGGGAGACGGGAAGGCTGGCTAATAATATGCAAAGTAATCCCACGCCAAGATGAAGGAAAGAAGAGGAGGGCGAGGGATAAGAAGAAGGAGTCCTTTGGGCAGCAACTTCAACATGTAAATACCATTGGTGTGGTACCACAAACCGAACGGGACATGAGCAACCACCAACACAGGACGAACAACGGTTGCTAATAAATAGGACGGGCGGGCTGATGAAACGGATTGCCGTGGCAGCGAGCGACAGTGCAAGGCAAGAACAAGTACGTACTGCGTCTCTGTGCTGTCTGGCTGTGCCTTCCTCTTTTCTCCTCTCTCTCTCTCCCTCTGTTTCTGTTTCTGTGCCTCCCTCCCACTCACTCACACACTCACTCGCTGTACCTGTTGGGCCGGCCAGTCGGGCCAGTGTTGGTTCCTCTGCTCCTCTGCTCTCTGGCCCCCCCTTCGAGATTCTCCATTCCATTGACGTGTGACATCAATTTCTCCACTAAAAGCTAACATTGCATCCCGCCACTGCAGGCTCAGCCGATCAAATGTGCGATTCATCTAAACGGACAGATGGTCTGGGCTTCTGCTTGTCCCGTCCACTGCTTGCATGCAGAGCAAACGCATCTAGACAGATTGCCCCTGTCGCCTGCTGCTGGTCTCGTCCCACCCCAAAATTTGCCCTTCTGGACTCTTCTTCCCACACGCCTCAGGTGTCCCCAGCGATTGCCCCCCCGGCAACATGTCACTATGTAATGATGTACGATGATGGCATGCTCCGCGTGTCCACCTCGTGCGAAAACGGCCACGACGAGTCAGACGCTGCCTTGGGACAGGCAGCCCACCAGCCTCCAAGTTGGGCTACCAGACCTACAGCACCGCCTCCATCGGCTCCTGATCCGTATCCGTGCCCAAAGCAAAATGTGACAGAAGAGAGGATCTCGAGGGTGGTGATGGAGAAGGTCGGAGGGGCAGAGGGGTCGGAGGGGCAGAGGGGTCGGAGGGGCCAGTCCATGTCTTCGGCACATCGTGGTGGAGGGTCCCAGAGACAGGGGAACTTCTCCCCAATGCAACCTTGGGAACCTTGGGGAGGGGCATGGCGGGGCCAAGACCGACACCCAGCTGCGAGCTCGAGACACCCAGCCCAACTTTTCTGGAAACATAGGCCATTTAGACCAATCAGTCGGCCCTGTCGCCCTGTCTCACGATGCGGCCCAAAGAGATCTCGCTGGCTGGGACTGGGCCTGCTGGGCTGTCACTCCCGGATCGAGGAGCTGATCCGTGCTCGCCACCACATCCGGACGCCAGCAATCTAATCTGGCGTTGGCACTGTCGACTTGGACGCGACGCCGGCCATGGTCTCGACGCGAACAACAACGACACCGACTTTCCTATGCAGTGCCCACGCGATGGCTGGCGTCGATGCAGCCCACCCTCCCTTTCGTCTTTGGCCTGGGTCACGGTTCCGTCCCGACCAATCCCTGTGCCCGGCCATCTCGCCTGCTGACCACGCCCCCAAACCCCATCTCGCTCCGGGCCTTACCTTCTGGCGTTCTCGATGGGGAACCTCCCTGGCGTCGATAACTGGTCTGAATAACGGGGTGCCCATCTTTTACAGCCCTCAATACCTCTCGGGCAACAAGCCAAGGGAAAGGCTATTGGACGGATGTCACACCTGTGCGTGGTCCGCCGCACACGAGCTGCCACAGCGCACAGCTACTCGCACACAACCTTTTGACACGACGGTGCACGAGGAGAGCGTCGCTGCTATCGGTCAAGCACAAGTATGATCCTCGATGCCACAGCCTTGCGCAGCAGGTAACAAGTGAACGGGCCATTGACTCCGGACGATTGTCTGCTTGGATAGCGTACGATCACGCCGGGCAGGGAGCATCAGAACATTGGATCTCGATTGGTTCTCACATGGCCGATTTTCAAAAACCGCACCGGTCAACGTGAGGTACAACGCCCTTGCATCTCTATCCGCTTTTACTAATGGTAGGGGTTCGACTGGCCTCGAGTCACTCATCCCCCCCATCAGTGGCCCAACGAGAGTCGAAGGTGCGGCTTAGATTGACCTCCAAGCACGCTACCAGGCTTCTCGGCGATGATCTGACGCAAGGCGGAAGAGGCGGTGGCCCACATTATGTATAATGCAATGCTTGCATCGTCTTCCCCGTAGACAGGTTAACGCGGGAGGCAAATGCCACGACTGAACCATCCAGATGTTCTTACGATTTCGACTTCCGCGCCACTCAAGGTACGAGAGCATTGGGCACCGCATTATATGGAGACGTCGCTAGCCTTGAGCGGCCCTGAAGATCGAGCTGCAGCAGGACTGGGCTCTTAGCATCAGCCCATTGCCCGATGTGCAAATTGGTAGGACCCCACGAGCGACACAACCTTAGTGCCGCTTACCGAGACAGAACCTCTTGGTCGATACTACAGTAGTCTGAGGGTGGGAATAGACTGGCTTGCACTTCCGCTTTTCCAGCCTGCCAGGTTTCAGACACCCGGCGTCCCAATGTGTGCGACCGCAAGCCTACCATGTGAAAACGCGTCTTTGTCTCCGGAGAATTACCTGCATATATCACCGGTCGGATCTCGTCGCCTCATACGTGTTTGTTGCCCTGTCAGGCTTGCTTCGCCTAGTCCTGCGTCGTCACCCAAAGTTACACGACGACGGGGCGAATCCCCCTCACAAACGTTCAGACTTGATGCGATATTGATGCGGCCCATCAAGGGTGGCATGAACCGGAACCTCCCGGAGGATCTGGTGATAATTGACGTCGCATGCGGCCAATGGCAGATGCAACGCGGGTGCTGGTCGAACTGTCCGCGGGCGATCTACATTGCGCTCCACTATCAAGGGTAAGAGAGCTCTGCGCTTTTGAACATCTCCAATGAATGATCAGGTGTTGAAAAATCAGTCTTACCATTCCTCCGGGCTCGGAAGTACACTTCTTCCCTTGCACCAGCGCCTGGAGGAGCGGGGGCCAGGGAGGTAGCCGCCTGCACTCTGCACGTTCGTACGTTTCGCTGCCAGCCACCGACTCATGATCGCAAGTACCACATGTCATCAGTCTCACTTACTTGAGGTTACATAGAACCCATGCTAAGCCACAAGGCGCGAGAAAAACACCGTCAATGACGCTTCGGTAACAACTGCGAGAGAAGAGTCGGAGGACAGCGGCGGCCACGACGTGCGCGACCTCGCATCAAGACTGCAAGTCTGCGGAGGGCTAACATTCTCGCTTTGTTTCGATTCATGTCAAGGTGCATGTAGACGTAGGGATGAGCCACTCTTTCGGGTATAGTTGCTCACGCTGACGCCGAAACCATCACGCCCTGATGTGGATGTAAGCTGCGGCTCAAGCCTCGAGCAATCCATTCAACAACAAGATGGTCAAATTGCGCCCGGCAGGCTAGAGAAAATCCGAACACTTCACCAATTTTCAACTTCTAATTTGCCCGCAGCCGGCCAGACCTCATGGAGAAGGCGGCGACCCCCGAGCCAACCACAAGCAGTATGGCAAGGCCTTGGAATGGGTCGGTAACCACGGCCCGCAGGATGAGGAACCCGCTGACCATGCTGAAGACCAACGGGTTTCCGATCCAAGTGTGGTAGCTAGATGGGATGCTGCTCCTAGAGCGGTTCGACAATCCGTTGCTGCGGCTGACGCCGTTTTGATAGCGGCTCCTTTCGTAGGGCTCGCGCGAGCGCATGAGCAGCAAGCCGAGCACAGCAGCCATGAAGCAAGTGTACTCCGCCAGCCCTGTTCAAAAGTTGAACACCAGCTATCAGCCATGCCCGTGCAGTGTGCCATGCAAATTGGGGCTGCTTGTTCGCAAACATACCTATTAGCACCACCAGGCCGTTGAAACTGCCTGCTAGGATGAATAAGGCTGCCAGGATGCCATTCAGCAGCATTGCGTATCTGTTCGTTCTTGTAAGCCAACTTTTCCCAAGGCCGGTCATATCGAACCCCGAACATCTCTCTTTCCCTTTCTACACATCGCCCCTCCGAAGCATCGAGTTGAAGGGTAGGAGAGAGTAGAAGAGACTCACACCGGGACACCTTTCCGCCAGCGTAGCTCCCTCGTTGCCTTGGCGAACCAAGTCACACCGGTTTTTAGAATAGAGAACACGGGGCTTTCCAGGCCAACCAACGCCTGATCTAAGTACTTGACCTCGTCCGCCTCGGAGCTGCAGTGAAGGTTCGCCAGGATCGCCGGGAAATACCCTCGGTGAGCTGCAGCGACACAGAGCCTGGAGGTAGCAAACACGTTTGCGTTAAGGGCGCCCAGAGCCGACGCAGACACTACAATAGAGAAGATGACACCGGCGGCCGCAGAGTGTAGTGTGCGTTGTGCAAACTCCTACTCACCGCGGTTCCACATCAGCAGGCAGTCTTGCTATCTTGGGTGACCATGTGTGAAGAGAGAAATGGCTTCACCCCCACACCGCAAGATCGCGCCCGGGGCCTCGCCCGCGGTAAGGGAAGCTTGCGTCATCCCAAGTAGTCGGGCGAGCCGCGTCCCTCCCCTCTCGTTTAGGTGGGTACGGATGAGCACGGGCGGGCGCATGATCACTGCGGGAATGGTGGTGGCAGGAGGGTCCTACGTACCACCGCAATTGTGCTGCTCGACCGAATGACTTCGAACGGCAGGCAGATGTATATAGCAGCGTTCATCAGCTGGAAGCCTGACATTACCGTGATCATGGCGCCGGTGATAACGCGAGGAAGGTCGCGAGAGGGTTGAGCCATGTCGCCCAGTACGAAACCGATCTGTTATGCGTCACGTTGTCAGAGTGGTTCCATCCCCTTGTCTCGTTCGCCATGGTTCGATATGGCCTCCTTTCCCCGAAGACATTGCCGCTCGGCGAGTGTGGGGAGCTTGCTTTCATACCGTTTCCCAACCGCCGTAGCAGAACACAGCGCCAAAAGTAGCCGTCACAAAGTCTCCAACAAGCTGCCATGGCGGTTTGTCCGTACCTCCCTCAGGCCGTCCGAACCACCCGGCCCCTGACGCGGGCACACCATCGGCATTCCACCCGGTGACCAGGGCGAACAGGCCCACGAGGATAATGCTCCCCAGGGCGGACAGCTTGAGCATGAGAAACATGTTGGCCGCCCTGGCGCCGGAAGTGGCGCCCAAGCAGTTGATTGCCGTGATGAAGCACATGCATGCAAATGCTGTCAGCCTGCTCGCAAGGGGAGAAAGACCCGCTGCCTCCTCCCCCGAGGAAGATGAAGGGCCCGCAAGGAATGGCCGCGACAGGTAGTTGGCCGCGATGGTGCTTATCGCGCCGTTGGCGGCAGGTTTGGCGAGGACGACCCATGTCCACGTGAAGACGAAGCCCGCAAGCTCGCCCCTCGGTCCTACTTCATCATGACTGCCCTCGGGTACTGCCGTCGCTGCTGGTGTGATTGCGTAATGGTCTCCATCCGCATCCGGGCCTTCAACTGTTGCGCGGTCTGTTGCCCCTGTGTCCTCCTCGTCGAGGTCGCCGTAGTTTCTCTTTCCTCCGCCGCCGTACGCGACACGGACGTACTCCTGAATGCCCCCGTTACTCGGCACCCTGCACCCCAGCTCGATGAAACTGGCCGCACCAGTCCACACGAGCAGGCCTGCGAGCAGCCATACCAGCAGTCCGGCGCCTGGCGATGGGACGGACTGGCTCACCTGTGACGGGAGGGTGAAGATGCCGCTGCCGATCTGTAACGCGATGACGAGGGCGAGGCCATTGAGAATGGTGAGGGGTTTCTTCGGGGGTATCGATGTGTCGATTTCTGAGGCTGGGAATGCGATTAGTGGGCGGGTTTCCGCGCTTGCACCATCGTTATCGTTGGCGAGTGCTGTGGTCTCTTGGATGCCGTTATGTGTTGAGATATTCTCGCCCATGGCGGGGAAATGCAGGGCTTGCGGGATTCCAAAAATTCGTGAGCCTAGTCGAGTCCTGGACAATAATTACCAAGCTGAATTATGTCAATATGTCTATCACGGCCTTACTTTGAAGGGTTGTTACCTCAAACTCGGCCGAACTGAGGTCGTCTGTCGCAATATGGTGAGGTCATCACTGGCGTGATAAGGAGGACGCGATAGGCGAACCCCACCTCAAGCCACTACGTTGTTCAAAGTTCAGATAAGCAGCATGATTAATCAAGCACATGTCTCAAGAAGAAAAGCCATGTAACTTCGATCGAGCTTTAAATTGAGGCCAAAATCATGTTGATGGCTTGTCATGTATATCGCCTGGTACGGAAAGACAAGGCCGCTTAGCCCAACCACAAAACCCGGCCTTCAACGACGCTATACAATCTTCATGTTTACAAATCTTTTTATCCCATTGGCGCCCTGAAATTCCTGTTTCTCTCTTGATTTCAGTTGAAATTTGCGTCACAAGAAGAATATTAGAGGGCAGTGTTAGGGGCCTCCTGGTGTAATTGGGACTTGTTGCGGCTTTGATCGGAGCGCGGCACGTCATTGGATGGGTTCAGGTCGAAGAAGCTTGTCGGTTTGAGTGTGCACGAAAGCTTCTCGTTCGGCATAACGGGAAAGTCTAAAATCAAAGCAAAGGAATTGTTAGAGACTCGCGGTATTCAGCTTGTCTGGGTGCTCACGGAGGCTTATTCGAAGAGAAAGGGATCGCCAGTCTTGCGCACGGGGACACACTTCTCTCTCTCCAAGTGAGTGTCTCCCTTTTCATGGAGAGCATTCGAAGACAGCTGGGGCTATAGCACAAAAAGCGGATGGGTTGGGTGCTTGCTTACCTTCGGGTCGTGTGATGTGCGTTAGACCAAACGAATGCCAGAGGACGACGTCCTCGTCCTCGGTATTCTCATCGCGCGCAGCCCACTCGCCGAGACCAGTATCCTCCCTACTCTGGTTGGTGAACTCACCCGCAGCCCAAAGCTCTTGGTCGCGGTAGCGGGTGACCCAGATGGGCTTGGTGGCGAAGAGCCCGCGCCGGTAGTTGAAGGTCTCGGGGCCCATCAAGAGCATCTGACTGGGTGCCGCGTGCAGCTTATAGCCTAGGGGCTTCCCAGATACTCCATTCGTCTTGGAAGTATTGAGGATCTTGTAGACGCGGCCCTTGGCCACGTCAAGGTCGTAACCGCCGGGCTTGGTGACCGGAGTCGTCTGGACGCGGAACGCGCAGCCGAAGGGGTCGAGTCCTGGGTCATCGCGCACAGGGATGGCATCGTCGTATACGATGGTGTTATTACTGTCGCCATCCAGCATAGGGTCGACTCGCACGCAAAAGAGGTGCTGGTGGTTGACAGCTAGGACGCCTGGCGCAACGACAGTGCCCCAGGGCACGTCCTTCAGGTCAGGCTTGATGGGCATGGTCGATAAAATCCCTGTGGCGCGGACCTCGATATGCAGATTGGCGGCCTGGTCAAGCACGAAAGCCAGGATGTATTCGTAGTTGGCCACGGTAGCCGTGCACTGAATAATTAGCTTGCGATCCCTTGTGACAGAGGACAAGCCGTTGCGGAAATTGGTGTGCTTCCAGCCAATGCCATCATCCTGCTCGTGCATACACACCACGTTGGGCATGATCACGGGAGTCCCATCGGCAGCGACCCGGACGCCGTCAAAATAGGCGATCAGGCCCAAGCAGTCGCAACCGAGAGCTAAGCTGTTGGAAGTCAGGCCAAAGCCCGAGTCGCCCAGGTCGAAGGCCTGTTTGCGGTGGTACGGCGAGCGAGGATCACCATACGGTACCGTCATCTCGCTCATGGACACGCGGTAGAACAGCGGACGACCATCGTAGCGGACATCGTGGAGGATGGGCCCCTCGCGCAGACTCCAGCCGAGCTGGAAAGTCCATTTCTGCCATGAGATCGCACGCTGATTGATGGTGAAAGAGGGGCCGTCTGGCTGGACGACCTGTAAGGGTTTAAGATCCTTGCGAAGGTTGTCGACTCCAAGCAACTTGGCGCTGTACTCGACAGGCTTGACTGGAGTCCATGGCTGAGTGTCCTCATCCACGTCGGCGTTGACGCCCATGGGAAGCTTCTCAAGGTGCACCAATTCCAACGTGTGTGCGTCGAAGATGGGAGCTAAAGGGAGAGGCAGCGAGTAATGGTTGGCTTCCGGGTCATCGTCCAATGCAATGTACATATAACATTGAAAGAGGCGTCTCCTCTCCTTTGCATCATCTGTACCATAGGACCACGGATCATTCAAGACTCGGGCTCTGAAAAAGTCAGGTGTGTGCTCAGTTCCTGTGACTTGTCGTGTTTTGGTGGCTGGAAAAGCCAGTGAACTCACCCTGGAGGAAGCTTGAGCTTCTCGATCTCAGCGAAAACCTCGGGATGTTTGTTACAGCAATTAGTTACTTGGTCGTATTCGACCCAGTCAACGGGACCCTGGGAGTCCGGTCGTTCCTCTATCTGCTCAACAGTCCCGCTGTTGATATTGATCACAGCGATTACGAGCGTTGCCGTGTCTCTGAGCTGGTAGTAGACTCTGGCCCGACGATGGGGTCCAGGTCCACCGTGATGTAAATAAGCGAGCACTTCTTGCTTGGCCGGCTCGTACAGATCTATTACTTTGAAACGGATGTCTGATGCCTTGACACGAAGGTGGCTGATGAGGGCCAGCGCGGCCTTGCGGACCTCATCAGAGGAGAGAGGGTCAAGAGGGTGTAGGTTGGTGTTGACCATGATGGCTTTGGGTATATGCTTCTTATGGATGTCAGTGTATAGCTAGATGAGACCAGTAAGCATTAGTGAGCCTTGATGGAGAAATGAGATCGAGAAATTACCCTTGTCACCGGGAAGGATTGAAAGGAGAAGCACAACCCGCCTATATACGCTCGAGTGGCGCAAAGTGAACCTCGACAATCCCATTTCTTTCCAAGCTCTCATATTGAAAATTGCATGCCTTCTGACTTTCTACTTCCCTGCGTCCCTTGCCCAGAAGATCGGGTGTCACGGGCAAAGCACTCAATCGATGATTTGTTCGGCGCGATCATGGTAGCCGTTTCGGGAAGCTCTTTCAGCCCAGCCATGCAAGCCAATTGACTGCATCAGTGGTATGATGGCAGTAATACCCGCCTACTAGAAAGGGATATTCACCGGAGACTTAAATTTGTCGGAAGGTCAGCCGAGATCATTGTTCATAAAGTACCTGTGACTGGTTATATCGCGGCAGAATCAGCCATACTGTAAAGCGGATCATGAAGCTAACAGCTGGGCGAGTGGTTTGGACATAGACGAGTGCCGGTCTTGGCCCCGACTACACCCTCTCTGCTAATAACTTGGTGAATGACGCGCCCTCTGTGTCCATTTTGGGAAATACTTCCAATCAACCTGCTCCCTGTTGAGGGCGGGGCTGTCCCGAGAGGAGTTCGGGCGGAGATGGCCAAGCTTTCTAGTTGGAAATACAAGGGTGGAATATGTAGTAGAACATCAAGGGATTGGCCGGGGTGCTTTGTATATGATATCGTTGCTGGTATTTCTGGGTTTCGGTCCACTCAGCCCGCAGTACTCGACTCGTCGTATTGTCAATTGTACTGCAAGCTGTGCTGTGCATTTACTCATTTAATCCTGGGTTTTCTCTGCTCACATACTGGTATTTATTGGGATACCTACTTCCTCGTGTTTGCTGGATGGTGACAGCCATGACGGCGTAGCCATGGATGGTCTCGATAAGATCCTCTGAGTGTTCACAAACGCGGTATGTCACGTAGTCGACGGTGGCCGTTTAGTCAGATAATCCAGCTTCTGACTCCAGTCTTGTTGTCTCATTATATCACATGCAGTCACTGAACATCAAGCAACGTCGTTGAGATGTATAGATGGCTTTCCCTGGCTGCTGTCGACTTCACTGATCGAAACGTCCAAAACAGGATCCACAAGTGGATTTGATGATGTGTGAATCCGATCCCCTCACAACGAATCGCAAGAGAGGCATGCTGCGCTCCGAAGCTTGCTGGATGCTGCACCATTTGCACGCATTTGTATGGAATTGTTTTGCTTATGCGGTCTTGGTCTAGCTTGTATGTTCCTTCTTCTTTTTCTGTTCCTCCATGTCTTAGGTTTACCACCCCATCTTTTTTTCTGTGCCCCGATCTTCGCCACCCAGGCTAATGCTTTAAGTGCCATACTCATATGGACTTGGCCTCTTCATTTACCAGGGACAGCATGGATCGTAGCAGACCATGATCATTTCTGATCTTTTTGGCTATCGTCCAGCGGCTTTACCTTCTTCGTAACACGGGCCGGTGTTCCCATGGCGACGCTCCATGACGGAATGTCCCTCGTTACAACAGAGCAGGCCGCAATGGTGACGCCATCGCCTATAGTCACGCCGGGCAGGATCACGGAGTGGCCACCGATCCAGCAGTCGTTGCCAATAGTGATTGGCTTGGCGAACTCGATGTTCGCGCGGCGGCTCTCGACCTCCACCTCGTGCGTGGCAGCCAGGATCGAGACGTTGGGGCCGAGCATGACGCGGTCTCCGATGGTCACAAGCGCGCAGTCGAGGATTGTGAGATTGAAGTTGGCGTAGAAGCGGTCGCCGAGGCTGATGTTGGAGCCGTAGTCGACCTGAAATGGCGGCTCGATAAATACCTCGTCGCCCACCCGGCCCATCAGCTGCTTAAGCATCTGGTGTCGCTCCTTCTCAAGCGTCTCGAACCCCGCGGCCGGATCCGAGGGGAAGTAGTTGTTGTACTTATGCATCCATGCCCGAGCCGCAAACCGCGCCGACTGCAGCTCAGGTACGAACGAGTCGTAGCTGTGTGGGCGTCACCAACAAGTGTCAGCGCAATGGAAGAAGCCACCCTGAGGGGCGGTGACGAGGATGCAGTAGGCGGCTGCTAGGTGCCGAGAGGGACAGGCAGATATTTTTGTGATTGGGCCTGGTATGAAGGATTCTTCTGTATTGTCTCGTCTCTTTTACTCACAGCATGCCTGAGATCATCCTCTCGTATTGGTCCCCTTTTGGGATATTGCTGAGCTTCGAGGCCTTCTCGAGCTCCTGGGCGTTCTTCTCTGTGGCAGCCATGGCTAGGGGCGATAATCTGCTGCGGTTCTTGAATAGAGTTTGCAGGAAAGTATGACCCGTCCGTCAATGTTGGATGAGAAGTTTGAATAAATACAGTGGAGCAAGCACATGGGCTGCAATTCGTAGGTACAGACCATGCTATGTAGTGTAGGATTCGGCTCGCTCCGACCCCGATTCTCCCAATGGGGACAAAGTGAGGATCGAATGTGATTAACCTCTTTCGGAAATACTCCCAACCAACTCCACTCAGGAATTACTTCGGATCTCGCACCGCCTGCTGCACAGACCCCGACCTAGCGGCATACGCCACTGTCATCGTCCAGCCAGGTTAAGCCTAGTAAAGCTCACATGGTTGAATACATATGTAGTTTCCCCGACTCGTTGCGGTCAGAAGAAGAGATACGCGTGTTGCTTCTGCAAGCTTTCGGAACACGTCTAAAAGCTAGGTCAGTTGTCATGGCCGTTATTGAAATGGAAGGGGTGTTGGATGCTTCTGCTACTAACCCACTCCATCCAAGGGACGTTGGTCCAGCCCCTCGTGTTGGACCTTCTCTCCTCCCATACATGCTCCAGAACAGTCTTCATGGCCGGGTGCGAGAAGCCCGTCGATTTCCTGATCTCGTTGATCGACATGGTCGCGTAGTGCAGCTGGTGAGGTACCGTCGTGTCCGCCGCCGCGAGGAAAAGGGGAAACAGCATTCGCTTGGAAAACGGTGAACTTGCCGCGATATTTGCGCGCGCATCAAGTATGGCTGCTACCGATGCCTTGATCTTGGGGTCTTCGCACGGGACGGCGAAGGTGTCGGGCCACCGCATCACCCGCAGCAGGCAGGCGTGCCGGTACGCCTCGGCCAGTTGCCGCCATTCCGGGTGTTGCGTCGGGTACTCAGCCTCGTCGAGGTCCAGCTCCCGGAGATACTTGTCCGCGTCCCGTAGTACGGCGTGGAACTCTACGTTTGCCGCAGTGCCCGCCAACCAGCCCTTGGCGGCTTCGAGGACGGTCCCGATGCTTTGGAAAACGCTGGGCGGACAGCCCACCAAGGTGTGAAGGCTGACTCGTCCGTTCTCGAGGACGAACTTCCGCACGTCGTCGGAGTATGTGAGCTTTTCTGCTCCGCTGAAGCCCCGAAGGACGTCTAGCCTATGACAATGAGACAAGGATCGGTTAATTCCGACGACTGACGGTCTAGCAGAGGGGACGCGCCGGGTTCAGAGAATGTTTAAAATTTACTCACCAGGCTAATGCCGCCAAGAAGAACTGAATCGAGTCGGATCTGTTGGAGAGGTTCGAGCCAGACGCAATCTTCCGGCACAGGAAGTTCACCCCATTCAGGTGGGTTCCATGGGTAGATAGACCCATCTCGCAGATCTAGCCTGCATGTATCAGCGTGCCATGCCTTCGGGAACTTGGCAAACGGTTATGTGGGGGCCAGGGGTTTGACGCACGTCATGGAAGATCAGCAGCAGGATCATAGCGAGAACCGCCTCCTCCTCAGCTGCCTTGAGACCCTGGACCTCCTCTTGGGCGAGCAAGGATCCCAGAATGCGGAGGGCAGCCACTCGGTGGCACAGGGCATCAGCCTCAGTTGCCTTTCTCATATCTCGCTTGGAGGACCGCAGGTGGCAGGCGACCAGGCCGAGTACAGCATGCAGGACACCCACATGCTGGTACACAAGCGGCAGGAGATAGCGACGGAAGAGGTTCTCGGTACCGTCGACAACAATTGTCAAACCTGGAGTCAATTCCTCATCAACTAAGGGTGTATGTCATCTTGTTAGCCACAAAGTATTGGGAAAACATAGAATAGAGGGAGCAAAGGGATCACAGATGTCTCAAAGGGGATGGCCTGAAAGACAACAGACTTACAGTACCTGAGCAGCTCCTGAGTTTCACTACTCAGGAGCATGTCATCCAGTAGACGAACATCGGGATCTGGCGGCGAAGCCACTTCGGCATGTCCATCCTGTGCCAATGGAGAGAAATCGGTTTCCCAAAGCGGCGGCGGGGGGCTCTGCCGGGCAACGGGCTCGGTACTAGGCAAGGCCTCCAATCTTGGTTCCCTGGGACTGTCTATGGCGCTGATCTGGTCATCGGGCCTCGAGACCGGAGGCAGAGGCAGAGCCGGAGCGGTGGCCGGGGCTGGGGTCGGAGCCGGTTCTGCGCTGGCAGCACCCCCGGCGACTGGCGTCGCGAGCTCGCAGAATTGGAACCTCGGCGGATAGCCCTCACAATGGAGTCCCTTGGCCTTGCATCTGTTGCAGATGGGCCGAGAGCGATCACACTTCCGGCATTTCTTGCGGCACGTTCCACAGGCCGGATCTTGGACGGGTCAATGTCAGCAACTTGCACGCAACTCAGTCAGCTGGCGAGTTGGGAGTATAGCCAAATGTGGAGAAAGTCGACGTGTGGAAAATTCGCGGATACTTGGCGAGGGGTCGGAATATCGAAGATGTTGCCTGACCGACTGACCTCTACGGATGGCCTTAGAGCCTCTTGCCATCTTGATCCTGCCTGACATATTTTGCTGCTGCTGCTGTTGCTCAGAGTTCGATGTTTGGTGAGTAGCGGGGGCAGTTGAAAAGGGTAAGTTTCCCAGCCAGCCCTATGAAGCATTGGCTTTGCACTGTAGGCGGTGGGCCGAAACTACCCGAGTGTTTTGCCTAAATAGGTAATACAGCACGCCGCACCACGTCACGAACGAGCGAGCAGTCCGCTTCTATCGAGCCGAATCGGACAGATATTCGCTCCGCATCAGTACACGAATGCCTAGGTATGACCTCGTGATTCCATATTGTGGCGTGAACATTTCTCCAACAATCCTGGTTTTCCATCATAGCACTCTAGCTGCCAGACAGCTTATACTTCCCACGAATGGAGGCTCCCCATAGCATGTAAGACTCTGGAGGAGCAGCTATACTTGTTGGGCATTTGACTCAAAATGTCCCGACTGGAGGGCTAACATGTACACAGATGTTCTTACTCCACGGAACCACAGGTTCAGTATCAAGATGAAGGAGGGACAGTAACGCGCGTGAAGGTTGATTTTAAAACGCAGGACACTGCTCAATTCTTGTGGGTCTGGAGAAGTGGGGCATATGTCCTCAAATCAATTCAGGCTTCCCGTGCTTAGAATGGTATCTGCTCGACAACCTCAGTTTTGTCTTGCAACTCGAGGGAATATAGTTGCTTGTGAATCAGTTCAGAGCGTCGTTATCACTGCATTGGACACATATCGTCGCGCTATTAACCTCAAGAGCTAGCTGGTAGTTTGTCTCGTTCTAATGCCGTATACATAGGTACGAACTCGTATGCGGTGCCTTGATACTGTGACAAACGTTCAAAGACCCAGCGTTTTGGAGGGAAACAAACATAATGCCGATAGCAGCGTAGAAGACGGAACGAGCGGGCACGTGGCTTCACTGGCTGTTCAAATTCTCAAATATGAACACACTGGATGATCCTAGAATAATTTTGTCTTCCCGTGACCTCAGAAGTCTGTGGGCCCCTTGGCTTCCTCGGGCCGCAGCACGAATATGGGATCCATCTCCTCCACAAAGCCACCGGCTGGGTCGCTCATCGAGTAGCCCATAAACTCCTGAATGTCCCGGTCAAATTTCTTGGCGACCTCCTGGGGCACCGCCAGGTACTGGTTCTCCTCCTGTCGCATATAGCCGCGAACCGAAAATGTGGCAAACATCAGCCGCCGCTCGTCCTTGGTAGCGTTGTGCCCACCTCCATGGTATGCCGATGCCAGCATGATGAACGCGTCGCCCTTTTCCATCTCGGCAAAGATACACTCTTCCACGCGTGGAGGCATGTGCCGGTCGGTTCCCCTAGAGGTGTGAAGTTATGTCAGTGCAAGACGTCCAAGATGGACAATAGCGTAAATGCGAATCGCGGAATGAATTTAAAATGGCACGGTGAAAATGAAAGAAATAGCAGGTAGACGGGGCCGGGACCAATCAGAACTCACCACAAATGTGATCGAGGAATGAACTGTGTTCCCCCGTTCTCCTTGGTCACTTTGCACCCTGCGACGAACAATCCCACCGCCGTCTCGCGGTTCTTGTCACGCTCATCATCCCAGGCGTCAATCTCAGTATGGTAGTTATGACTGATGTAGTCGTCCCGGTGGAGTGGCTGGGCCTTGCCCCCCGGTCCGATGCTCATCGCCGTACACGAGTGCACGTAAGGCTTGGACACCGACTCCTTCTTTTCGTTGCCCCACCAGAACCAGCTGCGGGTCGTGAGGAAGTGCTCTACCACCTTCTGGTAGAGCGGGTTCATCATTTGTGTCCGCGCGTAAGTTGGGCTGTGCTTAAGCAGCGACGGGGCGCGCTGTGTCTCCTCTGCATAGTGCGGAAGAGAAAGTGTACATTGTCAGCCGGATGACGAAACGGCAGATGAAAGAATATCAGAACATTCAAGAGCTCGTGCGCGCATTTGCTTCACATACTAGGGAAGAATTGACCATTCCACTCGACATCAGATTCGAGCCTGGCCCGGCACTCTTCAAAAGCCTTGTCAACATCGGCAGCGGGGACGAGGCCCTTGACAAAGACTCCACCGTCCCGTTTAAGAAGGTATATAATGTCCTCGACCGGGGTGTCAGCCGACACCTTTTGAACCTCAGGGCCGTACTTGCTTGCAGTCATGATATCTTCCTGCCTTCGCATGGCTCTGGGTGAAACGTCTTTGGGCGGCGACACAAATTAGTCTGTCAAGAAGTGATGGATCAGAGTATGTGTGACCGGCACGTCCGAAAGCAGTCTGAGGCACTTGTTAGATAACATACAATCGAATTGGCCACTCCCCGAAGTTCTCGGATTATTTTATATTTTGCTAGGATCTGTCGTGGAAAGCCTGCAGAGCCGTGGGATTTCATGCTGACCGGTGGATAGGCGAGTAGTCCCCATTGGCCAACAGTCGGGGCTGGGAGAAGTACCTAAAGTAGAAAAATTTCGCGCCGGACCCCACCACGGTTGGCTACTGCACTGCAGTGCAGCGCTAGAACCTGGGCATCCTTGTTTCAGCCGGTCAACGCGTGACGACTGCAACGTGCAGTAGCGTTGGATACAGCCATCCCAGGAGGCGTTTCTGGTCACGCTGGACCGCTGAAGAGCTTATTATCATGATCACTTACAACGACCGCTCCCATGCCAGAGCAGAGATTTTAGCGTTGTACTCACATGGACGCTGCGAGGATGCCCGCTGGGTGAGCATGGCATCTATCCCAACCTCTTACAGAACAGTCTCACTGAGAAAATCCCCAGCAAGGTGTTCTACCAATGAATTCCTATAGAATAGCAGACCGGGGATAGGCAAGCCACAGGGGTTCTACGATGCAATGTACAATTTCTTTTTATTTCTATGCAGTTGTGTTGCTGTAATAGTTTATGTGACAGTCAAACAGTGTGCGTACTGGTGTCACCGCACGAAGCTGGATAAGCCCCCGAGGATGACCCTCTTGATATCACCAATACCCACGCCTACAGTAGCTTGACGTTCGTAACGAAAAGATCAAATGTAACAATAGAACCCTGGGTCGATGGTGCTCATGACCAGAATCAATCACCCTCCTTCTCAACGGGGAGTCCAGCTTCCTGGACTGGTGCCTGGACTATCAAAGCGACGCCTGCTAGGCTTGGCTCAATGCCAGGACGACAGGCACCAAACCCTCACTTTCATTAGAGTTCCCAAGGTCTGCGATGACTTCGTCCAGAATAAGCCTCCGCAAGGGATCATTTTCCTGTGCCCGCCACTGTCTAAAGACATCCCTCCAAGCAGAGGAACTTCGCGACTCGGGAAAGCGATCGATCATCACTCGTAAGAGGTCATAAGGTTCGAATCCCCCGGTAAAGTGAACTGTCAAGTAAATGGATTCCAAGAGCAAGCCGTAAGGCGGCAGAGTTCGAGGAGTTTGTGCACCTGCGGGGCCGACTCGTTCGTCTCGAGAAATGCGGCGACGAATTCGCCCGAGTCCCTGGCTGAGACTTCTGTAGAAGGCCCGAACGATGCTCGTGGGGAAGCGAATCCACAAACTGCTTATCACAATCGCAAACCCGAGTCTCTAACTCGCTGGCTCATTCCTCACGCTGACATTTTCTAGTCTCCCGACGGCCCTTTCCTCTGGTTGCTGGTGTTGTCGCTGCTCTCTCTCCTGCTCCTCCTTCTGCAACCTCTCCCACTCCGCAGACGAGACGACAAACTCATTTGACACCATCGAGATGGACGCCCACAAATCGGCGTCAAACAGGAAGTGAACGATCTCAACCGCTAGCAGGTTCAGCATCACACCCCGCGAGAAACCCCCCATGCTCGCCGTCGACCGGCCTCTCGGCCGGCACCAGCATTCAGCAATGTACCTCAGCATCATGGCCTCCATGGGCGCGAGGAGTAGCGAAGCCGCCCGGCGGGCCAGGATATCGGCCGCCAGGGTCGCGGGAAGCCGCGTCAGGGAATTGTCTCTGTACAGCCTTAGCGAGCGCCGGGACCGGTCGTCGCCGTCACGGTCGCCAGCGCCGCCTGCCCCTCCGCCTCCACCCTGTGACTCGTTGCCCGGGTTGGGTCTCAGCTCCGCGGACCAAACTCCCGGTGGGATGTTGGCGTCGTTGGGATCTGGATTCTCGGGGTTGTTCTCGACGTCAAAGCTAATGAGCGTGGCTGAGACAATCTCGTTGGCATCCTCGTCCTCGTCGGTAAAATTATCTGCATCAGCGGTGTGGGATGCCTGGGGGCGATGACTGGGACGCCGGCGCGTGTCGGGCCGGCCGGCTCTGCTGTTTCGTGCTGGGGGAGACTGGCTGCGTTCTCGTGGGGGAGCATCAGGATCCGCTGCTGGTGGATTTTGAGCATCCGCCGTCTGAGGGACCTCCCACACGTTCCCTTCGCCAGGAGTAGCCCCATCCGAATCGCCTCCAACGCGGACGGGTACAGGTTCCGCGGCGTTTGAGAGGGGCACAGGGCCTGACGGTCCTTGCGACTGAGCAGGGTCATCTGCATTGGCCGGGGCTCGTTGAACAATCGCATTAGATAAGACGGGGCTTATTTCTGGGCCTGATGGGTTCGGGAGAAGATCGTAGATGACCTCATAGAAGAACTCCCTCACCCAGTCGACCAGACCCTCCGAGAACCACAGACCCAAGACCGGGGCGAGACCAAGAGCGACGCTTCCCAGCCACGAAGCCACAGACCGAGAGGTGAGCGTGGTCGGCAGAGGGCATGGGGGGATGATAGATGATGAAGTGAACGGGATAAAGTATCTCCAGTTTGGGAACCAAGATGAACTCGATGGGGGCAGGAGTGACGTCCGCGACAAGAAGATCCACACCTTGAGCATAGTCTGGATGTACGTGAAGCCCCATTTCAGGGCAGTGCTGCTCATAATACGCTGGCCGAAGAAGGGCAGCTCCATGGCGTTTGCCACCACGAAGGCCGGCAGCCCATCCCACAACAGCCTGCCCAGCGACCGTTGCTGTAGCTCATGCCAGGGCAGCTGCGGGACGGGGACGTGCGAGTACTCCCGGTAGAGCAGGATGCGCTGGCGCAGTCCGGCGATGCCCCAGACGCCGGCGAGCTCGCAGGCGCGCGAGGCCCACTCGAAGCGGCGGGCGAGGCGGTTGTCGTGTTGCAGGTGGGCGATGTGGCGGGCACGCTCGGCGCGGACCTCGTCGATGCTGTTCTCGGCCTCGACGACACCGATGACCAGCATGACCTCGTTGTGAGAGCGGATAATTTCACGATTGATGCGACGCGTCTCTGGGTTGACGGGCCTGCCGCGCTCGTCGTACATCTGCAAAGGAGCGCGCGGATCGCCCTCGCCCTCGCCCATGACGATGTCGTCGTAGGGCGAACGGCCCAGGGCCATCGACGTCAGGGGACCGTGTCTGCCCATGGTGACGGGTGTTGCTTCGCTCCTAAGGGGGATTTACAGGCAGTCCATGGAGTCGTGAGCGTCTGGTGTCGTGCGCGCTGCGTTGCAGCTCAAACCGCACGCGAGTGGGAAGTCAAGAGGTAAGTCAAGAGGTCTCGTCGTGAGCTGTCAGCAGTCGTGTACCGAGGCTAAGAGACGCCTGAGCGTTTGGATGAGGGCACTCCGTTCCGACGTCTCGCTCAAACAGTTGAGCTCCTGTATGTTGTTCCATGGGACAAGTTTCGCAATGACAACCGCGATGGCGTCCAGATGTTGCTGACTGCACTCTCCAGCCGGTCGTGACTTCCTCATTCACCTAACGCAGTCTACCAGCTGAGGTAGGTGCGACCCTGACTGCTGTAACTGCCGCTGACGCTCTAACGGTCGCCAGCCAGCGGCCTAGGCCCGCCCCCCGGCCCCCCCTCCCCCAGAAGCCCTAACCACTCGCCCTTGGGACCACGCGGTCCTCTGACGCTAGAACCAAGATAGAAGGCGGTCAAAAACTGGACGCAAGGTGGCAGAATCCTGTACCGTCAAATATATAAACCCAGCCGCCCCCCTCCCTTTTCCACTTTCTTTTCTCTCCTCTCTCCTCCATACTTACCTTGTCTGGCCTTTGGTGGATCAAGAATCACCGATGGCAGGTTGGAAAGCCTGCATAGCACATCGTGGCGCTGACCAGTCTGGTTTGTCCTTCGGGGCCGACCTGGGCGGAATTTTTGATATCCCAATCAGTCAGCCTGATGCCTTTTTCATTTTGGCTCGCCCGCTTGCGGGTGACATCATGAAGAAGTAACTGCCCCCAACCTAACCGTCATTGGACACCACGCCCCAGCATCGCGGCTGCTGAGCGACTTGTCCCCCTACCCTCGACTGTCCTGCTCCTACCCTGACGACGTCTGCGTCACAGGTCAGCCCCGAGCGGCGCTTTTAAGAGAAAAGGCGCGCCATATCGCACTAAGGGCTCTCGGTGCTTATTACTCTCAGACCCCGTCGCGATCCGCCTGGGCCGCGAGCCGCCACAAGCAGCCACAAATGCTGCTGTGCAGGCCAGTCTGAGCCAATGTGAGGCATAGTCGTTGTCGCGTCCATTCCGCAGGCGTATTTACACTACAAGGTTGATATGGAGTGCGCAGGTACCTAGGTACCTAGGTAGCTAGACCATCCAGGCCAGTTGACTTCTCGATGCAGCAACCGCAATCAAACAAACCCTGGTCCATTGTTCTTTCCTCAACGCCCTCTCTACCCTTTTCTAACTACTAAGGCTAAGCGCTACCCGATTCATACAGGGATGACTCCCTATTGAATGGCATGCAGGATAACATTTTCACCTAAGTTCCTGTAGCACAGCCTCATATGGGATAGCCTCCGACGGGATACCTTCCTATAGATATCCTCCTATGGAACATCCTCCTATGAAATAACAGGATGATGTGATGGTGGCCTACAAGGCGACCTACTAAGTAGTGGTTTCTGTTTTTAATCCACATAAACATAAAGTTGTCCTGAGCGTTTGCCACTGTATGAAGGCACCACGTACACATACGTTGTATGGAGGATTAGAAACGGAAGCACTAAATACAAAGCGCATGCGGTGCCTTCATACAGTGTCAAACGTTCAATAACATAGCAACCTCCTAAGGCATAACCTCCCATAGGCCAATTCTTATCGGGATATTCCTGTAGGAAAATCTCTATGCTGTCTCCGTACCAATCCTAGGTCGTCCCGCGGACATGTCGGCCACCTGCCAATACAACACGGCTAGGGGTCGACCGTCCATGCGACGAGTGAGCGGCATAGGCGACCAAATACCACAAGTCTCCGCTCAGGTATACAAGTCGCTCGACTCGATCTAGATCTCCAAGCCTACGCAACTCCTCGAGTTTTCTATGACAACACAAGCCTCCAAGTCTAGGTACTGGCTCCCACAAAGTCTACGGTCGTCAATGAGACTGGAGTCCCACCAAGTCTACAGGGTGCTAGAAACCTTGGAAGTCTATGGAGCCCCCACCCCCAGTACACGCTTTGTGACATTAATATGAGCTAATGTTTATTGACGAAGCCTGAGCGAGCGTACAGAGAATTGTCATCGGTTTTGACGAGACTTAGATACTAACACACTTGCCAATGAGCAACACGTCCACACCAACGCCTCGCCGCCGAGGACTAGGGGCTATTCAAGGAATATAAACCAAGAACACATGGATGTTTCTGAGCAAGAGAGCGGACGAAATAACAGCTCAGAGAACTTGAGATAAAGAGTATACAGGTTCAATAGAAAGAAAGTCTACCAGTCAGTCTACCAGCAAGTGGTCTATTATGGTCAGTCCTCATTATTTTATCCTCTACTGCCTAAGCGGTTGCGGTTGCGGTTCCAATCCCCCATACATATAAATTGATACTACGTGGTGCCTTTCATACAGTGGTGAGCGCTCAAGACCTAGCGCTCAGAAAGAATACAATGCCAATTGCAATAAAAGGACAATACAGTACGCGGGCACGTGGCCTCAGCCTCGTGCCGCACAGACAAGGTTAAGAAGCATCGCTCCCAACGGCGCCGTTGACTAGAATAGTTGGCGTAAATGAGTACATTCCGAGGGCATGTTACTAAATTGTGGACTTTTCGAATATATTAAGGTTGTGACCCGAGAATCTGCGTAAAGCACGCGGCAACAAGCTACCCACGACTGCACCACATCACCGAATTCTTCGACCTATTTTGAACCTTCATAATCCTTCACTGAACAACTGATAGGGCCAGACTGCTGTTTGTCACCTTTGAGGGAGTAAGCTTTTGCAACGGGCTCGTTGCCAAGAAGCTCAGCACATATGGGCATGGGTTACTGGTAAGACCGGCAACTGCCCAGAGCCTCACAAGGCCCCAGGAGTATCACGGCCAGCTGCAGGAAGGAAGAAAGGAGTGTAGATCCGCAAACCTCGCTAGGTGTTTCAATTGCAACTTGGGGCCGGGATGTGCGCAACCACGAATTGTCAAAAGTAGGTACCAAGGGTATATAGTACACCGAGTGCCGGCAGCTGGATCTCTCCATAGGTCGATCGAACTGCTCTCATATTAATGATTTCAGGTCGTCTGCCATCGTATTATGACAATAACGCGTCATTTTCTGACAATTCTTGGTAATGTGTGACTCGGGGGCCCAGTGGGACACACCTTTCTCGATCCCATGCCCTCACTGGCTCCAGGTTGTCAAATCACACCCGATCCCTCAATTCAGGGCTTCTGGAACACCCCAGGTCATCATGGAGTTTTGATGCCTTCGGGATCATTATCTCTGGCAAGAACGACGTGCGAAGCGACTCGGCCACGGTCAAGTCCCTCCGGTGAGATTGTCAGGAGTCAAACAGAACGTCATGGTAACGCTTGGTCCATCTGATTAATTCTCATGATCCTCCGGGTATGTTTGCTGTCATAGTTAGGATCGCCGTTGAACTACAATTCGCCACCTCAATAACACGACAGTTGATGGCTTACTGAGTCCATGCTGGTTTTGCTAGCGCAGAAAGCCTGGTCAATCCGGGTTATCTTCCGATACTTCGATTATTCGGGCGTAGCTGCGGGTACAGCCGGGGCTAAAATTCGACTCTTGCATCACACTTCATACTCACCTTGTCTGACTGCTGCTTGATGATGAGCTAGTGGTGGTATGTTGGAAAGGCCTCATCACGAAGTCATGGACTCACAATTTCTGGGTAATCAATTACCTCGGTAGGTATGTACTTGGTTCATTTGTCACTTCTAGAAGTGTTAAGAGTTGTTACATTTAAGTTTGGCTGACGATTTAATAATGGCTATCTTGCTAATGAAGATGACAGGTCGCTGAAAACTGGAACCACAATCGACGGCGGCCCTTTATCTGGATCAAGGCTATGAAATAGCTGAGCCTGTGTTGGACGCATGCGTTTGCTGCGTTTTACTTCCCGCGCTTTTTGGCGTGAGCTCGATATAGTTCGATCTGTTACCTCTCTGATTCCTGGAAGGTAGCGACAAGGACCCTCCTTTCGCGCCGCTCGACCGGGATCTATGTGAAAGGACATATTGCTGGATCATGTTGGTGTCGCTGGATCGCTCCAGACCACCTTGCAAAGACTTAATGAAGGGCCAGAAGTAGACAACGCACACGGCGAAGAAGCTGAGGAATTGGACCACTTGTACACAGATGGAATAAGGGAACGCATGAAGCGTGTAATTAGGATCCGAGCGCCATGGTATGTAGACGATTTGGCAAACCGTTGCGGGGATGATGCTTTCACGTGTCAGCACGAACGACCCACGAGTAATTTCCGGCGATACTAACAGTAATCGAGCACAATAGAATATTATCACATTTAAGCGCTCTTTCAGCCCCATGTTTAAGGGAAATATTAACCATATGGGTAAAGCTACCATGGCCACGTCGGTTGAAATACTCATAACGCACATGAATGTCAAGAAAGAATGCTAGAAGTGTGAATATCATGTCTGTTTTGGAGATAGATTGGCCGTACCTGGTTTAGACAATGGTTTTCTTCTTGCGTCCAGGGCCCCTGGGTGCCGCATTGGAATGCTGTTGCAAGAACGCACACAATCATCCATGCCGCGATTGTCCAAGCAATGATGCGCGAGAGGAGTCGGGGCATATCATTTGGCGATAGACTGAAGATGTTCTGACAAGCGGAGAGCTTGGCTACAGATAGAGATAGGATGAAGAGCATGTCTCTTGCATATTCAGCCTTTGCGCAAGACGTCAGCCATGTCGGCATGGCACTGATGCCAGCATTATTTAATCGGGGATATCATACCTGGAGGCCTCGAACCAGCTCATCTCTAGTGATTTGGTTCATGTCTTTGCCCAAGATATTGCTTGCTGGTATCACCATCGTAATAGATTCAGCTACCGCAAATATCTGTACAGTCACGGTCAGACATCTAATTGTCGAGAAGAGTATAAATCTCCATGTAACATACGAATGAAGATAGAAAGAGCAGATCTTCCAGCGAAACAGGCATTCTCCCTTTGACGATGATGTTTGTGAAGAGCCGGAAAAGAAGCACCAGCGTGGTGAAGGCAAGAAGTAACCATGCTACTATCTGCAGTACAGGATTGAGGTTCGACTCGCTAATGGTGATCCTATCCGGTTCAGAGCCACTGGAAGCAGCATCGGATGCTTCGTTAGTGGTAGACATTGTCAAGAATCGATGAGGACCCAAGGCCCACTCGGGGAAGGCAGACCAGAGCACGGGACGGCAGCAGGACGTCTATTTGTAAGTCCGATGGAGCAAGAATTGTGGTGAGATGCGAAAGGAAAATTGTCCACCACGTTACTGGGTCTAGCAGGGGTGAAGAAAAATGGCAGTTTTAAGCTTTCCTGGCAGTCCGTAATGTATCTGGGCAGTGCGCGCCAGTCTTGCTTGTGACTCGTCAGTATGTTTGGCTTTCGGTTGCAACCGTAGCAAGTACATTTCATGCTTACTGCTTTTAATCCGGTCAGTCAAGCCGGCCTGAAGTTGCGGTCACATATCCTGTGAAGGGTGAAGATTTGATTGGGGACCCAATTGGAAGGTCCAAAAGCGCCACACCAGTCTCTCTGTGCCGCCAAATTACTGAATGATACTGTTCTACCAACATTCGCGGTCTGCGAAAATGAGTGGTCAAGATGGCCCGAGGGAGGACAAGTCTCGTTTGACAACAGTCTGACAACATGCTCTGCGCCCGCTCTGCGCCCGCTCCGAATGCATGCAGTGCGACCGGCAGTGTTGCTCCTGTTCCTCTTGGAGCACTTGAGGTAAAGGGGTGCAGGCGTCCTTTGGTACGGTCCGGGATCCCCGCTCTCTGGGTCTGTCAATCGTATCCGAGACATTGCACCTTCCCTAATCAAAAGTACCATAGGGTTGCAGAACCGCCCCATAGGATTCCTCCGTGCAGCTACGACTGTGTGATAGCTGTCAAATTGTCTAGACATCATCCTTGCAAGCCTCACGGGAGCAAGGCTGGGAGCTGCAGTGATACCACACCAACGTTAAAGTTTGGTCTCTCGACTCACGGCGTACATAAGTGAACAACTTTCTCTGCTACCACACCCCGAATTCTCGGTGAGCTGGTGGCCTGGCAAGGTAGATCACCACCTGAAGAAGCCCCACCCCTTTCACCTCCAACCAAACTTGCTTCAACCTGTCTGACGCGCATGGATGGTGTAGCCAACACCGGTTCGATTTGCCTCCGACCAAATTTACCCACTCTTTTATCTTCGATTCATCGATGTGCTCAGGCCAACCTTCTGGGGATCCCCTTTCTCACTTGCCGCTGCTGCGAGACTATCTAGGTAATTTCCCGTTCGTTCTCGACGTCTCAGGGCTGATCAACATACTACAGAGCCGCCTGTTGCGATGTATAACGACCAAGCCATCGATCGCGGAGCCGTGGCTTCCAACCATGACGAGATTGAGCTCAAGACCACTGACGAAACCACGGTCGTACGCACTGTCACGAAGCCTCATGGGATCCGGTTTGCGAACGACGATGTCACACTGAGACGACTGGGCAAACGACCATTGCTCACTCGTAGCTTTGGGTTCATGTCCATTCTTGGGTTGTCTTGCTCCGCTCTCTCGTCATGGGAGGCTATCCTCAACACCTCCGTCCCAGCTCTTCTCGAAGGCGGCCCAGGGGCTGTTGTCTGGGCCTTTATCATCGGTTGGATTGGCACGATTTCAGTCACAGCAACTTTGGGCGAGATGTCATCAATGGCACCTACCGCCGGTGGACAGTGTAAGGGGAATCCAAGCCTCAGACTCGAGCCCAACTAACTCGCTGATTGTGTTGCTCTGCAGACCATTGGATTGCCATGCTCAGTCCCAAACGATACATCAGTTTTCTGAGTTATTCAGCAGCATGGCTGACAGCACTCAATTGGCAAGCTCTCTCCATCGCCAGTGCCTATGGATCCGCGACCGTCCTCCAAGGCACCATCGTCCTCGCACGACCATCCTATGTGCCGCAGGCGTGGCATACAATTCTTATCATGTGGGGTTGGGCGCTGTTCGCCACCTCGATCAACCTGACCACCGGCCGACTGATAGCAAGATTCGAAGCAATAACCCTCGTGCTCCATCTCGTGGGGTTCTTCGGTGTGCTGATACCATTAGTCTATCTTTCGCCCCACAACAGTGCCGGCTTCGTGTTCAACACCTTTTACAACAACGGAGGATGGCCTAACATGGGCTTGGCATTCCTCGTAGGACTCCCTCCCGTCACGGCTTCACTCGTAGGGGCCGACTGTGCCGTGCATATGGCCGAAGAGATCCAAGCGGCCGCCATCGTAGTGCCACGGTCAATGATGTACACTATATACATCAATGGCTCGCTGGCGTTCGCCACGATAGTCGGTCTTCTTTTCTGCATCACAGATCTAGACGCTGCTGTAGCAGCCCAGAAAACCATGTTCTATCCTTGGCTGCAGATCTTCCAATCTGGTGTCAACTCGACAACCGGTGCCTGCCTGATGGCGGGTATTGTCTTCACACTGCAAGTTCTGAGTACTGTGGGCACGTATGCCTGTGCATCACGTTCTATGTGGTCCTTTGCCCGAGACAGAGGAATGCCCGGCAGCAGATATCTAGTGAGGGTAAGTAAAAGGGCCTATTGAGCAATGGGTCGTTGGTTAGCTGACTGGCTGATCAGATCACGGGCAACAATCTGCCGACAAACACAATCATCACCAGCATGTTCATTACCGTCATCCTGTCTTTGATTGTTCTAGCATCAGACGTTGCGCTGGCAGCTATTACTTCACTTTTCGTGGCAGCAACTTCCACCACATATCTCATGTCATGCACCTTGCTCTTGTGGCGACGCTGCACCGGCGGGATCCGGTCATATGAGCCAGGTTCCGGCAGCATCCACGGAGGTCCCGAATGGGGACCATGGCGACTCTCTGAGCCTTTTGGAACCATCAATAATGGATTTGCTTGCGTGTGGAATCTCTTCCTGCTTTTCTGGTCATTTTGGCCTCAGCAGAACCATCCCACTCTCGATACTGTGAATTGGAGCGTTCTGGTTTTTGGCACCGTCGTCCTGGGTAGTTTGTTTTGGTACGCGCTGCGGGCCAGGCATTACTTTAAAGGTCCTATCAAAGAGGCATGATTTAATACCTTCAGACTTGATCAATGCATGATTAATTTGGGATGCTCACTACCTAGGTACTCGATATATAGCTAAGATGGGTGGGCTGGACAGCCTCAGGGCATATGAAGACTAAGAAGGGCATCGTAGTCTACTACGTAATCGTGACAGGGTGAGCGAGACGGCCGATGACTAGAGCTCGAATGCTTCAAGCCACCCTGTTGTGGTCCATCAATCCAGGTCAACCTTTGGAACACCTCTTTCCTATGTGGCGTTCGTCCTCGGAGTAACCCGGACCATCAACTTGGGTTTCTTCCACAGCTGCAGCAGTTGGCAGCGCTCCAACCAGTTGTTGCCCTCAGCGTCCTTCAACTCCCAATCGAAGGCATAAACCATCTTCGCAAGCGTAATACGCATCTCCAGCCAGGCAAGGTTCACACCAATACACATCCTCGGCCCAATAATGAATGGGGCCGAATAAGGTCTTGTCCTGCCCGGGTCGATCCAGCGCGAGGGCTCAAAAACATCGGGCTCAGCAGGTCCCTCCACATTGCGAGGATCCCGTGTGAAGGACCAGATATCAGCGGAGACATACACGCCCCTGGGTACGTAGACGCCGTCGACCGTGTCGCCGGGGCTAATACGGGGTGGGCCAATAGGCGAAGGCGGCATGAGGCGCATTGTCTCTTCGAGCACGGCGTTGAGGTATGGCAATTGGGCAACGGCGTCGCCCGTGATATCTTCGTACCGTGCAAATCCCTTGCGAACCTCATCCTGTAGCCGGGCAAGGCAGTGTGCGTAGGTCGGCCGGGACAGATACCAGACTGTGGCGGCGAGGGCGGTTGCGCTGGTCTCGGCGCCGGCTGTGAGAAAGCTACCAATTGACGCAGTCGTTAGACGGAATTCTATATTGCGGTAAGCAGGTTGGGAATAAAGCACACTCACACGAATCCCTGGTGGGCGAGCTGCGTCTCATCGAGCCTGCCGATTGCCGGTGCGAGGAAGTCCTCGACGCCGTGTTCGTTGCCCATCTTGATCCTAGACCTCGTCTTCTCAAGCGTCAGTGACGCATGCTTGCCCATGTCCTCTATAGCATCCGCCGCACCTTGGGAAAAACGCGGGGCCCAGCGCATTATCGGTCCTAAGATGGCAATCCGTTTGGCAAGTAGGCCAATGGTACCTCCGTACGTCGCGCCGTGCAGAAGTGAGACCCAGTGGTTTGGCTCAGCGCTCTTCACAGCACCGAATGACTCCCCGAAGGCTAGCTGGCCGATGATGTCGAAAGCAAGCCATTCGAACCATGATGTCGCGTCGATGCCAGCCTCACCAAGGGACCTAAGCTGAGATACGAAGAGGTCGACATGGTCCTGCACCACGTGCTCCTGCGAGCGCACCGCGGACGCCCGGAATGACGGGGCAAAGAGTTTGTACTGTTTCGCGTGCTCCTCCGGGTCCATCTCAAACACCATACTCTGGATGCCGGTGTCATAAAACAGGTCCGATTTGGGGAACAACTTCCTGGTCTTGGAAGGTGGGCCGTAGATGTCCTTGAACGCCTGCACGGACGCGAATGACAACTCGTTGGGCGCAATCCGTATGACGTCGCCTACGCCATCAAACTCTTTAGCTTGTGGCCGTCAACCCTCTGGATCGCGAGGTGGTACTGACCATATTTTCGATGAGCTTCGCTGATCCTTAAATGCCATCTCCCTCCTGTCCAACTTCTCGCATACCAAAGCTATTCCATGTGGTCAGCAACAAGCTCCAGAAGTCTTGTGCGCGTTTCATGGCTTACTTCAGTACACGCAGCAAGTTTTGGTCCTGGATACTTGGAAAGTGGGTGGAACCAAAGCAGGTACGCATAGCGAGCCTGGAGATATTGTTAGAGAAATCCGTCAGGTCTTCTTGATTTACCTACCACCACAATGACAAGCAATGCCAGCAAGGGGGCCCACCAGATCAAGAAATCAAACATGGTGGATAGCTTGAGATGTTGGCTAAATTCAGAGCTTGCAAAAAAAAAAAAAGCAGTCCAGGGGCATGCAGTGCACAAGACGGATCTTGGAAGCAGCGAGAGACGATTCAAGGCAAATATGGCGAAGAAGGTTCACGTTGGAATGATTAATATGTTGGAAGTACTCGTTAGAGACAGTCCTGCTGCGCTGCGAGAGAAAAACGAATTGTTATGCATCATAAAAAATGGGGAGGTGAGAGGGGCATACATATTGAGATCCACTCTAACATGTGCATGCTCGGCCGTTGGACGTTGCACTGCAACGGTGGGTGTCACTGGCTTCAATGCAGCGGTTAAGGCAGGAAAAGCTGCACGGTCCATACGTAATATGACAAGATGCAATAAGAGTTGAAAGATTGGGTGATCGGCTGATTGTGTTATCTTGCAAACGAGTTGAGGGTCCGCCAACATGTTGCCTTTCGTCACATATCAGTCTGCTAGTCTTGGTCCGGAAGGTTCGAAACCTCGGTATGGGGCCTCAGAAACCAACAGCAACTTCAGAGCCCCCTTATTACATGATTGACCGGGATTTTTGACCCCGGGTGTGGATTGTAACTCTGAGTGATCTGCACCAACAGCACCGGCAGCACCTCGACAGAATTTGTGCCCGAGGCCAGCATGCACAGGTTATTAGAGGGGACTCTTCAATTGTGGCCGAGCCAGCAGACTCCACCGACGTCACATTCTATGAAGGATCTATACCCTAACTGCTTCTGCTACACCGGTGAGGTCTTCTGGAGATCCATTCCAATATTAAAAACGGCAGCGACCGACTTCGGGATGTCTCGCGACCCTATGCCACAATCAACTGGTCATAAGACCCCTCCAGGTGGCACATGAGAACAATCGTTCAGGCTCCTGAGATACTATGTCTTGTTCAGACTGATTTGATTAGAACTCCATTTGAGGTGTCTTTATTTAATAGTTATTTTGATGTCGTTTCCCAATCATCATACACCAAACACCCTGAAATGGCAACCAGCCAGGACACTCCTGTCTACATGGCATCACCACCAGATGGTAGGCCGCGGTTCGATGGCAGCCCAAATCGCAAGTTCGACATGGGCCTCGCGAGTGTACTCATGACAGTCATAGCATTTGCGGTAGTAGCACTTCGTATCCTGACTAGGAAATACGTTGTTCGAATGCCATTGCGGGTAGACGACTGTGAGTTCCGCTGGAAACCTCGATGTATTGACTGTGGGCTGATCATTAGTATACCAGACTTCGCAGTGGCTGCAGTAATTGCAACGGTTCTCTTGGCAGTCACTAGCGCTATACGTATGCCACCGACTCCCTGCGTCCACAAGTGTTGCCACTACTGACGTTTGTCAATCAGAGCGAGACCTCGGAATCGGGTTACACAGTAAAGACCTCCTTGAACCAAACAACAAGTCCTTGCCGATAGTTTGACTGACCCAGGCCTAGTTTGGAATGTTTTCTATGACGATTTCGCCCGAGGTCTACAAGCTGTGAGTTGCACAGTATCGAGCATATTGAGGAGCTACAAGCTGACTTTGTTTAGTGGACCATTGTTTCCACATCGTTCTACTGCCTTGCGATTACTTTTGCAAAACTCAGTCTACTGCTTTTGTACCTGCAGCTCTCACCAGTCAAATCGTTCCGCATCGCGGTTTGGGTCCTCATCGCCTTCGTAGCCGGATACTCACTGGCATATGTTTTGATCATGGTCTTTCGATGTCTTCCTCTTGCTGCCGCCTGGGACATGACAATTGTTGGTGCCAGATGCTATAATCAGGTCACCGTAATGCTGGTTTTGAGCATTTCAAACATCTTGGTCGATGCAGCGCTCTTTATTCTTCCACTCCCGGTCTTACTGCCTCTACAGATGAAGATCGAGCGAAAGATATCTCTGGTACTTCTCTTTGCGACTGGTGGACTGTAAGTTAACACAGCGGCCATCTCGTTCACAATTATTTGTCAGCTAACCTGAGCTCGGTAGGGTATGTGCAGCTGCTATTACTAGGACAGTGATAATGTTTACAGGAACCATGAGCTCAGCTGATTATACATGGGACATCATACCGACCTACTACTGGTGCTACGTCGAGGTGGGCGCAGGCGTAGTGTGCTCATCAGTTCCAGCACTCCGGCCGTTGGCCAGCCGGTACATGCGGCCCATGTTCACGAGCAGCCGTGGTCGAATAGCCGGGGCAGAAGAGGATGCTCCAGAGATGCCGTACTCGAGCGTTCTCAGCATGAATAGGAAGCGTCGGGCCACCCGTCTCGAGGTTTATGACCTCAAAAGCCGCGATGGTAGCTCAGTCCCGCGGATTGGAAAACAGGAACAAACTGTCAGTCAGGATGACGAGGAAAGGCTTTGGCCCATTGAGGAGTCTCGCAAGGAGCTAGAGCTACATTCCCAGTCTACGTACGTCTCAAACAACGGTTCGCGTGGGACGAATGGTGGTAGCACGAGCACTTTGGGTGGAGAGTCGGATAAATAGTGAGCATTGAAATTACTTGGTTTCAACGCTCCCATGGATCTCAGATTTCGACGTCAGAAACTAGACCATCAGCATGCCTTCGTATCTACATATGACAAGACGAAGATATGAGAATATAGAAATACATTTACAACACCTTTTCATATCCATTTGTGAAGTATCATCTAATAGCATGGGGCCTCACTTACTACAACAAAGCGTTACGCCAGATATACAACTCAAGCTAACATAGAAGACGAGGAAGTATGTACTGAAAATATGATTCCCTTCAAGACAACTTCTGGGTAATCTAGGTGATTTTCACATCGACTGCAACACCATTTGACGGGCTCCTCGACTCTTCTTAACCTGGTCGTAGTGGTTCATTCAACGGCGTTGACCCAGACTGCAACTTTCTATTCACATTGGAGAAACGAAGAGGAAGAGAAAGTGATGAAAAGCAGCGGGAGGAAGCCGATCTGGAGGCAGGAAATATCAAGGATTATGAAGTTCAAGACTAAATGTTGCTATTCTCAAGCATCGGCGAATATCGGCAGAGCCAGCCTTCCAGATGAACAGTTTACAACCTGAGAAGCAGTCAAATGATGCCGCTCTATCTGCGGGAGGATTGTCTTTGAAACCTCTATAAAAGCATCGCCATGTGAAGCAAGTGTATCGGTGTCATTGGAAAGTCTTCCTCGGACAAAGAGGTAGCGGTGTCTATAACGTAATTGTTCGTCCCCTCTGCTCTTGCACCTTAGGCACAAACGCCCAGAAAATGGTTGCCACCACGAGTTGAGCCAGCACAATGGGCTGCAGGACTTGCACACCAGCCTTCCCAGCAATCAGGCCAGTCAACGAAGGGAATATAGCAGCGCCCGCTTGAGCAACAACAAATATGAAACCTGGTGATAGTGTATCAGTGATCCATGCTGATATTCGATGTAGGTGAACAGGAGGAGGAAAATGAGTCAGGTGCTTATCTTACTGAGAGCAGCGGACTGGATCTTTCGCGGAAATATCTTCGACGCAACCGAGACTCCCTGTGCCCAAGTATTATTAACGCTTTGCCTTGTATAAGAGGATGGCTCACAGCAGACACAAGCCTCGCTACTTACAGTTGCGAAGAAAGGGCCCTGAAAGAAGCCCATGATACTCAGCGCCGTGGCTCCGGCGATGATGTTGGGCACCAGCCAGAACACAAGCTGAAGGCCTATGCTGATGACAAAGTATAGGAGCATCATAGGCTTCTCTCCAAATCGGTGTGTTGGCTCCGGGAGCAGCAGACGGCCTAGCAGCATTCCGGCGGCCTGGCCGGATGGGACGTATCCTACTTTCGCCACATCTCCCCCTCTCACCTCGACAAGATAACTTACGACCCAGCCTGGAACACTCAGTCAGCCATCATAGAGGTCTTCACCAAAATAGAATGAAAAGTTTTGCTCGCAGTCCACGACAGGATGGGATGCGCATCCACTTACCACCCGCAGTCTGGGCAGCTCCCAAGGCAAAGAAGAAGAACAGGCTGATGAGCCAAACGTCTTTCACCTTCAACATGGTGCCCATGTCTCGAAGAGCAGACAAAGCCGTCTGCTTATTCTGATCCTCTCCCACGACCCTGCCAGTTCCTTCTTCAACACCACCTCTCGAATCATGGTTATTTCCGGGCCTAGATGCCCAAAGCGTGTCCCTAAACGCAACCACCACCCACACGAGGTTGACAACCCCCAGGCCAACGGTGACAAAATATGTCCTCTTCCACGACTCCTCGCCCCCGACAAATGCACTTCCGCTCCCTGGAGTCGGGCTTGACGCGATGGCCGTGGCCAGCAAGGGCCCGACAAGCAATGCCAGCGCGTACATGGCATGGATGAAACCCAGCCACCTGTGCGCGACACGGACGCCGCTAACAAATGTGTTACCCAGCGCGTCCTGGTACGCGGTGCCGAGGCTCTGCAGGAAGAAGGAGATAGCAAAAGCCGGCAGGCCGGACCAGCCAAAAGGCCGCAAGACTTGTGCGGCCACCTGCAGAAGGGCGCCGAGGCACAGGAGCTGGCCCAGCCGCAGGTGCGGCGCGAGGGCCGGGTTGGTCAGGGCGCCTATCATCCAGCCTGTGAAGTTGCAAGCGTACCTGTGAGGAGGGACGTTGCTTTGTTAGGCTCCCGTATCCCTGCAGCATTTGTTGCCGAAATCAGGGAGCTGGCATTGCGAAGCGGACTTACAGCACGGCGACCATACCGGTCCCTATCGAGAAAGACTTCAGCAGGTAAGGGATCAACGGCCCCAGTGTGCTGTCATTGATTCCAGCACAGAAGAAGGAGAATCCAACGCTGAAAATCTTGAGCCAGGGCTGTGGCGTCGTACCCTGCTCTTCTGGATCCGCCGCAAGTGTTGAGCCCAGTGGTGTCCCCGAGGACGGGGCGCTTCTTTCCGCATCAGTCGTCGGATGGGTGATGTGTCCTCCAGGTTTTCGGATTTGGCGAAGCTCATGGTTTTCGAAGCCCTCGGTCCGGCCATTCTCGACGGTGGTGGTCTGAGTGGACGTAGCCATACCGGTCGTCTGCCCAGAACTTGCTGCTCCAGACGTACCAATGCTCTCTCAGTTCGCGTCAGTGTTTCATATGTCTAATGCCTTGAAGGCAAACGGAAACAGACCACAGTCCTTGCCAAATGAGCCGTCCAGTACAGATTTGTTCTTCCTGAGGAGAAAAGGAGGAGGTACGGTTGAATGTCTGGTCGGAGAAACCTCGGCTAAATAATGATGGTCATGGAGCAGTGTCGTTGATCAGGCTCAGAGGAACGGGCCGTGTACCCGCCTCGTTGCTCACGATCAACATCAATTGCTTTGCGCGAGTTTGTGGCATCACGGGCAAAACTTCGGCAATATGTAGTGTATATTCAGAGCGGAGGCCCCCTGCTGGCAGTGTGTTTCGCTGTATGTTGACCTCACTTCCCGGCCAACGTTCTGTTTCTCGCCTGTCCTCAGACGACCCAGCAGCCTCGATGTTCAACTGCTTGGGCTCACACGGTACGAAGCTAGGCAGGGAGGACGCGCATAGCACGAATCTCACCAGCCAAGCAATCGACGTGGTCTTGTCTTGCACGCGCTGTGTAGCATTCCCATATAGAGACAGCATATCTGTGCAAGACAAGTTCGCCCACTGGTGCCACTGGTGGTTATATCTGTGGGCACTAACTTCCCGAACCGAAACCCCAGGGAGTAAGTATTCACAGTTGGCAATGTGAACTGTTGCAAAGACAAGGTCAAGTCCTAGCCCGCTTGGTTACCTATCGGAATTGTGCCACCAAATTGTCCACAACTGCATGTCCGCGGAGGCTACCTTTGAACGCAACATGCAGAGGAATTCACATTTCTCTGACGAAACTCCTGGGCCAGAAACACCGCGACATGGGCGTGAATGTACACAAAGACTCCCAGGTCGACATTCGACCCGCCCCCCGGAGATAGTGCCAAGAACCATCCAGCAAAAATAAAGACTGTTCCTCGCCTCTCTACCGTGGGACGGACCGTGACGATGTCTCGAATGTGCACCTCGTTCTGAGACCAGCCTGTCTCACCTAGGCGGCGGCACAGGACATGTCCAACCTCCGAGTGAGGGTCTCTCCGGTGCAGTAAGCCGTCGGCGGCCTGAGATCTGAGACAGAGGCGGCTGGCCGTTGCCTCCTGTCGCGTGGATCGCCCAGCTGGGCAGCTGGGGGACATCTGGAGGCCCGCGTGGGTTAGGTAGGTGCTGTCAACGGCTGCAGTTTCTTTCGAAGACGCCAGCTGTCGGAACACGCAAGAATTGTGCGAGTGCTTTCAAACACAGCGCGGGTGAAGTAGCACGCTACGGCAAGGCTTGGGTGCCACCGCTTGCGGAACGCGCCAATCAGAACGATCCCAGGCGATGCTAACAAGCCTGCCGCCTACCGCACCTCGCAACATCGCGAACGACGGGCATCGCTCACTTGCTCACACGGATTACAAACGAGCTGCAGAGACCCGAAGGTTGTCTACTTCCTGATCCTTCGCGTCGCATACAGAAAATTGATTGTCCACAGCTGGAAAGAGTCGGCAACTAAACCAGTAGTCTGCGATGTGACTCATGCACTTGCAAAAATCCCACTGCAGCCAGCTCCATCTCGAGACACAAGATTACAATAAAGTAACAAGAAATACAAAGTAAGGGATGAGCTGAATGTAGCTTATGCAGCCGCGATGAAGCACCTAGTCATGGTCGGTGCGTGCTACCTCGACACTATTCTCAGGTGAGATATCTCGATCGTCTTTGCGACTGCTTCACCGGAACGCCGGCTCACGCAGATGCAATCGATTTTCAGCGTCCCTTATTACCCCAAAGAGGACGACAAACTACGCGCCACAAGGCTTACGGTCCGGCGAGGTGGGAACGGCGGTAACTCACTCGAGGTGCTGCAGCAGTTCCTTCCAACGCCACCAGATGTCGCCTTACATCTCGTTGCGACGCTTCCAAACCGCCACTCACCAGCCACTGCAAAGCTCACCTCATCATTCGGACCAGGCTCGCCGATCGATCTGAGCCACTGCATCTATCGAGACGACCAGACAGAGGCGGCCAGCTGTTGGATCATGTCTAGTCAAGCAACGGGTACCCGGACTATTGTGAATCACAACAGCCTGGAAGAAATGACAATACGCGAGTTCGTCGACATTGCAGACGCGTTCCGCAACGAAGATGCTGCGGGCATGTGGTGGCATTTTGAGGTATGTCCAAGACGACTTCTCTGGTTTGGCAGTAGGGTCAGAATGAGGCGTCAGGCCCGGGCAGCATCTGCTACTGTCTTGCGCCTCAACAGCCAAAAAGCCAGGGCTAAGAGATGGGAGTGGTAGGGTCGCATCCCAGAAACAACTCTTCAATGCATCCGACACCTGCGCCTTACTTATCCACGGTCTCGCATCAGCGTCGAGATTGAGAAGCCTGCGAGGCAAGGCCTGCGGACCCTAGCCGCCGAGGCTGACGTTGTGTTTTATTCCAAGACTTGGGCTGAGGTGAGTCGGGACGTGTATCTCAGATATGGACCAGTCGGCGACGATGGACAGCGGATCTGACCACGACGGCCAGAGCGAGGGATATCCAAGCGCTGAGGCATGTCTGGTAGGCGAAGGGGTGCAGACACCTAGAGCGTAAGTTCGACTGTAGCCCCTGGCAGTAGCCTACTCACCTTCCAAGTGTCCATGGTGTCACAGAGACTCAAAATACTGATAGCACACTCCTTTGTTGTACTTGGGGCGCCAAAGGAGCCACCGCCAAATCGTCTCCGACTCGGCAATTCTTCAACGTCACGCCAGAATCCAGTGCAACCGTCCAAGTTGTCGAGTATGAACAAACGCCCCTGACCCCTCCTCTTGCCACTCACGAGCGGCCCACTTCCAGTGTCCACAATCGAGAACATGTGCATGAAATTGACAACATGCTCTGCAGCGCTATAGGTGCCGGGGACACGTTCGTGGCGGGGGTCCTGTACGGTCTGCTTTGTCGAAGGGGCGACTGGACCGATCAAATGATAGTCAGATTCGCCGTAAACCTTGCTACAACCAAGATCCAACAGGATGGGTTTGAAGGATTGGCGTACAAGATGTCGTCTGCAGAGTGATCGGGGTTGGGTTTGAGTCAAGACAGCCGGTTGTGGTAGAAGGAGCCGGAGGCAGCTGGATCAGTCGTGTGATCGCATGAGAGCGGAGGGCTAAACTGTTGATCAGGATGTCAAGTGTGCGGTGGGCTTTTTTCCTCTTGATCCCGCAGTCGGACAGAATGGTTGATTACAGCAAGCCCCCCCCCCCCCGGGAGATCATTGAGCACCAAGTCCGCTCAGGGGGTTTGCGTCACAGCGTCCAACTACCTGTCACCCTGGATAAATCTCGGCCTAAGTTGGGAGGTGGCTAGAAGCCTGGCTGCTGGATCGTCAGCAAAAGGCCCCAAGTCCCAGTTACGAGGATCTCAACAGAAGTCCGACGAAAGACCAACACGCAACCACGGAACAAGCGGTGTACCGTCGTTTGTGAATTCCAGGCTAGGAGCTGTGGATGGGAGTTGATCCGAACTGTGGGTGGCCACCTACCCCTCCAAGGTGGCCTCTTGTGGTTCCCCGCTGAGCGCCCTCGAAACTCCATGTATGCCGGAAATAGCGTTCAAATCTAATAAGCCATGCCCCTCACCTTCTGAGAACTTGCAGCCGTTTCGATGACGCTGCAGAAAGGGGGCATGATAGATTAAAAATGTGCCTCACTACCCTGCCGTTGCAGCAAGCCTGCGTCGCGACATGGCGACTTGATCGGAGCGGGTCAGGGGCGAGTCGCCGTGAGTGGTGCTCGATGCATTCCTGGCCTCGGATTGGACAGCCACGACAGGACACTGGCGATCCTCTTGCTTTCGTGGGTCAAAACATCACGCTGCCAGCGCAATCCCTATATCTAAAAATCCGCTGCAACGCTGCAAGGCTTCGACGAGGCGCAGAATGAGCAGACGACAATGCTGGTACCGGTGCCTGCGGCACGCACGCGCTAGAATCTAATTGCAGACTCGCGGGTTTGCATTTGGCCTAGGGACCAACCTGCCAGATTCGTTCCATCACCGACGTTGATGCCTTGCGGGTGGATGGAGTTCGGCACCGAACAAGGCAGGGTTTGCATCTATCATTAGGCTGCCCTCACAGTATGCCGCACTTGACGAAGTCGGCCAACTGTCGTGTCATGCTGGAATGCTGAGCGTGGTTTCGAGTGCGAGCTAGGGTCAAGTTGGGAGCTCAGTCCTCGAGTCCCCGCGGCGAAGTATCCTTTCTGGGCAGTCTTGGGATTACGCACGCATCCACGACTTGGCGTTGACGGAGGAGTCGAGGTTGGTTAAGGCGGAGAAAGGTTGTGAAGCGCGCCATCTGCATTGCAGTTATGAGCTGTATCGGGGAATCCAGCAGGATCAGACCGCCTGCCTCGCTGGCACTGGAGATTGACAGGGTTCGACCAAGATAGTTTTGCGCCGCGGACGTCGTCCGATATTTTCAGCCACAGGCGGCATGGGAGCTAGCATTCTGCCCCCCCCCCTCCAAGTCAAGGCTGCGGCGCTCCGCTGCCATATCGCATACGACGGCTATAACACGAATCATGTGCCGCTGATGATAAACAGTGGTTGCTATGATCAGGGCTCCGCCCTTGACTTTTTGGTTGGCCAAGCGGTCTAGGTTCTCCTCCACTGAGCGCCATTGAACTCGCTTGCTCGACTGGGCTCTCTTAATTCACGAAAAACCACGCACAAGCCCACGCTTTGGCTGTGCACACGCCCAGGCATTCCATATGGATGCCGACTCTTTGAAACAGTGTGTACCAGCCATTGTCTGCTGCTTATGGAGGTGCGAGCTTGGGCTGGCACCTGATCACCACACGGTCGCTTACTTGTGGTTTCCCAGTGGTGGAAGTTCGAGACCCGAGTTGTTCGGCGGATCAGTGTGGCTGGACACCGGATGATGTTTGCCTGTCCCTGGTGCCGTCGGTACCATGGGTATATTACGCGTGTTTGGGCACATTTGGGTTCAACTGTGCATTACCTTCGGTGTATCAACGGAGCCTCCCGGGATCCTCCAAGTCCACAGTCAATGGTGCCAATGAAGCCCGGCGGTCATGCGGCACGAGTAGTCCTGAATTCGTCAGGGTATCGTCTCGGCCGTCGCTGCGCTGCAGACTACCCTCGAGGACGCCGATCATAGCGCTGGACAATTAAGTTGCATAATGACCGTCCTGACTTGTGGTGGGCCGTGGCGGTGATTGACCTGCGTGCATTTTGGTGAGACGTCAGTGAAGTCATCCGGACATCGGCCGCGATAGGCTGGGTGGCTGACAAGTCGACGAGACAGGTTCGGTACGTAACTGGGGCCTGGACCACTATGTCGTGGGGTAGCTAACAATCCGTGGAGGCGAGCGAGATTGGGCCGGTCGTACGCTAAATAGCCTTCCCACATTCGTGTTCAGGTGTCTGGCAAGCCGCAGTACTGCCGCGAGGAGCGAGGAAGGGCACGATGAAGGACGGGTACAACTGGTTGTGTGATCGCCGAACTGGCCAGGCCATCAGCCGTAACCGCCCATCAGCCGGGCGAGGGATTTGACGATCCGAGCGAAGGACTTTCAAGGAAGTACGATTCACGGCGCATCCGCAGGGAAATGTCCGGTAAGTTTCCACAACCGGAGACCGCAGGACCCGTACTGAGAGGTAGAGGTGTACACCTGGGTAGGTGGATGTGACAGGGTTGAAAATTACAGCCAGCGCAGTGTGGGGGCCCGCAACACAAAGGCACAATAGCACAGGGTCCATGGACGCCCCAGATACAACACAGCGGTTCTGAGCGCACGCCGAGCGAGCCGGTGACGGTGGAGAATGCACCCCTGTACTAAGGCTGGTCTGTTCGGTGGGTATCATAGTCAGTGGGCGGGCAGCGTGCGCTAGGCCTGGCCTGAGGGCGGCAGTCAGATCACTGCCAGTCAGAACGACGTGTCCTGCGAGTCAGCACATTCTCCGACAACCCGCTAGGTCTGTGAATCTGTGACGCCGTGAGAGACGCAAGGGGGACGTTCCAGCGGTGAATTCTGCAAAGAACAGCGAAGACGAGATGAGGCACACACTGCTGCAGATCTCTTCCCGAGGCGTACAAATTGCTTGTATCGGTCGGTATTTGAATTCATTCCGGGGAGTTTGCGGTACTCTTCGATGGTGTGTATCCGAGGCATCTCTGGTTTTCGATCTGACGTTGACGTCCGTGGTCCAGCAGACCTGGGTCGAAACTCTGTTGGAGTCACATCACACTGCCTCTGTTGGACCCGTGGCCGAGTGGCCGTGGAATCAAACAAACCCAAGCATCGCGAGGAAACCATGCACTGCACGCAGACAGGGTAGGTGCCAAGGTGGCGAGGTCCCATTAGGACGGCAGGGTAATCGATACCCTGCATTTCGATCCTCTGGCAGCCAGCCCCCCCTGTCGCTTGTCATTTTTGAAAGCACTAGGCATTTGACGCGAGGTACTGACCGTCGCCCAATTATACGTGATATCAGATCTGGCCGGGACCTGGAGACGCCACCTTGGAACGGCGGCCTGGTCGCTCAACAGTCAAAGCTGGGACAGGGGCCGGGGCCCACCTCCTAGTGTCCAGCCATCCTGCGGCCCGTGGCACAACCTAGGTGAACCCATGACGATGGGCACCGGCCGGAAGGACATTTTAGGGCGGCTGCATTGTACGCGGCCCATGTTTATGATTGGTCTCTTTTTTGGTTAGCTTTTGAGCATGATGTATCTGTTGCTGGAAGGCATCCGACAGGGAGCTTTGAAGCCGAAGTTAATCATGCCATCGAGCAGCAGTGATGCCCGATGCACATCCAAGCAGGCACGCCTTAGCCTCAGTAGCCGTGACTTGGCCTGGTGGTTGGAGCCGCGACGCGGGAAGCGGAATTTGGAGGCATCGCTGGGCAAGGGCCGGAGTACCAGAATGTTAAAAGTGAAGCATCAAAGGAGGAACCGTAGCACTGGAGCCTATGTACCTCGTTTCAGGGTGCGCTCGACAGGGATATGTGGCTGACGAGCTTTGAGATCGACCTTCCAATCTTTCCAGATGAGTTCTTTCCGCATCAACCCCTGTCGTCATGTACTTGGGGAGGGGTGGGTCACGGTACGGGGGTATAAAGTGGCCGTAGATTGGCTCGCCCAATGAAAGCAAGCTTGAGACCAGGCTCCGCTACCGAGGCAAGATGGCCGACGACGTGATGCATTACCTGCACTATGTTGGTCTAATTTGTTGTAGGAGACGAGTCTGCTAGCTTGGCCGAGCGATCACACCCGGTTGCTGCTGACCGACTTTGTGCTTGGGTATAACCCAACGGATTTGGGGAGATTTCCAGTGGGCCGCCATTCCAAGGAGTTCCAGAGAGGACAACCACCGCACGCGAGGATCTTGGACAGTTGGTAGATTTTTAGCGTCGGCCGGCCCCGGTCTTACCGACCTCGAGTGCGGTTTTGCCGGGGGCTGAGAGACGTGCTGTACACAGTCGACGACATGGATTTAGTGCCCCGCAAACTAATCAAGATTGGAGTCGCGGAGCCAGGAGACGAGCACTTGGTTAGTGTGACTTGAAGTCGAAGTCAAACTCCCGGGCTCGTCTCGCTAGGCATCGAGGCCCTCTGTTGACGACAGATGGGGACTTGGTTTCTAGGCTATGCCGGAGATCGACGTTGTGGGCAACCCAGCCGTGCGACTCACAGTACCTCACGATGGTCTGCCGAGCGCGCGGCGGGCCAAGGGGCTGCACCCTTGCACTGATCACCATGCCAGGTCAACAAGTGTCGACCTCGATGATGTGCCCGCGCCTTGTCTGCCGTTGACTAGTCTCGCAGCAGGCAGGTGGCTGCCCAGGTGCAAATGGATCGGATCGATCTCCAGCGGCCAGTGTTGCACGGGGCCGACTTGAGCTTCGAGGCGCAAGTCATTCTAGATCAAGGCGGGCACGGCGTCCTTGAACGGTGGTAATGCTGGGTCTGGGTCCGCGTGCAGATGGTGGTAGGTAGAATTGAGACAATTTCGAGAGACCCAGGATTTTACTGCGGCCACACGTGCTCGCGGAGACATGGCTCCTGGAACAGCCTCAACAGGTGGGTTGGGCCGGTTGTTGGGCGGCTGAGTCTCGAGGCGGCCAAAGCATACAAGGGGCGAGCGACCAGGACGAGGCGAGGACAAGGGCGATTTGGAGGCGTCTGAACAAACACGGGGTCCTCAAGCTCTATCCGAGACTCGCCCGTCAGCTTTGACTCGTAGCACACTGCGTGCACGCAATAGCATTGTCGCACCCTGGGGGAGGGAGGGGGAGAAGGTGGAGGGGCATCAAAACCGAAGGCTGTCATCCGCCGACCAGTTTCAGGCCGCCGAAAAGGCAAAAAGCAAGATTGGACCGTCCATCTTGGTTGGAGCCAGCCAGCAAGCCAGCCAGCCAGCCAGCCAGCCAACGGCTGCCCGTGTCAAAGAATAGACCCGGGGCTGTGGCTACTTGCTAGGTTGCTGGGGTGCTGACTTATTATGGAGCCGGCGCCAGGATTGGGCGGGCGTCCCCTTTCGCAGACGGCGCAGGACGGAGGGATCGGAAACAGGCTGTGGTGTTCCGAGAAGTATGTAGTAGTTTAGACTGCCGTTTGAAGTGTGCGACCGACCCAGGACCAACAGGTCGTCGGATGGAGGCGCTGCGGGCAGCACGGCGGCGGCCTGCCCCTGTGGGGCACGGTTGGAGGGCAGCATTGGACCGGTGGCTGATGGGATGAGTCTGGTCTCGTGTCTCGTGGTGCTGTTGGATGGCTGGTGGATGCACCAAGCCAACATAGGAAACAGACCAGTCGATGCACACACAGCACGGCGGGCAGGCTCGCCCGGGGCTCGCATTCGCAGGTAGGGAGCATTCTCCGGTGGGGGCCGTGTCATGCTCGGGCCTCCAAGGACGCTCCCTTCCGTGTGCATGCCCTTTCTTTTTTGTGCACGATGGCAGGGCGGTCGCTGATCGTGGTGAGGTAAGAGGAATGACTGCAGCCGGTACAGCACTCATAGTAACTCCGTACTGCAACTGCACCACAGCGCCATCAATATCGAACGTCGACAGCGGGCGGCCAGCCACGACAGGTGGGTGCATGGACGGGGGACCAGGTGTGCTGGTGTGGTGGTCATGGTTGGTCATGGTCGTGGTCGTGTCCCTTTACGGATTTGGCGACGGCACATCCAATGTGCCCCCAAGCCCGGAAGGTACGTACCCCCGATTGATTGGCCATGCTTGGGTGTGTCTGAGTGCCTGAGTGGTGATCCAAGCCAAGCCAGCGTCAGGGTGGAGGTATGTCGCTATCCGGGGTGGGGCAGCGGAATCATCATCCTGGGGCAGGGAGGGCAGGGAGGGAAGGCAGGGAGGAGGGCGGTACGGAGCACTGGAGTCAACAATGGGCGGGTATGGAGTGCTGATTGCTGTAGCGTAGACTAGGGCGGTTGCGGCACTGCTGGTCCTGTGCCGAGCCCAATCTTACGTAGTCGGCTGGCTGCTGCGTAGGATTGGATTGACGGAAGGTTTCGTTAGAGCACGTCGTCTGAGACGGGAATGGAATGGCCGGTAAGCCGGTGCGGGACGCGCAGGGTGTGTGCTATACACAGTAGTGCCGTAGCAGGCGCGAAATATGCAAGTCCAAGTACAAGTGCAAGCGCAAGAGCAAGAGCAGGAGCGAGAGCAGGTGGGAAGGGTGCAGCTCTAGCAACAGAAGGGGGGGTCAGTGTGTCGGGCGGTCGAGCGATTCCTGAGAAACGGACGAATGAGGCAGCCAAGCGAGACGTGCAAAATACCTCGAGGCCACAGCCTATGCGGCACACCCGGGGTGGATGTACAAGCTAGGCGAATGGAGTGTCTCTCCTGCAGTACATGGCGCATGCTACCTACCGTGGGCGAGATGGATGAATGACTGACTGACTGACTGTGTTGAGTGCAGCACGTGTGACAGTGGCACAACACACAGTCTGGTACAGCAGCCGTGTGCTGCGTCAGCGTGGGTGGCTTGGGAGCTGGACCTGGATAAGACTGGAACTCAAAAAGAAAATGGTGGCACACCGTCCGTAGCAGGCAAAATGTCAAGTCGCTCTGTCACTCTGGCCCAGGGATGCTACTAGGCCTGTCGTGTGGAGCACTACCGTAGCGCGTGTACATGTATTCCGTATTGTCGGCTGCTACTCTGGCGGGCCAGCCTGCCCAGGTGCCTGCGGCACGGTACATGATCAGGACCTGCAAGGCAGGTGGGTGCCTGCAGCTTGCTCGGAGGTGGGCGCGCACGCCTCGAGTTCTGGCTGGCCCGGTGGCCCCCCGCCAGGGCTGGCTTCCTGGGGCTGGCTTCCTGGGCCTGAGAAGGGCTGGCAGGGGCAAGGCGGCCACGGCTAAGTCCTCGCAGCGCTAAGGACGAGGGCGCTGGGCGGGCAGTCGCCTGGAACTTCATTTTTAGGTGCAGGTCCATTCCATTTCCGCCTCGGGTAGCAGCCAAAAGCACCAACCCCAAGCCAGCGAAACGCCCTCACACGCCCCCCCCTCCCTTCCTGCATCCCATGCCATGCCCTGCCGTGCACCTGTCCAGCCGGGACCTGCCCCAGCAGCGCAGGCGGAACTGCTGCTCCTTGCTGATGCTGCGGCCGGGGCGGGCGCGTGTGATGGGGCCTGGGAGCCTGCCTGACTTGACTGTGGTGCAGCTGTGGTGATGTGAGCTCAATCTGTGTGTCTCTGTCAAGTCGCTCTCGAATCCTGGTCGACTCATCTTTCGGGCCTACCTGCCTTGATTGGCATGCAACACGGACAGATCAGCGCCGCACCCTACACCCTGCCCTCCGCGGCCAAACCACCTCCAACACACCCACAGCACGATCCTCTCTTCCTCTGTCACCGCATCCGCACCAAGAAAAGTCCGCTAGCCCGGCCAGTCTGCCAGTCAGCCTGCCCTTGATGACCCAGCGGCACTCGGCCGCCGAGCCAGCTGCGAGCCCAACAATCCTCTGGCCGATCATCACACTGCGCGGTCATTGCTGTGTGATCGCGAAACTCTATGAGAAACAATTCGCGCCCGCCCCTAAAATGAGACGGGTCTGTGAAGCCAGCCTGCCAGCCTGCCAGCCTGCCAGCCTGCCAGCCCCTTCCTTCCAACACCCCCCCGAGCCGAGACCAGCAAACCTGAGAGAAAAAGCACTCCCAGCGTTGCACTTGGGCTATCCCCGTCCAGCCATGACCACCCGTGGTCTGCGATCGGGCGGCGGATGCGAGGCGAAAAGTATCACGAGCTCGTCTGCCCCTAAGGTAGCACTTGCAGTTCAATCTACTTCCCTGTGCTGCCGTCTATTACCGTACGCACCGGCGCATCCAAGGTCCATGGACCACTGCTTCCCGACGCAAGCCTCTGGCAGACATCAGCCTTCCGTGTCTGGAAGGCGCCGGATCTGCTAGTCTGCGCCGGCTTGACTATGTGTAGACCAGACGGACGACCAGAGACAGACGACCACCAGCACAATGCACTATGCACGCCTTACTGTGGTGCAACTGCTTTCTTCTCCGTTCTGGACGGGGCGCGCAGGAAGGAGATCTGACCTGTCAGGCTAGCAAGATGGCACGGGGGACGGCCAGCTCATCACCACTCTGGAAGGGCCCCTCTACACAGTAACCATTCCATCATGCGGCCGCCGCACGACACAAGGAGGACTGGGCTCGGCAAAGGCGGCCTGGGCTGCCCTGCCCACGACGCGTAATAAATTGTGGCCAGGGACACGAGCGACAATCATGGACGCATGCAGGCGTGGGCAACTGAGTCCGAACCAAGGTGCCGCCCCGCCACTAAGTGGTCCCCCTACAGGCGGAGGAGACTCGTCTCGCTTAGTGGTGTGTCAGGCCTTGGGGCGTCAGGTGCTCCGAGGGATGTGCGTCGTGCCAGCTCCTCCGGGCCTGCAGGACCAAGGGACTGAGGGACCAGCACCAGAGTGAGCCCACACATTCTGACACCGCAGCGGCACAGCGCCTGCAGCCAGCATCATTTTGGCCCGGTCCCATCGATCCTACAGAGTCGAGCTTGCTGAGGTTGCCACCCAAGCATGGCTGAGGGGGGGCGTGCCCCGTAACTTACGACGTCGCAGGGCCCCGCGAAGCTACCGCCTAGTAAAGGGGGTACCTAGGTACTTTTGTACACACCGAGCAGCACACCAGTGGTGCATGGTTGCAGGCGGGCCCAGGAGATTCTCCTGGCTTGCATCTCTGACTGACCCTCGGCCCGTCATCATCACCCTGGCCACCAGGCCACCAGAGCCCATCGACGGCGCCAGCCTGCAACCAGCACTTGCTTAGGTTGCATATTCCAAGGATGCGCCGCCATTGTGCTCTCAGACATCACCTAGACAACATTGCACCCTCTCTGGTGATGTGTCGTTTTGTGCTATGCCATTCCCGACTCCCGAGAAACACGCGCGCGCGCACACACACACGCACACTCCTCGCAAACGAAAAAGACGCGAGCGACCCGTCACAGGCAACAATACGACCTGACCTTGACCTGGCTCAATCACGGCGCCAAGTGGCCTGCCTCACGGGCTCAGCTCGCAGGCGAAGGCGGGCTGGCGGGCTCACGGGCTTGCGGCCTTTTGCGGTGCGGTGCAGTGCAGTGGCCCACTGTTTTGTTCCTGGAGAGTCTCATCATGGCGCTGTTGTTGTTGTCGGTCTGGGTTTGGGTGTCAGGGCGCAAGGCTATGGTTTGGCCCAGGTCCCGGGGGCCCCAGTCATCACGACCATTGACGTGGTAAAAACAGAAACCGGTGATCTTTTTCCACGATCGAAGGGATCTTCCGTCCAACCTTGCAAAGTATCGAATTCGCCAGGAGCACACCCATACTACGGCACCATGACTGCACCGACCCCCTGTTCGTTGACAAGTCTCACGCCGGGGCGGCCAGTTGGCACGGGTTTCATTTCCATGTCTTTGCCTGACTTTGCCCTGGCGCGCTGACTTCGTGGTGTCAGGTTACAAGCACACACCCCTCCCCCCGGACGTCTTCCTCATGCACGCCCCACCCCTACCAGCCCATCGTCCCCATTCCCGAGGTCCCAGTCCCCACTGTCATGTTCCCATCTGCATCTGCATCTCAACTCCATCCGACCCAGATGCAACCCCCCTGGGGCCTGGGCAAGGGCTTCTGGGTCTTCACCCCTTGTCCGCCATCCCACATGCCAGCATCCTTGCATGCAGCCGTTTTTGGATGGATCACTGCGCTCAAAAGTCTTTTGGAGTTTCTGCAGCCTGGCGTACCTGTCCTTGCTCACAGCGGTGTCACCATTGGGCAAAGGCTACCTTCCCTCAGGGCCGGTCTCGAGTTCTGATACGTGGGGCCACCTCAGGACGGGCTCCAAGCCGCGAGAACGCTCTCAGGCCCAGCAACTTCATTCTTCGCCTTGGTCCTTAGACATCCCGGCCCAGCACCATCCTCCTCTCGTACCTCCGTACCCCCCCCAGCCCGCCTGACTGAGCCCCACAAACAGACACACCTCACACGGTCGCTGCCAAATTGATGGTGCCGAACAGACGGGGCGCCAGGCCTGGCCCCGGCAGCCCTTGGTCTGGCTAGCCGGTGCCCATACCACGCTACATGTGCGTTTCCTCTATCCCCAGGGGCCGGTTCCAATCAAAACATTCCCAGATCCAACCGTCGACCAGGGTCACTCCTCCAACCCACGAAATACCGGTACCTATGTACATCGTGAGCCTCAGGGATACGCCGAGCTGCTCATGCGCCAGAGTACCCTACCGCCTTTTCGCTCAGGCAATCTCGCGTCGTGCTTGCCCCCTCGCGACTTGTCTTACACCGACCTAAAAATGTGTTCTGTTTCGTACCGCGGCTTGTGAGGAGCCATGTACGCTCGCTGCACAGACAGCCGGCTCTCTGCAACCAACGCGGGCGGCTGAGATGCCTCGCAGGTATCCCAGTGTACCCGTGTATACTTCAGTCACGTCTCTGCTTGCGTGCGCAGCTTTGAACCATCCAAGCCGGACGGACTCTCTTCAAGCAGCATTCAGGCTTCGGTTCCGCAGCACACACAGGCCAAACCTAAAGGCTTTGTCCGATGCACAGGTACAATGATACGGGGGTGTGCTATGGTACATCGTTCACCTCAGCTTGGCCCGCTTCACCTCAACCAAGCATGACAGGGCTACTGCTTGCCCGCTTGTTCCCTCCTGCTTCCATCGGGCTTGTACCGAATGTGGCAGTCGCCCTACCGTCCCCAATGCTGCTAGGACACAAGCAGCATAAAACAATGATCCCTGCAGGTTCGATATGACGCAGGCGGCCAATCCTTCGCAGCATGCAAGCTCTCTCTTTGACCCGAACCGACGCATCCACCCTTGACCCCATGATACCTCCCACCTAGACATCCACATGCCAAATGGCCCCGTCCACATCTCACTACTTTTGTTCTCCGTGCCAATACGGCAATGTCACTCCTGCCCAAACTAGCCTCGATGTACCCTTCGAACCATTCCACATGGCCCCTTGGCTTCCCTGTCCCTGTCTCAACGCTCGCCCTCTCCTTTATGGCCGACCCATTCCATAATAAGCAGCCAGAGACCTCGATCTGCCTTGACAGCCACCACGATGATATATACTAATAGTCTACGGCTCTCCGTGACTCCTAACCTATCTTTTCCGTCAACACACCACACACCATCAACAAACCCGCCAACACACACAACACTGTCAAGATGATGCACTCCTTTGTCGGAGCCAGTCTACCTGGCGTGCCGTCCTTCCCTGCACAGTACACCCACGACGCGTTCCTTGAAGACCTCTCCAGGCAGATGGCAGCATCAGCCAACAGGAGATATTCGAGGGGGTCGAACGGTGCTCACACCGGAACCGCAATGAGAGTCGCCAAGCCGTCCAGCGCCAGCAACAGCCCTCGCAACTCGCTCATGCAGCAGCGACGGCGGACAATGATGAACGACCCGGCTTTCATCCAACGAGCACAGCAAGTGATTGAACAGCCATACCTGCCCACGCCTGGTCCTGAACCTTGCGGCAACACCTACTACGAACCTGTCAAGAAGGCTCCCCGCCCAGTCAGCTGGCACCCATCAACCATGGCGCAGACTCAACAATACATTACGCCAGTATCAACACAAACGGCTCAGTACCCCTTCCCGTCGTACTGCGATATGGACTGCTATACTGCCGCACCTGCAGCCGCACCTGCACCTGCTCCCGTCCAGTTCCCGCCCACGCCGGCCGCCTATTCGGCATATAGCTCGCCGGCGTCGGCCTTCTCGCCCTTGAACCTCCCATACTCAAACTATGAGATGCCCCAGACCTATTCCTCACCTAGTTGGGACGTCCCTGCCACAGAAGCAGCATCTACCATTCCAGCATCGCCTCTTGGACAGGCCCAGTACTCCTTCACCCCTGGACCATCCTGTGCGCCTCCTCTGCCCAGCTATGTGGCGACGTCGCACTCTCCAGCAAACTGGGCGAGTCTTGCACCTCAGGCTCCCCCTACTCCCGAGGACCCGCCCAAGTCCCAGCAGCCGGAGCCAGTCCTTCAGAATGACGAGTCCACCCCGTTCCAATCGCTGGACGAGAACGAGGACGAGGAGGAGGGAGACATCCTCATCGGCTTGGGGCTCTATGACCCCCCAGAGAAGCTACCATTCAACGGCGATGGTAGTCTCCTAGGTGCGTCTTTCGACTATCAGCCAACTGGAAAAGGCCTCAAGTTGGAGGACGCATGGGAGCCACCGGTTAGCGATGACGACGACGAAGATGAGGACGGCGAAGGCGAGGCCGAAACAGCCGATGAGGAATAGTCGAACCTCAAAAACACGACGCACGACACGATTATGATGAGCAGCATTTTACCGGAGTTACTTGTTTTGTTATTTTCGCTGGGAAAGCCAACGGAGTTCACTTTGGGGCAGCTTTTTGTTCTTGGCAAGGGACAAATGGGCTACAGGTTTTACAGAGGAACAAATTCGATACCCCGGGCTTTACGATAGAGACCAAAGCGGCATCACTGCTGATTTTGTAAGATACACTACTGCGAGTTGTTGAAGACAGAGACCTGTCCACCAGGGGCAAGGCAGGGAAATCAGGGGGAGAGATTCAGTGTACGAGTCGAAAAGACCAGCCTTTCTAGCCCGCTGCTACAACAGGCACACCAATGTAAAACAAAAAACTCCAAAATAACGTACCACTGTTGCTGGCCCTGCCACGGCACTATGACATACCACCGATCCCATGAATCGTGACAAGCTCTGCATTTCGGGAAGCCAACAAAGCTACTGTGATCGCAAACCGTGCTAGAGACATCTCTGCCCAAGACAGGTTACCGGCAATGCAGTGCCGTTCCGGGCGGTGCAAGTGCAATGTCCCGAGTCACGTCCGCCCGGAAACCAAAGACCAGAGCAACGGGGGGGGGGCAGGGTGGGTGGTAATCTTGATGTCACAGAGTCATCCAAGTTGGAGAGTGGGAGAACGAAAAAGAACCGATGATTGACGATTGTCTCTGTCTGTCTTCCGCCCCGTGTTGTGGCCCAAAGCAAGCGAGGCAAGAATCCCAGAACCCGGTCGAAACTTTCTTCTCAGGATCTGTATTTTCCCTTTCTCTGCCTCATCCTCGACAACGGCACCGACCGCCCACATCACATCACACTGACACAGACACAGACAGAAATGTAGAGAATGGACGTTGCTCGGTACGGCGACAGGGGTGTGGGATGGGCGGTGGAGTGGGTGGCTGGGAGTGCTGATTGGCCAGAATTGGCTGTGGTGGGTTTCTACTTTCGTTTTTTTGTTTTTTTTTCCTGCTCCCCGTTCCCTCTTGTTGATCACGGACGGGCCTCCCCTTACCATGCCATGCATGCATGCATGCAAATGCAAGAGAGCAACGGAAGGGGGGCGTGCGGGCTGGATGGGCGAGTGGGTGGGTGTGGGAAGTTGTGCAGGCAGGGTACGTACCTCTGAGAGACACTGCGGGACTGCTTCTGACGCTACAGACAGAATAGCAACCCCACCCAGAAAAGAGCCGCTCATAACAATTAACGAGCAACCTTGCGATGCGAGGAATGGGTGTGGGGCTAGGAAGGAGAAAGAAGGTTGCCGTTCGAGCGACCGACCCCCCTGCCCATCCTTCTCGTGCCCGGCCTGGCGCTGGGTCAGGGATGGTATGGTCATCTTTTGTGTTGCGCGTGTGGGTTGTGCGTGGGTGTGTATCTGTGCGCCCCGGTTTTTCGATATGTGTCGAGGTGGGTTCTGGGCGGCCCAGGAGCCCTGCTCGTTCAGCTGGCTGGCTGTCTGGCTGTGTGGTGATTTGCAGGGCAGGGCAGGGCAGGGCAGGGCAGGGCAGGGCAGGGGCCAGGCCAGGCCAGGCTGGTGCGGGCAGGCTGGCAGGCAAGTATACTTTCTTGGTCCGCGGCGCTACGTGCTGCTGCTGCGGTTTCTGCTGTGCTGCGCTGTGCTGTGCCTCGAGGCCGGGACCCTGGGCCCCGCTGGCATGGTGTGGCGTGGCCGATGGAGGTGGAGGTGGGGATCTTCTTTGCCTGTGGGCATGGGCATGGATGGCATGGATGGCATGGATGGGTATGGAGAGTTTGGAGGGAGGCGGCCTGACTTGGTGAGGGAACACAGACGGGGAGGGAGGGCGAGCCCGCGCCAAGAGGGGGAAGGGCGGTAGTGCGGAAGTCTCCCGCCGGCGGCTCAGGCGTGTGTGAGTACCTGAGAGCGACCCCATCGGCCCCCTGTCTGGGCTGGCCTTGCTGGGTTCGGTCCTGGTTCGAAAATTTTCTCTTGACGTCGCTCCCGCTAGCAGGTGGAGGTTGAGGTCGTTTCCAGCTCGGTAACCAGGTGGCCCTTGCGCTGCTTTGATACGTATCAATACGTATTTTTGAGCTGCCCACATCTCTGATGCAAGCCAGCATGAATGTGGACTGGTTGGCTGGTTGGCCCGGTCGGGGTCAGTGAGCCAGTGGGCAGATGATGAGTGAGTGAGTGAGCGACGGTACCTCGGTACCTCCGCGCCTCAGCGCCAGTGCCGTCGGTACGTACCCAGACGACAAACGAGGGCCCAGAATGAGGGGTCGCCAATCGGTGATGCAAGCAAGCTGAGGCAAACCCGCCGTTATCGGCATCGTGGGGTTGTCGTCACAGCGAAAAAGAGTCACCTCAAAGTTTTCCTCGCTCGTGGAAGGCGGCAAGTTGCTCTGCAGTTGCTACAGTGGCGGTCAAAGGTCTTGCTTGGGCGTGGAAACCAAAGTGCCGGTCGCTCATTTCACCCGTCAGTCAGTCAATCAGTCAATTAATCGACCAACCCAATCCCTCCTGGTGTGACGACAACAAACACGATCTCTTGTCCACAGCCAGATCTTCCCCCGCCGTCCCCGTAACTTGTTCCACCTTCTCGGACGAAATTCTCCAGCAAAGATGGCTTCCCAACAGTACGTGTGATCTCGTGTCGCAAGGAATGCGCAAGCAGCCATCCATCACTCACTCACTCATCGTCATCGTCAGCGTCATCCATGCCTGCTTGCTTGTGATCGTGACTTTGGCTCTGGCAATGATGAGCGGTGGTGTTGGTGTGATGCTGCTGCTTTGCTGTTGTGCCGTGGTTTGAGAAGAATGAGGCGGGGCAGTCGGCTAACCCATGGCCTACCTCCCACAGCAAGGTGCTTATGCTCGGCGCCGGCTTCGTCACAAAGCCGACTCTAGACATCCTCAGTGAATCCGGCGTTCAGGTTACAGTCGGTACGTGAAGCCCTCCTGTCTCAATCCCGTCTCTTACTGCGCAGCCCCATCTGGTCACCTGGACCAGGACCATCATCCCAAACCCACCCCCCCTGGTTGCCGCACTCCCCCAAACCCCCGGTGCCAAAGGCTTCGTCTTGTCTGCGTCTGACCTGACTTCCTTCCTTCCTTCCTTTGCGCCACCCAAGGCTAACCTTGACGGCCTCGCCGCCTCACCACAGCCTGCAGGACCCTCCTGACCGCCCAGCAGCTGTCCGCCGGCGTCAAGACCGCCCGGCCCCAGGCTCTCGATGTCAACGACGCACAGGCCCTCGACGCTGCCGTCGCCCAGCACGACCTCGTCATCTCCCTGATCCCATACACCTTCCACGCCAAGGTCATCCAGTCCGCCATCCGCCAGAAGAAGCATGTCGTCACCACCAGCTACGTCAGCCCGGCAATGCTCGAGCTGGACGGCGCCGCCAAGGAGGCCGGCATCACCGTTATGAACGAGATCGGCCTCGACCCCGGTAGTAAGCACCACCCCGATATCACGTGAACCCGCCCGACAACATCTGTTGCCCCTGGATCATACGATCCGTCTGCTTGTGTGGGCGGTGCCCAACGGGCAGCATATGTTGCGTTTACACTGTTGCGGTCGGATGAATCATGTGTGATGCTTGGGATAGCTGACAAGGCGTAGTCGACCACCTGTGGGCCGTCAAGACCATCGAGGAGGTCCACCAGGCCGGAGGCAAGATCACCTCCTTCCTGTCATACTGCGGTGGTCTCCCCGCCCCTGAGGCGTCCGACAACCCTCTGGGCTACAAGTTCAGCTGGTCGTCGCGTGGTGTGCTGCTGGCCCTTGGCAACACCGCCAAGTACTGGCAGGACGGCAAGGAGGTTGAGATCGCTGGCAAGGAGCTCATGGGCGCAGCGAAGCCTTACTTCATCTACCCAGGCTACGCCTTCGTCGCGTACCCCAACCGTGACTCGACCCCCTACAACGAGCGCTATAGCATACCCGAGGCCCAGACTATCATCCGTGGCACCCTCCGCTACCAGGGCTTCCCCGAGTTCATCCGCACCCTGGTACAGATCGGCTTCCTGACTGAGACTCCCGTCGACGTTCTGTCCAAGCCGACGACCTGGAGGGAGGCTACCAAGGCTATCGTGGGCGCCGCCTCGTCCAGCGAGGAGGACCTCAAGAAGGCGATCCTGTCCAAGGCGACCTTCAACTCTCCCGAGGAGGAGAGCCGCATCCTGTCCGGTCTGGCGTGGGTCGGCATCTTCTCGGACGAGCAGATCACCCCCCGCGGCAACCCGCTCGACACGCTGTGCGCAACCCTCGAGAAGAAGATGCAGTACGAGGGCGAGGAGCGCGACATGGTCCTGCTGCAGCACAAGTTCGGCATCGAGCACGCCGACGGCCGCAAGGAGACGCGCACCTCGACCCTGGTCGAGTACGGCGATCCCAAGGGCTACTCCGCCATGGCGAAGCTGGTCGGTGTCCCCTGCGCTGTTGCCGTCAAGCAGGTCCTGGACGGCACCATCTCGGAGAAGGGTGTCCTTGCTCCCATGAAGTGGAGCATCTGCGAGCCCATCCTGAACGAGCTCAAGAACAAGTACGGCATCAACATGGAGGAGAAGACCATCCAGTAAGTTCTGGACTCAGGTCGCCGTGTCGAGTGGACCGGAACAGCTATTTGGGGTGAAATCATGCCCACCAGTCTAAGAATACCCTCAAAAAATGGTGTAGAATCAGGTAGAGAAAATACCACAAATAGACAGTGCAATATTGGACATGTGAAGTAAAGAGATATGTGTGTGGTGGGTATAGAATTCCTTCTTCGCATGCTGCAGCTCAGGGGAAGTTCATGTCGTGGAACGAGCGCAAAGATTATCGAAATGGCGATGTTAATCATGAATATCTGGATTAAATTTTGACTCGCCAACTAATGTATTGCCAACGTAGACGAGGCATCGTGTACGCGTTGTTGAGAGGCAGCAAGTGGCCGACCGCTGTGAAGTGAGAATTCCACTAGAACTATCAGCCACAGAACCCCAGCCGGGAAATGAACCAAAGATTTCCACGTTCACACCATTAGTCCGCTCACCAACAACTGCAAGACTAGTAAGAAAAGGATTGCGGAATACCAAATGAACAATTTCCTGTCGAGGGTTTAATTCAGTCTTGTCTCAGGCATGGTCCAGTTCATCTTCACGCCCTGGCGCAACCGCGCCGAGCTCCTCAAAGTTCGCAGCCAGCTCTACCCATCATCATCATCATCATCATCATCATCCTCCTCAAAATCATCCCCAGCCACGCCACCGCCGCCGCCGCCGCCACCGCCCACACCACACCGCAAATGGACCCCTACCGAGCTGCAGGACATGCAGAAGGCGATCGCGCGCGTGTTCATGTGGGTGCACCGCGGCAACTGCCCGCACGTGGTGGAGTCAACGGCGATGCTCATGTCGGCGGTGCTGCTGGACCGGCGGCATACGGCGTCGAGTGGCAACAGCGACGGTGACGACGCAGCAGGCACAGGGGGCGCGGCCATCGGCGAGTACGGCGTGCGCGCGGCGTACCTCACGGCCTTCACGCGGTTCGTGACGGGCCTGCTGGACGGCCACCAGGACAGGGCGCGCAAGCTGAGCATGTACGGCGTGGCCAAGACGGTGGGGCTCCCCGCGGGCTTCGTCGAGCTGCGGCACCAGGGCACGCACGAGCCCATGCCCGGGCTGGCGCAGCTGAGGCCTGCGGCGGGTAGGGCGCTCGTTTGGATCTGGGAGTATTACTGGAGGAACCTGCCGGATGTGGATGATGCGGAAGGGCCTTCTCGGGCGACTGCTGCTGCTGCTGGTGTGTCCGATGAGAATCCGGGGAAGAAGAGGCAGGCTGTGGTGGTTGTGCCTGCTGCTACTGCTAGTACTGCTACGTCTACGATACAAGGGCGGATGTGCCGTGCAGCATTGATGGGATATCTGCAGAGGCAGGAAGGGGAGGTGGGCAGTGATGCGGCGAAGCAGGCCTTGACCAGGCAGTTGGGCCAGTGGGACGACACGCTCATTTTGAGGACGCTGGAGGAGATGGGCCAGACTGCGAGGGACAGCGGCATATTGTCACGGTCGGTGAAGCTCGCCAGGGAGGTCCTCCTCCGGGCCAGGGGTGACGATGCACAGAAATGCGAGGACAGCGAGATACCTGGTGATATTGAAGAGATGAGGCAATCGTTGCGTGAGGCCAGACAGGAGGCCGAGGGCGAGGTGAGCGGGATTGAACCCGGCAAGAGGAAACGGGATGCGGCCGATGATGAGGACGGGGCCGCGGGCTGGAAGAGGTGGAAAGGCCCATGGACGCCGAGGCCGATAGGGATCTTGTGAGTTCTGATGGTAATATGTAGACTCTCGAAGACTCTTGTTTTCGGAGATTGTATCCTACAACCACTGTATAATGTCTGTCTCGAAGGCCGATGCCTCGAGTGCCGTGACCTTGTGTTGGAAGCTGTGACATAAAGCCCTGTCTTCGGCTGCCGTGGGACTTCACCTTATGTGCCTCACGACGATGTCCGATTGCCAACTTTGTGTTCATGTTGCCCAAGACTGGTTATCACTGCTGGTCCATATAGACCACAATCCGCAGGCGGAGTTAGTGGGCAAGGTCCGAAGCAGAGGGTGGAGGTGACTGCGGGAGCCAGACAAACTCGGCCGGGATGGGATCCAATAACGTCATTCCGATTGGAATTGGTAATCCAGCTGTAGATGCATGCATGTCCCTCACAGGTAAAGAGGAGAAGCCTCACGGTTTTTGGAATCCAGTGCCTCCACACGAGTGATGCATTCCGCAATCTTTCGCAGGCCTTTTGTTCCCTTGAAGAATCTCAGTCCTCTAACAAGAGCCGTAAGCCGCCGCCGCCTGCGAATTGCCTGCGCCTCTTCTACTTCCCAGCCTGGCTGACACGCCGTCGACGTCTTAGTTCACACCAATCCGAGCCATGCATATCCAGTCGATTCCTATGTGTACGTCCAGTAAATCTCTGATGGGCTCACTCTCCTTTGTTTGCTGACGAGAATCCTTAAAAGGGGTGGGCAGTAGCAACAACTACGCCTACCTGGTCACCGACGACAAGAGCAAAGATGCCGTCATCATCGACCCTGCCAACCCTCCTGAGTGAGCGTCCCGGATGACCTCGGCCTGCTAGAGCTTTTCTCACATTTGAGCGTCAGGGTCGCTCCCGTCCTGAAGAAGGCGATCGAGAACGGCCAGATCAACCTCAAGGCGATAGTGAACACACACCAGTGAGCCATTCCCTGTCCAGTCTGGACACGAGAGCCCACCCGCTAACACCCACGACCAAGCCACTGGGACCACGCAGGCGGGAACAAGAAGCTGCGCGAGGAGCTCGGCCTGCCAGACCTGCCCATCATCGCCGGCAAGGGCGCAGAGGGCGTGACCAAGACGCCCGCCGACGGCGAGGGCTGGACCATCGGCAGCATCGCGGTCAAGGGCCTGTACACCCCGTGCCACACGCAGGACAGCATCTGCTGGTTCATGGAGGACGGGGGCAAGGAGCGGGCCGTGTTCACGGGCGACACGCTGTTCCACGCCGGGTGCGGCAAGTTCTTCGAGGGCAACGCCGAGGAGATGAACACGGCCCTCAACAAGACCCTCGCCTCGCTGCCCGACGACACCAAGGTCTTCCCGGGCCACGAGTACACCAAGAGCAACGTCAAGTTCGCCGTGTCGGTGCTGCAGAACGAAGCCATCAAGAAGCTGCAGGCTTTTGCTGAGGCGAACCAGGAGACCCAGGGCAAGTTCACGATTGGGGATGAGAAGGTATGTGTTCGTTAGCCGTCCCGGGGAACACCAGTCTCTCACTAACGCCCTCTTCTTCAACAGCAACACAATCCATTCATGAGGACAGGCGTAAGTCATGGAACCCGGTTGTGAGTCTTCATCATTGCTAATTTGGGCCAGGACCCCGAGATGCAAAAGGTCACCGGCAAGACGGATCCCGTCGAGGTGATGGCGGCACTGCGGGAGGGCAAGAACAACTTCAAGTAAGTCTGAGCTGGAGCGAGTCGACGCCCGAGGCCTGGCTAAGAAGCCATGGCAGGGAGCCGAGCAACACAAGGCTCTGAATGGCGAGCACGCACGCAACATGTAATCATACAAAAGTATTTAAGGGAAGCGGAGCAGTGAGAATTGGATTTTCATGATTTGCATGCTATCTGATATCTAGCTGGTGTTGAGGGGTGTTCCCATGTCAAAGCAGTCGCCAATCTCTGGGTTGAGAATGGGCAACATCGACCGAGTGATGGAAGAGTTTGATCTTGCTTCAGTGTCCACACTTTGCCGCCCTGGAGTTATAATGATTGGAGACGGAAAGCTCTAGCTATTGAAGAAGCGATGTTTTCACGGGGACATGACAGGTCCCGTCCTCGGGCCAGCCTGTCCTTCCTTACCTATCCACCTCGTAAGTTGTGTTCATCGAATGGCTGTGACTGCAATCAGCACCTTACGGGGGTCGCAGGTCGATGTCGCTTGAGCATCGTTGCGAGCCTCGGCCGGCATGACATGCAACCAACTGCCAAACCCTCCGATACGCCCACAAAGCAATTATCCGCCAACCCGAGCATCTTTCTCCCGCCATGGAAAGTAGTCGGCTTCAGGCATGCTCGGGGACGACGCTGGATGCCACAGGTTGTAGATGCCACGGTAGCAAGTGCGCGTGTGTGAAATCAGCCGCCTCGGCGCTGATAGTCAAACGCGTGACTGTCGCGGACCGCTTCATGCCCCCATCTGCATCTGGTTGTTCGAAACCCGCATCGTGGCTATCGCGGTGCGGGCGACCACTTGAAATACTTGTGCGCGTGAGTCGCACGCCTCGAGTCGTTGATCCAGTTGCCTGAGGATGGTGGGTTGGGACGGGAGTCAGTTGACGCGTTGGAAAGAAGGTGAAAACCGGAGCCCTGTACGAAGAAATTTTAAGCTACTGTTGATGGCCTTTCCCAACGGCCCGGCAGCGCTAAGAGCAGCCGCACCCAGCTGGCAGGCGCATCGGGTGGGCCGTCCGGCTTATTCGACCCGGGGTCCATCTTCCAAGACCCCACCTTGACATCATCCAAAGGCATCCATTCCCGTAGATCACATTTCAGCAACCTCGCGATATCGACACGCGCCAACGCGCCTCGCGAAGCCCACCATGGTGAGTCCCAGGAACTCCCGCCTGAAACACTGTCGCGAGACCTCTGGCAATCTATCTGACACCCGATGACAAACAGCCTCCGAAACGGAAGTCCGGGGGAGCGGCCGAGTCAGGCGCACCGGGCAAGGCTGCGAGGCAGTCCAAGCTCGCCAAGGAGCACGACATCACCGCGCAGGAGGAGGCTGAGATCAAGGAGGCCTTCTCGCTCTTTGCGGAGCCCATGGACGGCGAGAAGGAGGGCGTCATCCCCATTGATGACGTCCGAAGGGCCATGATGTAAGTTTGGGCGTTTGTTCTTCCCCTTCGCCCGTCCACGGCTCCAGCGCAAGCCCTGTCCAGCCGGGATGGTCACTAAGAAGGATTTTTTTTTTGACTGACTTCGTCTCCTCTGCCCAGAGCACTCGACATCCCCCCAAAGGACAAAGACGAGCTAGCCGAGTTCACCGAGATTCTCGACCCGGAAGACGAGGGCTACGCGAACTACTCCTCGTTCGTGGCCATCTGCGCCCTAAAGCTCCACGCGCGCGACCAGACGTCCGATGCGCACGCCCGCGAGGTCGACGAGGCGTTCGCGCTGTTCACGGGCGGTGACCCCGAGACCGCGGCGGACGGCGGCGTCATCACCGTCGCCCACCTGAAGAGGGTCGCCGCCGTGCTCAAAGAGGAGGTCGACGACGCGCTGCTGCGGGACATGATCCTTGAGGCGAACGGCGGGGCAGGTGTGGGCAAGGGCGTTAAGAGGTCTGAGTTTGACCATGTCATGAGGAGGGCGGGAGTGTGGAGATGATGTGAGGGGCCGTCACGCCAGGAATATCTGACGAAAGTGTGGGATCTTGCATAAACACCCCGATTCGAAGTTGGTATACTTGCGGGCCGGCTCTTTGGATGGATCGCGAATGGGACCAACGATGCTGCCGCAGCGAGCTGAATAGGAGCAGCCTAGGGGCCATGACGAGACAATACCTGGTCTCATGGCACGATGACCCGCGACGATCTCTGGAAGAGCGCCGCTTGCGGCCAGCTGCTTTATCTGGAACACATGAAGGGTGGCTGGAGAGGCATGCAGCTGGTATGAGTTGAGGACAGACATGAGGGATTTTCCTGCGTCGATCTCACGAACAAGACGGCGCACACGGCGCACACTTGATCGCCCACATGAGTCGATACGGTCAAAAGCGCAAGGTTCGTCCGTCGGAGAGCTGTGCCACATTTGCGGCAAAGAGCCTCTCCGAGATCGTACCACAGTATCGCCCAGACGACCGAGTCTGCCAGGGGCAGAATTAAGTGGTATTATCTGGCCCTCAAATAGGCAACGAGAAGTGGCGTCGGGCAAGTGCCCACCTGTTGAGGATACAGAGGCTCTGGTTAGAGGAAACCTTTCGGAAGCATTATAAGCTGTCCGGCTACCAAATAAAGCAATGTTTCGAGCCTTGAATGAAGCGTTCCCCCTCGGATATGATAGCCACCTGTCGTCGCCACTGAATACAAGGCCTTTGGGAGAAGGCATGAAATCAACGCCCGCACTGGAGATCATGTGAGGAGCATCGAAGAGGGCCACGTCGCAGTGTCTCTCATGGTATCCAACCCAGTCTTGCTGATAGAAGACGAACTTGTGTCAATTGCAACCTCTCGTGGCGGTCCCCGTGCCGCGAACAGTCGACTCATTGCCGTATCGCGACCGCAAACCAACTGCACCAGGGCCCCTAAGCGAAACTCCTATGAAATGCCATTCACTGTGTACGCTGTCATTCACTGTGGTCTCATACTAGCTACCACGCCTGGACTCATATTATAGGAAGTCTACTTGAAGAACCGAGGTGCACCAGATTCCCATCGGCCCCTAGCCTAACAGCCACAGCGTCAAAAATCTCCTTCCTAACTATCTATACTGTTATTGTACCACCACCACACCTTCAAAGATACATGTACTTCATAGCAGGGTTTTCTAGCTGAACTTAGGTGCCCGCCTTCTACGAGAGATTCCTCCACAGGGCGTTATTCCATAGGAGAATGTCTCTTAGGAGGGCTTCCTGTAAGGGTTTATCCCATTGGAAATGTCTCATAGGAGGTTGTCCTAGAGGTGGGGGAAGAGAGACCTAGGTGCCGTGGCCGCGTAGCGGACACCCGAGCAAAGCTCGTAGAAAGCTAAATCGACACAGAAGTGGCCTGTTCAAGTTGACTGTCTCCCTAAGGAAGAAGGCGATGAGGAATTCAAGGCCCTCGAGGACGTTAACAGGACCTGCACGACGAGAGTGCCGCAGGATGCATCTGAATGCGTTGCGCTTTGAGGGTCCTATTTTTGCCAACTTTCGTGACTATTCCCTAACTCATAATGCTCTCTGCACGCACTCATTGCTGTCAAGAGTGCCACTGATTTGCCGTTGCCGTGAATTGGCGGTCCTCGTGAATGCAACACATTGATAGACAGCAGACGCGCATAACGGTGATCACCACAAAGTCGCCATCGCATCATGCACACATAGTTCCTTACCTGGGCCAGTGATTTCGACCTTGGACAGGCGGATGTTCCCCAATGACGTCGCCGCCATTGGTGGTCTCGGGGATCAGCGCATGAATCCCAGTTGGGCAGTTTACCAAGACACGAAACGATTATGCCGACTGGGAGTGCCGACTCGCTATGGGATAGTCAAGAGCAGCCGCCTGCCACGCCCGCAGCCATTGATCATTGGGCGAAATCAAGCATCTCCCGTCCGAGGTTATGCCCCCTTGCTCTCCGCGGCGCCGGCACCTGCAACGCCTGCCTACCATACGCTGGCACCCAGGCAGCGTAGCCCATCCCGCCGGCGACAATTAACATTCTCAGTACTCTATCCCGCGGCATCTCCCTCAGATGTGCTGATCGCCGTCGCGGATTTTCTCCCATGTTGATGACTTCATCAACCATGCGATATAATGGCAACAAGAAAAATAGAGCGTCAGGCCGGCTCTGTACACTGTGTAGGTGCCATGCTATGCCGACTACTCTCCAGCAATAGCAATGCCACCCAAGACCCTGAATCAAGCGCCATCCCGTCCGGCACCCGTCTCGGCGCATTGGGTACCGGGAGGTGGCCAGCGCTGTTCACCCGACGTACAAAGCTTCGCTTTTCCGTCGGACCATCACGCATAGTTTCCTGGCTGTCTCCATATCGAGCGCGGGGTGCTTTTGCAATGCACAGTCCTGATTCGAGAAGCTGGGGTCTCCCAAGGGACTCAGCCACTTGACCGCCGGCAGCAATGACCGACAAATTCGGGAAAGGAGCACGTGAGGGGGAAGAGAACTGAGGGATTGCTTGCTGCTTCACTCATCCTCGGTTACGGCGAGGACTCCCGGCTCGCGCACCCCTTGCGAGCTTGGCGACGCTTCCTTTTGCCGCCTTGAGCGTCGAGTATTGTACCAAAATGCCGCATCAGGTCCATGATCGCGTCGACTTGCACTTGCAGGGCGCCATGTAGCTTATACCATGGCATGCTGTGCTGACGCCTTTCCAATAGTCAAGGCGTTGTGCTCCCAATGCAGTCCTGTCCCTGGAGGGAGCCACTTGTTTGATTGAGTAGAGTCGCATTGAGGGTTTCCGAACAAACGGCGAGAGTCGAGCGTAATTGGCAAGGGCTCGTCTCGAATTCGGCATGGTTTCGATGATGCCAGCCGGTAAGCGATCTTCAGCAGTATACGACAGCAGTATACTCTTGCTAGTGTCTCTAGCAGTCCCAGGTAGGGCCAAGTTCCTTCAGCACAACTGCTGCAAGGCAAGCAAGGTTATCTGCAGGAGGCCCGGCGGCGTGAGGCTCGATTCGGACCGGTCAGGGCCAGGGACAAGGGTGACAAGGTCACACTGTGGCAAAGAGCCAACGGTCTATTAGACGTTAGCTTCCGGGCCCCAGGTGTGATTCCGGCGTCTGTGTGCTGCTCTGTGCTGTGTGTACCTAACGATCCTCAGCCGTTCGGCCGGCGAGTCCAGCTGGTCGGGGACGTAGGCCACGGTGGGATAGGCTCACCGGAGTGGCCTGAGTGGTCCCGACCGCGGGGTTGCATGCGCCTCTAGGCCGCCTCTAGGCCACCTAGGCTATCGGTCCCTCCCTGGCCCACGTGGCTGCTTGAAGCTTGCATGTATAGCTTGTCCTCTTCCAGACGGGAAGTTGCATCTGAAGGCCCGAGTCCTGTCCTTGTTGATTGGCACTATCCTGGAGGAATCAGTGGTCTAGATCACCACTTCAAGAAGGGCCTTGGAAGTTGCTGGTTAGAAAGGAAAGGGTTCATTGTTCCTTTGGCGTTCTGTCCGTGTTATCGCGGGGAGTGGGCGAGGATGGTCCGAGGGTCTAGAACACCCCACAGGCCTCAGCCAATGATGGAGGCTCGCGTGGACCAAAAGGGAAGGAAGTGGGGGCAGCAGGAGCGCCTACCCACAGTTTCCCTTTCCCTTTGCCCTAGGAAACTGCCACTGAGGACTTCGGATCTGGGATCTGGGATCTGGATCTTGCTTGTAATCTGGGAGGGGACTGACTACTGCACACAGATACCGCACAGGAGCAAATGTTCGTCCGCAGTTTCAGCTTCGAGGGGGAAACGAGAGGACGACGAAAGCGGGGTCTGTTTTTCCCGCCCCTGTGGTACGTCGCATGTGCAAGTCGCTTCCAGAAAATTGTGGCTTCCTGATGCATTGAAAATCCCAACAGCCTTGGCAATTGATCACAGTGCCCTCAGGGCAAGTCGCCTCCTCCGTTACGGGACTAGTCGTGGCAGAAAATGCGAAGAAAGAGCAAGGAGAGCGACCCATGGCTTCCTACCCAGGTCGATACCACGGCGCTATGGTACGAGCATGGTCCACGATGGCGACAAGTTCTGGTGCGGCCTCGATGCACCGTAGCCATGTCGAAACTGAACAGCCGCCGGCGATGGCATCCCCAACAATCAGCAATAAACCTGGCACTGGTGTTATTTCGATTCCGCGACGGTCGTGGTCGTCAATGAGCAGCAGATTGCCGTCTCGACTCGCCCAACATGGCCGTCAGCCCGTCCATAATTTCGTGATATCTTTCAATTTAACTCTTAATTGTGGATCGACCGCATCCTCCGCCGGGCGTATTGAGAAACGAAAAATCGACAGAAGAGGCAGAAAAGACCAGAATCCGAGGTATCAGCCGTATTCGCTCGTATCGCATTGGATGGGCACTGCACACTGACCACACACTGACCACGCGTACAATGTCAGAGGGGTTGGATGGCTCACCGCTCGCGGTGTGAGAAAGGGACAAGGGTCTGCAGGGGCGGCGGCGGTGCAACAGCAGCAGCAACTTTCATCGGCAGCAGCAACGACAGTTGGCCCAACAGAATAGCAGGCGGCGGCAGTATTTCATGCAGGCCCTGTTCGCAGGTCCGATTTTATCGGTGCATCCCTGGCGATCACCAAACTGTAAAACAAGAGCGGGCTGCGACTCGCAGGCGGTTCGTTGACAGCTGGGGCCCGGGCATGGTCCTGGCAGGCCTGGCAGCATTCTGGACAAAATCTCGGTTTCAATGGTCCTTGCTGATCTCAAACAAGCTCAGGTTGATTGACGGTTGCTCATTGCGCCGTCACTCGCCACCACTCACCTGCCAGCCTGCGTGTTTCGCTCGTCACAGCTGCTCCAAGCTGCTCCTCCTGCACACCTCGTGGATTGTTACTTGATCCTCGAACGGTCCTTGACCGAGATAGAGGCCAGGATCCCCATCCCCCCTCTGCCTTGTATCCCCTCGCCTCCAACTCTGACCGCCGGCCAGCTGGGGGTTGTTGACTCGGTCAGGGCAACGTGACCGGAGGGGATCGTGCAGCAAATCGCCAGCAAGGAAAGGGAAACGTCCGTGGGCTGTGGCCATTTTCAGAATGCCTGGCCGTTGGCGTCGTGGGGAGCCAGAGCCACACAGAGGGCTAGCAAAACAGACAAAAGGGCCTGCACCCCTGGAGGCTTTTCCGGTGGGGAGTGGGTGCGGGTGTGGATGTGGCATCCGACGCTTTTAGCACCTGCAGCGGTTCAGGACTTAGATGGACCAATAGACCGGCGGGACAGCTGATATGGCTTGCCGGAAAGGGCAACATACACGACATGTGCTGGGTGGGGCGGGTACTTTACTAGGCCTGTCGAGCTGCATTAGCAGGCACCGCCAGACAGGGCCACCTGGGACTGCGAGGGGAAAGAGCTGGAGGGGAAACGGCTACAGAGTGGCAGCAGGTTTGGAATGAAATACCCGCTTTGTTTATTGGGGAGGATTTCGACCCGTGCGCCACTGATTTGCAATGGCTAACCAGTTGTCCCAGTAATTCCCAGAGAACTTGACTGCCTCGCTGCCTGCCTGACTACCTACCTGACTGCAAGCAGGTGCAGCAGCAGCAAGTGCTGTTAGCAGGAGAGTGAGAGTGAGAGTGAGAGTGGGAGTGACTGACGGCTGACTTTGGCTCGCTATGTGTTGTGCTTGGCGGGCCAGCCCCTGAGAGCCCCATGGCCTTGCCGAATCTAAACCGAATCAGGCACATCAATGCAACTCTAACATCCCTGCAACAAGACCACACTGTTCCTTGGCAGCAGGTGGCAGGGTTCCGTCTCTTGCTCATTTCCCGTCTGCATCTGATACTACCCCAGAGCTAAGGTGTAGTAGAGAGAGAGGGAGGGAGAGAGCGCAGGGAAGAAGAGAAAGAGAGACGGCAGAGCATAGCTGAACAGACCAGTAGCAGGCCAGAAGCAGGCCAGACACAGCAGAGCACGGCACACGCATTGGCCTCATGTCACATTCATCATCATCCCATCTTTTCGTTTGCCTCTACCCGCTTCTCTTCTCGTTTCGGTCGATCTGATCTTTTGAGAGGGTTATTATTATCAACGGCCGACCCCAATGAGCTCGGCCCTTCTAGCTCGACCACAGCCCTTTTCATTCTCGCTCCTGGGGCAATAGATAATTGTTTGCTGGCCAAGTCACCGTCTGCCCGCTAGCTCCATCCAACGTCGAGCATCCCCAGCGCACAACAAACCAGCCGTGTCTTCCATTCCTGCTTCTCTTCTACCTTGCAGGCGAGACACACGTTGTGCTCTCATCTTCCACTTCATTGCGCCACTGATCAGATCACTTGGCACCCCTCGCCCAATCCTTTGCCAGCTCTCGTCTCGTGCTGGTGCTGCTGTTGATCGCACCTGCTCGCCCCAGTCTCTCCCAATCTCCTTCTAATAGACCGCCAATTTGGGGACGCGCCATCTTCATCAACCGCTTCGCCTCCGTCCGCATCAGTCAATTCTGACGTACCACGTCCCCCAGCCGTGCAGCTTCATCTGGCTCGCATCACCCCATCCCATCACCTTCTTCGAAGCCGGTAAGTACAGACTACAGCTTGGTTGTTTGTTAGCCTGCCCACATCACCTTCACAAGCACCACTTAGTCGAACCGACTCGCTCTCGACGTCGCGCACCTCCGTCATGGTCCTTGGTCTCCTCAAGGTCCCTGCGCCTGTGTAGCTCCTACCACCTTTCGACCAGTCCACCCGCAACTGTTGGGCCACTCACTGCACCTCACACTATTCATTCTGCGATTACAAGAATCTAACCCGTCCCAGCTTCCATTCTCGCGTAATAGCGACGTCGCTCAGTCAAGTCGACGAGCCTAAAGCTCGCACGCCCACACCAGACCACCACTTGTCATATCTACTACTACCGCAAGCCATATCGCACCAGCGAGCAGTGCAGAGGCGAGCCTCTGCAAACATTCAAGATGGCCTCAGAGACCATGAACGAGAAGGCGACCACGCCTGTTGCCACGGTCGCAACCAGCGATAAACCCACTACCACCGTCACAACTACCGAGGCTCTCGTCTGCCCTGAGCCTGACTTCCGCCGTCCCTCGGAAGTTTCAACTCCCTCGTCTGCCCGCGACCTGAATCCTTTCGACACCGATATCGAGGCCATGATTTCCAGCCGTACCACGCGCGAGGACGACAGCTGCGGCATGAAGTCCACGAGCAAGGGCCAGCTGAAGGGAAGCGCAGACGGCCAGGTGTGGCCCGGCCAGGGCCACTGGAAGAAGAAGGCCAAGGCGAACAAGCTCAACCAGCGGTCGTGTCAGTGCCTCGCCAAGATGAGCAAGCGGAACAGGATCCTCGTCAAGGTCGCCATCATTGTTCTGGTCGTGCTGACGGCCGTGGGGGTAGGATTCGGCATCAGCAAGCCACTTGGTGCCGGAATCTGGAAGCCCGATGGCAATTGAGAAGATGGTCACGGCTAGAGAGATATTTCCTCGGTCACCCACGATTCACAATGGATCGCACCACCCACAGTTCACCCAGCGGAGACGTTCAACATGCCCTACATTACGCCACCGTCGATATACCGCGGCCTTACGTTCCACACGCCCGACCGTGAATTACAGCGTCGTACCCCCTACCCGACGACACATCACCCGGCATCGAACGATCAGAGCCGCCCGCTTCTCTGTACATGATTTCACCACCGTCCCCAATGTGAGGACGAACGTGGAACCGAGAAACGACACCACCAGCATACATCTGTGGCAAGCACTAGACGCACGGGAGCACCTCAGATGACGGAGTTAGGAGTCCTTTTCCAGCAACACGATAAAGGCGTTTTCGGTGCCAGGAGAAACATGATCTTCAGGTCTCCTCGTTTTCTTCCTTATTTTTTTCTTTTTTTATCAGCTTGGCATTCTGTATTGGATCTGCATGAACGCAGCCCGGATAGGAAAAAAACGGATACGTCTTTTTGGAGCGCGGAACAATTTCTTTCTTGATGCCTCTCCCAACCGTTTCTTTCTTTTCTAATTGTGTCGACCGAGAGGACCATGGACAGTGGATAGACTACTACAGAAGGACTGTCTCTTACGATACGACTGACCTGCGAAGGGCTCGAAGGGTCAGATTCAGTTGCAGTCGTTATTTCATATCACCACGGCGCACCGATCACGTACGGGCTCGAGGAGCTGCGGCGAATGGAGGGCCATCATACCAGCACCTGGATAGGAATATAGCAATTTCTCTGCTGCTGCTCTATTTTTTTCTGGGGCGCGGCACGAGACTCCATTTCCCCGATTTACAAACTTGACTCCTGGCAACGCAGTGACGTTTTTTTTTTTGTGTCGCGGATGTCGGCCGCGCTTTATGTGTCGTCTATGACTTGTTTCGCCTTGATATAGTTCGAGCTTGTGCATGAACTGGGTCAATGGTCTTATATAAGCTTATATATGTCAGGCCCTGTGACTGACTTATCGATTGCCTACCTCCCAGTGTTCAATGTCGTCCGAGCTGGCTGACCGAGGTGTTTTCTGTGGAGAGAGGGAAAGCGAGGCTGGGCTCCCCGGAAGGCTGAATCCAACTCTTATCTCCCCGGAACTGTCCACAGCCGAGCGAGAAGCTAGGCTCCCAAAGCTTGGTCGCACGGAATGCACAACAACTGCATTTGAATTCTCGCAAACGCGTACACGCTCTCGGACACGAGAACGAGAAGTAGAAGTCAAAGCTCAGCCACAGCTCGCCATCCTGATTCAACCTTGTGCTGCCGACTCATGCCCTCGCCGCCATTGCCAGCAAAAAAAACCTAAAAAAAAAAAAACTCCCCCACCCAAAACAACGCCCCCAAGAAAGCTTGGCCGAGAAGAAATGACGCGGCTCCATCTCTGCTTGGTCCCGAGACGAGTGCATTCAGCTTCCGAACCGGCAGCAGCCAAGGGAAGCCTAACTGGCGTGTGGCAGGCCTAGGAGGCTGGGCTGATGGGACGATCTGCCGCGTGGGAAGTTCCGTGCGCAGCTTTTATCGATGGTCTCACTGCCTTGGTTGCCCTGAGGGCTTTTGACATAAGTATCAATGACGACTGTTAGTTTGTATTACAGGGGGTGAGTACATCATTGCAACATTGATAGGTCTCAGAGATAACGTCGAGCGTCTGTGTGGACCAGCGGCTACAGAATGACAATCAAGTTGGCGGCCCGCTAGGTCGATTCGTGATGGCATGTGCTGAGCAGGTAGACGGCCTGTGATCAAGCTTGTAATCGGCGGGCTTGATGCCGTCTCCGATCTTGAACACGAGGTGGGCCACCTGTACCTCGCTCTTTCTACAATCCCGCATTTGCTTTCTTTAGTGGAATCCTAGTTTGGGCTTTGTAAGGGTTGACTATGAGGAAGCGCCGCGGAATGCAACCCGGGGAAGCTGCCGGCTGGTGTATGTTGTAGTATTCATGTGACGTTCCGCAACTTTGGAAGAGGATGACAGGTGGTGCGCTTCACGCCGCGGGTCTATCGTCTACGACTTTAGGTACGGCAGTTAGACCACTGTGGGGTGGGATGTGTGCTACAGTTGGCGAGGGGATTCGTCAAGTTGTCGAGGACATTCATCTGTCCACGGGGTGTCACAGAACTTTGGAAAGAAACTTTTCGATGTGGCCTCGTGTCACCTCGTCTTAGCCTGACTGCGCGAACCACTGTTGGGCGATCGAAAGCTCTCGAAACGTGAAGGGTGGTCATGCCTGGGATCAAGCTAAATTTCATGAGTCTAAACATTACCAGTACTTACGAGGTACACATATCATTAGAGACCAAACAACGCAGCCTAATCACCGTCATCACTCATTCAACTATACCAAAGATCGTGCGTTGGACGGGCGCGGAGTTGATAACCTCAAGCGACGCTTCGACACAACAGTCGGTGTACAGAAGAGGTCGCGCGCATTTGCAAATCCGCCAACGTTGAGAAAAAGAAAAGTCCTACCAAATTTCGATACAGGCTTCCTCTCTCACAAGCTGCTGGAAGCCACCGGGGTCTTTTTCAAGTCATCATCCTGCTTCTGCGGCGGGATATTTCCCACATAGATCTGTAGCGGCCGCCACATGCGAGGCTTGGGGTCGGCTACGTTGACGTAGTCCAAAAGATCAGCAACTGAACAAGACTTTGGGGAGCGGATGCCGGATTTATTTACTGACCCATTGCTTCCCGCCAGTGTGCCACGTATCCCGGGTTTCTGTTGAGCAGCGTCATGGGCAGGATGAAGTCAGGAGGAATACCCCTATCAGACCCGAGGGGTTCAAATTAGTCATTGACTTATAATTCACCTGTCCAGGTCAAAGCATCGGCAAATTTTCTTACATGGCCTTGTATGCAAAGCTGAGGAAGAGGTCTGCGTTGGCGCATAGATTGCGCGACTGGAAGTAAGGGTCCTGGGAGGCGACGCGGTCGATCTCAAGGGCAACGGCCAGGTGGTGGTCGTCCCTGAGGGTCTCGATTTCTTGCATGGATTCGGCAATCAGCTCGCGGAAAAGTATCGATCGCGGGTCCGGTAGCTATTGACTAGTTAGCAACCGACATCAACCCCGAACTACCCGTTGCGACTGCAGAATCTCTGTCGAGCTCCGATACGAGCTTGACTTAAAGTGCACAGGACCAGTCTATGGAAGACAGTCCTAGACGCGACCTCAAGATCCAGCAGGACAGACTTACTTTCCACTTCCTGTGACCGTATCCAAAGAGCCTCATCTTTCCTGACTTGACAGCTTCGATCAACATCGGGACCCCCTTCAGGTCTTGCACAGCATCGAGCTGCTTATAAGCGACCTCAATAGCGCCGCCGTGAAGTATACCGATGCCAGACAGCGTCGCGGCGGCGCAGCACGAATAGGGGTCTGCCAGCGTGGACGCCGTGTTGAGAAGCACCGAGGCAGAGTTAGTGATCTCATGGTCTGCCATGAGTATCATGGTGCGATTGAGCAGCTTGACAACCTGCACGTCGTAAGATGTATGCCTCTTGTAAGCAAACCCAGGGCTTGGAGGTTGGAAAGGGATTTTGCTAGGGGGGCGGGGGTGGAGGCTACACATACTCGAGAATCAGGCTTTCCGGTTGCTGGCTCTACAAACCTCATCATGTGCAGGATATTCTCTATGTACGAGTAATCAGGTCGGGGTGGTGCGAACTCGCGACCATGGAGGTGGCAGAACACTGCCGAAACGATGACAGAGACGGTGAAGATCTGTTGGACGACTTCTTTGTCCACAGCGTCCATATTGCCCTTGTAGAGATTCTCGCCACGGTGTGCTGGGATCTTCTCGGGGCGCAGGGATATATGAAGGGCGAGGATGGCGCCAATGGCTGTTGGGCCATGTGTCTCGGGTCTTGAAGAGTCAGCTTGGTTCTATAAGGGTTATTTCATTGTTGGGCTGTGCACGTACGGAAGGCTGTTGATCGTATCAAATATGGCCTGAGGCGGCATTTCAGAAGTGGCAATCGAAGTATTGAACTTCGCCGCCTCCGAGTCGCTAGGGAGATGGCCGAAGATCAGGAGGAAGGCGACGTGCTCGAATGGCCTTCCGGAGTAGAACAAGTCAGTGACATGGATGCCTCGGTAGGCAATCTCACCTGCGTCGCCATCAACATATGTGATCTTGGATTTCATGCATGCTGTGTTTTGGAAGCCGGGATCGAAGATGCGGATTCCTGCATTGTTTTGCTCGACTGGATTTTCTTCATTGCGAGGGGTCTTCATTTTCTGGAATTCTGTGGCCTGGATGGAGTTCTGCTCAATGGGAAGATTGTAGGTGCAATTCGTCCTGTTGTCAAGCACAGTCAGGGAGCTTTCGCTCTCCCTCGGAAGAGACACCAGTCGAAGATCTGTAAACACATCGCTTGGCGTAACGCGAGGGCGCATGGAGTAAGCAAGTTGGTCTGAGGTTGGTCCCCTTGATGAATCTGTGGAAGGGCCGGGGTTTCCGGTATTCGACGTCGTGTACGCGGGCGACTGAAGATCCTCTGGGGACGACCCGGGTCGTGCGTTTTGATCGCCGGGCGATCGCAAAGGGTCGCCGGAAAACGACATCTTGGAATAGTGTGGACGGGCAAGAAGTTCAAAAGTTTGGGCTCGCCGTGGGTGACTGGTGACCGGTGTGGAAACAAACCTCTTTGTTATTCGACAGCCTGACCACAGAGGTAAGTCCCCTATTTAAGAAGGTCCTGTAAGCTGTTCTCGTGGTTGAAAAAAAAAAAATTAATCGGGCCTGTCAACTAAGGGCCGAGAACCGTCTACCGCGCGACTACTGGTAGTATAGGAGCGGTCTCATGCCGGAACATGGCATTCGCTCGAGCTTGAGCTTTACGAGCAAAATCAACATTGTAATCCGCCAGCTGGCAGCTATCATAGCTAGGACACTAGCATACGTGTAGATTGCCGAGCAATGTACCGAGGGCACTGGTACCCGGCCGTCTTATGTCTTCTTCTCAAGTCAAACTACGTGCGGCACATGCATGCATTCTTCACGGATATGGCCAATGCGTATTGAAGGGGATCGTGCTCGTCAAGCATAAGTCATGACAATACGAGTCGAACAGCTTGTATTATCCTATCCTTATCAGAATCAAAGCGTGGGAGTCATGATCATGATACTAAGCTCTACTGCTGCCAACATTGGATTGTGGTGACTTGAACTAGCGCAGTGTGCGCCGGGAACAGACTTTTGTACACAGCTCAGGCGACTAGCCCTATATGTTTCGTAGCTCGCCTCTTGCAGCTTTGGGACCTCGATTAAGATAGCCTCGGGGCCCCGGCAGGTACAACATTGAAAGGACCAAGGCTATCCCTTGGTCTCTGCTACGTGTCCTTTCCGGAAAGGTCATACCCCCCAATTAAATTTTATCGATTGATAGTCTAGCAGCGTTTTCATCTCGTGTTGGAAAAGTGCCCAATCGCGTGATCCGTGGTTGGTACTCAATACGTGTCAGGTTATTGAGCGGGCATCGGGGATGATTAATATGAGGCAGGATCGTCTTTGAAGGACGAGAACAAACGGTGGGTACACATTTTGACGCCGGTTCACCGAATGAACGTGGTATATTCAAACAATTTGCTTGTGTAAATGGACGGCCTATCAGAGTTGTGCGGAACATTAGCTCTGACTAGAGATGGAGCATGTAACGAGATGAGGACGTCCCAAAGATGTCTTGCGAAGATGACAAAATCAGACCTGTGAACTCCACAGGCTTCTCAAGTAGAAAACTTTTGTCCAAACAAATTCGACGGCTTGGCATTGTGAGACTTAAGGAATCCGAATCCAGTTTCAAACGCAGGTCCACTTTTTCCATGGGTCGATATATGATGCCTCGTCTTTTCTGACCTTTTTCAGACGAACCATTTAGCCTGACAAGCGGGGTATTATCTTACCATTTTACCCCAAGAGACTAATCAAAAGGCGATTGTCTAGAAGAGGTTGTTTTGCGGTAGACTATCTGAAAAACATGTCAACGCTGTAGGAGATTGTCCTGTCCGAAACTGTGCAGTAGTTTTGACTCTTTCTATAAGTTAGACTCTGGGATAATGCAGCTGGGCAGAAAACCGGCCAAGCTTGTATCTGAGCTTACGGCGGCATATTGAGGACAATTCCCCTGAATTGTTCAAGATAAGGCAAGTATATCAAGAGAACAACAGTTTCCCCATCTCTCTCTTCTTCGTGGCTGAATGACTAGGTGCTGAAACACACTACCTAGGTGGATAGCCAAGATATAGGTAAATCAAGTGATAGGACGTCAGAATAAACTCTTGAGTCCCCTGCTCGAGTCACACTCGGAAATGCGGGAGTGAGGCACAGCATTTGTTCCTCTGTAGTCAGCCAACTAAAACTCGACATACTAGTACGGCAATCCTGCAGGAATGTTCAAACTGCCTAGACACGGATCAAGCAGACTGGCTGACGGGGCTTCGATGATGCTGCGGGCTGGTTTGCACAAATGTGTCGGCCGCGCCTCTGTCGGCGTCAATAATCCTAAGCCCTGGTGTTGCTCTTACACGTCGGCATTGATTGTTTGCGCGCAAAGAGTTCAAGATGGAGTGAGCACTCGTGCGGACGGATTGGGTGCTTGGGCTGAGCGGATTGATAGGCTGGGCAACCCTGAACCCCCCAACCCCCAATCTTGGCCTGCATGGCGGCCCGGGAGCTTAGTAGAGCTTGGTAGAGCTTGTGCCGCAGGCGTGCCTGAGAAAGGGTCCATGGATCTGGATCTTGAAAGGAGCAACCGACACCAAGGTCAGCGCTAAAAGCCAACCGACCTCAGTCGTTAACATGAGCATCTCGGAACCTGTCGTCACTTTTGGAACCTCTGCTTCAAATTATTGTATTTCCTGTATTGCCTGGGTGTTACCTATCCAGATGAAGACTCTCTACCCGTAACCACCGGGCGCATTTCCCAAGGCCTCGGCACGCTCGGGATGTGAGGCTCTTTTTCCTTGATGCCCTCGAGACTGGACTGACCAGCCATCTCGACCGGGCTCTTGTCTGCATCTACACGTCTTGTGTGCATCACTTCCTCCCTTTCCGAACACTCACTTGACGGCGCTGGGCCACACAGTCCGTACCCTGGCCCTTCTATCGGGCGCTGCTGGACGGGCCTGCGACGGCGCTCTCTTGCGCCCACTGTTGCTGCCCGATTAAAGTGCGTCTCCGCTGTCGCCTGGGCTGGTTCGAATCGTTGTCGGCGCCAAGTGATGCGCCTTCGCCAATGACGGCGCCCGTGTCGGACCACAGGCTGTCCGCCCTCATCCTCGTCCTCGGAGGATATGTGAGTGCTACCCCTGTCTCCGCTGCCGCTGCGGCCGCCGCGATTGTTGCCATTGTGGTCGCCGGGCCCTTTCCCTTGGCGAGCCCAGCTTCCAGGTCGCTCAACTCAATCCTGTTGTTCCCATCCTCATGCTCATCAGTCCCAGTTGCCGCCTGCGAGAACGAGTTAGCACGTCGTCGTGATGACTTGGTCACCTTTTCCCACAGCCGCAGGGGGAGCAGCTTACCTATCCGGGCGGCCCTGGCCTGCCTCTCGCTGGCCTGCCTCTTGGTCTCCTTTCGGCTCGCCAGCGCGGCGCAGACGATGAAGCCGATGGGGATCAGGGTGATGATGACGTAGGCGGGGATCCAGTTTGTGTTCATCTGGTTGTTGACCATGTCTTCCTGCTTGGCCCACTCCTTGAACTCGTCCGAGAAGTGGAAGAGGCTGCTGGAGTTGGTCATGGTCGCTGTTGGCTGCTGGCTGTTGGCCGGTGGCTATAAGTCTTCTTGTCTGAAAGTGGTGCGGCAGGCGGTGGCGAGACAAGAAAGTCGGTGGGGCTGGGCGGGAGTGAGGCGGTTCGACGTTGGTGAGTGAGGACGCGACAGGTGATGTGGTGTGTTTTGGTTATTACTATTACTGATGGCGGTTTAGGATTGATATGTTAAGGTCGGAGTTGAGGGTGACAATCACCAGACTCAGGGACTCCTCGAAACAAAACAATTGACAAGATGCGAGGATTGAGACTGAGACTGGATCGAAGCTTGACCTTTGGGGAAGTGCAGGAGGGCAGGGGTAGATGGGGCAGGGCATCGACGCCGATATTTGTGGATGCGGGCAGGGATGGTGAAGTCACTCTTAAGGGGTCAGTCCCGGGCGGAAGCGCCTTGGTTGGACAGGGACAATCGCTTTGTGCGCAGCAGGTGCAGGCCTTTGCAGGCCTTTGCAGGCCTTTTTTTCTTTTCTTGGCTCGCTTGCTTTTCACGCTTCCCGGCAACCGACAATGGCAGATTACAATGGACAGGAACCGGCTGACGGGTGATTGACAGTGGCCTCATGTCCCCTTCTGTCCAGTCGCGCGCGCGCTCTCTCTCTCGCTTCGGCCGGCGCCTGAGCTCTTATGGGACTGGTGCTTGGGTGGCCAGAGAAACACGAGATCCGCTGAGATTAGAGGGTCCCTTGACTCAGGGGCCACAAAGGCAGTGTCACATTCGGCATCATGCCCCCAAACTGTTCACTTTAACCCGGCGCTTGCCTCTTTGTGCAATTCGCTCACCTCGATACCGACAGACTGATTTGGTTGATTGACGCTGATTGACAGACCGGCCCTCCCATGCTTGGCTGCCGATCACTTAAGCCTCACAGCCACTCTGCACAACCCGTCTGGCCCATCTCCATTCGATTGCAATCCTCTTCAGTGGAGGACCGAGACCGAAATTGACCATCTCCTCTAGCCAGCTGCCAGCCAAGCCAGCCTCCCACATCTCATCTTATCTCATCTCTTGTCCCATCTCCCCAAGATCGACTCGATTAGGCTGACGAAGGTGGCGGATCCGTTGGGTATTTCGGTGTCCTGCATGCGAGATTTGAGTCAGCCGAGCCTCGAGTAGTGTTCAAGCTTGTCATCTCCTCGACGGAATCTCCCTGCCTTCGCCTTCGCAGAAGCATTCTCCAGGCGGTGCCGTGGGAGAGAGGACCAGGAAGGGACAGGCTGAGGCGAAAACGACAGCGCGACCACGACGAAGCCACGAGGACGAGACCGCCTTACAAGTATGGCGCGTCTGTACGATTTCTCTTGACACAGAGCCTTCCGGCTACAGCGCACAGGATGATGAACCCAATTATCGACGACACAGCCCCCGCCGTTTTGAGCGCCTCGCGTGTTTGCCCTTCCATATCTGGTCGTCCGGTATTTCGTCGGGGTGATGGCTGGGCCTCCCGGGACTGATGCTGCTGATCGAAGCACGTTTAACTCTTTGGATCACATCCTGCCGAGAAAGTCGGGCGCACAGCGCCATCGATCCGGTCGCTTTTACTCCCAGAGAGCTCCTTTGTCTGCAGCGTCAAATTTCCGTCCAGTTCGGACATCCCACGCCATCGTGGAACAAAGGACGCCAGTTCTGCCTGTTGGTGAGGCGCAGACGGATTGCGTAATTTGTCCAAATGTGCGCAGCCATTCTGGAGAACTCATCGCCGTAACTTCACAATCGGGTTGTCTTGGCCGCCCACGGCTTGTTGGCCCTCCCAACCAGTACCAACATTGTCGCTGGCGCAGATCACCATGCAACATGCTAGCTGATCAGTGATATTTCCCAGAGCCTGTTCTCTAGAACTCTCATGCAGGACACACTGTGTCCCGCCGGTCATTCTAGCCCATAAGTTCACCGCGACGATCGCTTGTCACAGCTCAAGGACAGGGCAATTTCCGCTGACCCTTATGAACGTTCAAAGCTGCACCGACTTGCACCGTGGACTTCCTCGGGCCGACCTGGACCCCATCAACATGGACTGTTGCATATAGACAGAAGGATTGCATCGCGGACTGTCATCGATGATTCAGTCCCCATACCTTTACACGCCAGATTTCTGTAGGCTTTTGTAGGCTCTCAGTCCGCCCCCCGGACACTGTTGGCCTGGAAGATTGTTTGAATGCCAATGTGTGCAGTGCCGGCACACTAGTTGTGACACACAAAGATGAGCCTGAACGTCTGCCCGGCAGCTATCACTCCCCTGATACAGGCCGCAGCTCCGCGGAGCGATCTGAACTGCCTGTCATAGGTGTCACATTGACCGTAGATGATGAGACTGACTCGCTTTGGTACAGCTACACCTTCGGACAACCTAGCAGTCCACATCAAGAGAGGGCGAAGACAGACAGAATCCAGGTAAATCCGGAACAGTGGCAGACCGCAATTGCCCCGAGAAGCCGCTGGCCATACAGCCGATTCCACCAAAGCCGCAAAGCCTGACTTTGCTTTGGACAGAGGCTTTGGGGGCATTTCATTTGCAAGATAGCCATCCGATACTCCGGCCAACAGTCACGTCAAGTGGTGAGGATATTTTCTTCCCGCCCAAGTTCACGTGCGAATGGCTCACACATCGATGTGAACAGCCCCAGAGAATAGCGGCACTTTGAGACCCCGTCTGCCTATGATATCACTCTGGACACTAATCATGTCCGCTTTCCTGCGACTGGTATCGCACTGGAGTCGATTGGCCGTGCAATGTCACCAACGGAACCACGTAGCCTGCCAGTCAGGTCAGTCATGGACGGCATCAGTTGGTAGATTCTTGATTCGCCCTCACAGCAGGCGAACAATCACCAGCTCTGTCCAGCTCAGTCCGAGCTGTGGGACTTGTACACTCGTATTAGTGCTTTCAACAGTGGTAAATGGGGAAAAAAAACCCCGAAAAGGAAAAAGAGAGTATAGAGGCTGGAGACGACCATAGAGCAGTGTTGTGGTCGTGATTAGCTGCGCTTTCAGTTCCATACCCGACGACATTGTTCGGAAACCACTAGAAGACTACCGGAAGACCATGCAAACATGTCGCCGGACCACTGTGTGAGTTCTAGGATACACGGCTCTGGTTCTCCCCCGGTCAGAGTGAGGTGCTCAAGCATGCCAGACTCTGGACATCGATTTCCATAGACTGGTACTTGGGGGATCTGCACCGACCAACACTGATGTATGGACGACCAGGCCAGACATTCCTCGTCGTATTTCGTGCTCGCAACGTCGACCATACACAATGCGCTCGGGTCGTCTCTGATCAGTGTCACTTGAGCTGCGCGAGGACCGCCTCTCAGTCATACCATCGAG